>VDFB02338700.1:0-393753 GCA_007258455.2 Sequoia sempervirens | reverse complement strand
GAAGGAAGGTTGCAAGAATCTGACTCTTCAAATCCACCTCAAGAGACATTGCAGAAACCTCATGCCTACGTCAACTTAGAGCGTCTGCAACCACATTTTCCTTACCCTAAATATACTTAACCTCAAAATCATATTCACACAAAAATTCCATCCACCTCCTTTGTCTTGCTTTCAAATTCGGCTGCGTGAAGATGTATTGCAAACTCCGATGATCTGTATGCAACTCAAACCAATGCCCTAACAAAAAGTGCCTCCATCTCACAAGAGCATGAACAACTATAGCCAATTCAAGGTCATGTGTGGGATAATTGAGTTCATGATCCTTTAATTTCTGAGATTCGTAGGCAATCACTCTCCCATCCTGCATCAACACAGCTCCAAGACCCTCTAAAGGGGCATCAGTACAAACCATGAAATCACTTGAAGGATCCAGCACTGCCAAAATTGGAGCACTAGTCAGTTTCTCCTTAAGGTTTTGGAAAGCTAACTGACACTGCTCTGTCCAAAGAAATTTATTTCCTTTCCTCTGAAGGGATGTGATAGGATGCACAATCCTTGAAAAGCCTTGCACGAACCACTGATAATACCCAGCAAACCCCATGAAACTGTGACTTTCTGAGACATTAGTGGGCACGGGCCAATCCATGATAGCCTGGATCTTAGCAGGATCCACATAAATTCCCTCACCAGAAATCACATGGCCCAAATACTGAACTTCAGTCTTATAAAAGTCACACTTTGCTAGATTGGCATACAACTGGTTGTCCCTTAAGCACTGCAAAACCTGCTTTAGGTGCACCTCATGTTCCTCCATAGACTTAGAATAGATCAAAATATCATCAAGAAACACGAGAATGAACCTATCCAAGTAAGTTTGAAACACCCCATTCATTAGACTCATAAAGACTGAAGGTGCATTCGTTAACCCGAACGGCATCACTATGAACTCATAGTGTCTCTACCGAGTGCAAAATGCAGTTTTATGAATGTCGGCCTCTGCTATCTGCAACTGATGATACCCTGATTTGAGGTCGATCTTGGAAAATACCTTTGCCCCTTTTATTTGATCAAAGAGGTTATCACTCCTGGGAAGGGGATAACGATTCTTTACTGTTACCTTGTTCAATTGTCGATAATCGATACAAAGACGGAGAGAACCATCCTTCTTTATGACAAAGATCACTAGTGCTCCCCAAGGAGAAACACTAGGGTGGATAAACCCCTTAGCTAACAATTCTTCCAACTACAGACGAAGTTCTTGGAGCTCCTGCATGGTCATCCTGTATGCAGCCTGAGAGATAGGCTCAACTCCTAGCACCAGATCTATTCTGAAATCCACCTCTCACTTAGGAGTCATACCTGGTATCTCACTAGGGAAAACATCATAAAACTCAACAAGGAGAGGGTAATCATTCAATGACACCTCACGGCTAACCTTCGACTCAAGGTCACTAACCGACACTGCAAAAAGCTGACAACCCTGACAAAAACACCTTTTTAACTACATAGCTGAGATCATTCTCAAAGAAACAGGCCTCTGAACACTCACAATTTCCACCTTTTTACCAAAATCATCCACACAACGCACTGCTTTACGACGACAATCTATCAAAGCACGATGTGAGCTTAGCCAATCCATGCCCAAGACTACATCATAAGAACAAAGTGGAAGAATTCTGAGGTCCACCTTAGTCGACATTACCCCTAACTCTAACCTACAACCCTGCACAAGCTTCCCTTTGTAGATCTGAGAGCCAACTCAACTTGCCACACTTACCGCTTTGCTGTGCCCCACTTTACATATAGCAACTAAAGGAGATATAAAAGAATCAGATGCACTAGAATCAAAGAGTACTAAAATGCTAGATTTATGCAATAAACCTGTAGTCTCAACGGCGATTACAACCCATTACGATAATCCGCTGACGATTATCACTGTTGTAAACTTCCGGTGCGAGATCTTTGCGTCTCCCCATCGGCTGAACTGTGGTTTCCTTCGCTCTGACGCTCTTGAGGACATCTAGCAATATGCCTCTGCCCACATGAGAGAAACATCGACCTGACCAACCTCTTTCCCTAGATGGAGCATTTGATTGCTAGAAGCTCCCATGACTAGGTGGAGACTGAAAACTCAATGCAGGTTGTTTCGAACGTGTACGATTTCGGTTTCGATCCCTGTGAAACTGAAAGTGGCCACCCTGCTGAGAAGTAGCATTCTTGTGCTTCGGTTGAGATTGCTACTGCTGAACCCCTTTTGAAGGCCCAAAATGACTCTTAGAAGATCTTGCTACCTGTGTCTGATCCCCTTGAGAAACAACTCTAGGAGTGGGCACACTACCAATCTACACTCCTACATGACCACCCAAGGCCATAGCCAAGTTTTCTTCCACCAAACGAGCCTTTTCGACAACAACTTCCATTGTCTTAGGTTCGAAGACTCGTAAGCCACCACTAATGCGAGCGTTTAAACCTCGATCAAAATGTTGTAGCAACATCCCTTTATCATGACTAATCCTTGCATGTTGTTTCAATTCATAGAAGCGTCGCTCATACTGTTCTACTGACATTTCCATTTGCTTAAGATCGCGGAATTCATATGCCCTGTGCTACCTCCAATGATCTTATAGGAAGTGAGCCCTGAAACTTTACAAGAAAAATTCCCAAGTAACCATACTGATATCCATATGCAACTTTTGTTCCTCAAGCTGCCACCAAGTGGACGCGAAAGCCCGCAAATGCATAACAGCACATCGAGCCTTGGTATTACTACCATAGGGGTGCATTGCGAAGCATCGGCCCAAATCAATTAACTAGGTCTCGGCTTCCAACCCTCCTCCAGAGCCATCGAAGGTAGGTGGATGAGCTCTCATTAAATCCCTCATATGGCCTGCTAATAAAGCATCCTGATCAACTGAAGCTCCCCTATGCCTTGGAGACCTTTCTCTTTCTCTCTCAACAAGCTGATACCCATAAGGTCTAGGACCCAATCTATCAAGAAGCTCACCCAGAAGATGCTGCAACTGACCATCCAACCCCTGCTGTTCTGGGTTCAGTCCACCACCCGATGAATTGTTCTGAGAATTCTGTTGCTCCTCAGACTCAAGACCGTGAGAACTTGGTGGTGAAGGACTCAGTTGGTTGGCTCCACGACCACCACCTCGGCCTCTTCCTCGGCCTCTACCTCTACATCTACCTCTGCCTCTAGGCATGCTTCTGCACAACAAGAAAAATGTAGATATGAGCTCAAGAGACAACACACAAAGGTTTCCTAATGGACATAGCTACCCAGAGACCCCAGCGTGTGCAACCTTGGCTCTGATACCAAGTTGTAACGCCCGCCATGCAAGCCCCAAAGAAAAAAACAAATAAAGAACGCAATTTTTTTTTCAAGAAAAACAAATAATCAATATACCAAATATTAAATGATCATATACATACACATATACTTCATTTCATTGCAATACAAATAATATAACCGACTATGTTATTTGGGGCACACGAGGTCACATCGAAATAAACATTACTAAACATCAACTCATAAGATATCAAAAGAAACTAATAATGACAACATTAGATATATATATGCATAGAATTCCATCGCAAGATAAAACCATGAGAAATCACATAACCAAATAAGGATACAAAGTTGAAATTTACATTACATCTTCTTTTAAATATACAACATATCCATAACCATAATTTACATCATGATTCCCAACTTGTGGGATGAATATAATATACAAGTTTATCAAAATACAAAGAGATCAACTGAAACAAATCTTCAAAAGGATGAGACTGAGCCAACGAACACTGATGGGGAACCCAACGGTGTGCAGAGCATGATCCACCCGACCACCCCCGTGCTAAGAGGTGACAGAGAAGTAACTCCGACCAAGACTGTCAACTGAAGTACAAACATACAAGGAGTACCAAACATAGAACCATAAAACAATACTCCGAAAAGCAATGAAACAAAACAATAACATCATAACATAGTACCATAAAAATACAAGATCATAAATATCAATGAGATCATACAAGACCACAAGGTACACGAGGATATATTAAGGCAATAATCATAAATCAAGGTAAATCCAAATATAATCAATCTAAACCAACTCCCATAACCTACTTCCAGAGGAACTCAATAAAGTAAACACATGGGAAACTAGGGGAAGTGTCATCGCATAGTCCTACATTGGCTGTCTAGTGCTCTTCCTCGCAACTAGAGGCGTCGGTCCCATCTATGGCTGTCCTGCGCCCTTCCTCCCAACTGGAGGCGCCCGTCCATAGGGTGACTCTTGCGGATCCATTAACTTCTCGTGAAGACGAGGTCACGACCTTGCCGACCGTGGCCTTCTCAGCCTTGCATTAGTCTGCGGAAGCACTAATGAAGACGAGGCATCCATTTTTTAATCTTATAATGATGTTACTACCCATCCCTCCTAAGTTAATTATTAGTTTTTCACTTGATTAATAACTCACTCGTGGGTTATCCTGTGCCCTTCCCCTTAAACGGGGCGCCGACCCCCATGAGGAGCCACTCTCCCTAGAGACCCAACATAAAACAAAAAAGTAACAGGGGTTGTACCATTCCAATCATGAACATCGAAATGAAACAACAAAAGTAATACACGAGGCATAACCCATCTCACAAATTAAATACCATAACCAAATCTCATAATTCGGTACACCCCATTCATAGTACATAACTTTAACAAAAAATCTAGATGAAAAGATATAAATTCAACAAGAATCACAATCCTCTGGAAGACTATAGTTTCAAAATACTTTCACAAGTTAACAGGGTTCCCACATCAATGAACTAACAATGTCCCGAACCCAACAAGTCTACAAAACTCAACTTCATAAAAAGATAGCTTATTTAATTCCAAAAATAATTTCCATTTCCACAATATTCACACTAAAACAAGAATTAAATAAGCAATGATGTCATATATTCATAAATTGACTTTTTACTAAATTATCCTCTCAAAGTTTGTAATTTAACAAATCAATAAAAAAAAGATTTCTTTCTATTTTATTATTTTCACTATAACCAAATTCTGTTTTATTTAAACCAGAAAAAAGAAACAAAATGTTTTCTGACAAAATTAAATAATTAATTCAACAGTTAAATCAGTGAAATCTGATTAAATGAGTTAATAAATATATATACAAATACAAATATATATATATATATATATATATACTTATATATATATTTATAAAAGTAGATTCGCACAACAAAATTTAAAAAGAATTCTTGTTTTACAAAATTAAACATATACCATTTCGAATGGGAAATTTAACCCATATAAATGCACGGGGATAAACACCCGGCCGTGGGCAGTCTACGGACTAGTCACGGCAGTCCGGAGGACTGCCGTGGACAGTTCGCAGACTGTCGCACGATACCGGTCGACTAGGTGGTGGGTACGGCCGAGGCCGAACCACCACTCAGTCCAAATTTTATAAGACCAAAGTAAAATTAAGAGCGCCGGTGGAAAAAAATAACGAGATTCAAACCTTAAGAATTAAATTTCTCATTCAATATTTACATATATATATATATATATGTATATATATATATACATATGTATATATATACTGTATTAAAAATATTTCAAAACAGAGGATCTAAAAAGACAATTGTACAGGTTACTGTACATATACACATTTTTACACAAAATGTATTTGTAAAATTTATATACAATGATAATTTACACAACCCCAAATTCACAATAAAGAAGTTATTCATAATTGATTTATTATATTTTCTAGAACAAAGCTACAGTAATCCTAGTTATTTCCAGAAACCCAACAAAATTTCATCTAAATCAACAACAGTAGAAAGCCCCAGAAATTTCAATTTAATAAACAACGGTCCAAAACATTCCTAAAACCCAGAAGATTTTATTTTCCACACACATTTAATTTCAAACCCTAGGAGAACATTTTCATACACAGAGAAGCAAATTTTTGTTTCATTTGATGCTAAGTAAATAATTAAAATGAGAAAGAACCTGGCGTCCTGTGCTTGAAGAAGATCTGTAGCAGGTTTATCCCTCTTGCAGAGCTAATTCCTTGCTGCCGATTGTTCTCAGCAACAAATCCAAATCCTTCTTTTCTTCAATAATTTCTCCAGAATTATCAAGAAAAGAGAATGCAACCTCATGCAAAGAAAAATCCCTAAATAAAAAACAACACTCAAAAGTCTCTTCCATTTCCTCTTCCCGTGAATACCAGAAGTCACTTCCAGAAATAAATCAAAATAATTATTAATCCTTTAATTCCTTTTGTTGCCATTTTCATGCATTTACATTTCATTTTCTTTTATCATGCATTTGATTAAAAATTAAATAAATTTAAATCCACAAAATTGAACTTTTATTTGTTTATATATTCATCATCTCCACAATACTTTATTAAATAATTACTTGCACATTAAAATAATTAAAATCAACCAATTGTAAGATTCAAAATAAATGTAATATTTTTACCACTACTACTAATATTTATCTATTGCTTTATTTATTTATTATTTTATGTTTTTATTTTATTAATTGTTTAATTATTTAAATCACAACATAAAACCATACACCACATTAGATAAATCATAAAATCACAATAACATACAAAGACCAATGCAAGAACACAATGACTATGACCAAGACGCACAAACCAAGAAGGTACAAGACTATTGAGACCTTGGAATAGAGTTACTTCCATGTCACCTTTTTTCAACTTCCTGCCATTGGGTTGGTTCAATGCTCACCCAGACCTATCAAAATAGGTGGAATCGAGTCTTATTCCTACAAAGCCTGCATCCAACAAGGTGATATACAACATACATACATATAATCAATTACAAAGCATTGTGAGAAGGATTTGCAGTGTAGCAGGGTGCTCGCGAACGAGTGATGCTACCTATCCCCTCACCAATTCATATCATCATCTATCGCATTATAAATTTACATTAATTTGCATCAAAATCATCAATTACTATTCTCTAGTCTACTGCATTCCAAATAACTTCATCAAAAGAATCATAATAAAATATCATCATAATATCCATGGCATCATAAAAGTATTATAAACAGTAACAATCTAAGCTACCACAACATAATATCAACAGTATCATCAAAACCACAATGTGCCAAACAACACCACAGAGAATGTCAAGAACAAGCAGTAACCTGAGGGGTATTACATCCTCCCCCCTAGAATTCGGCTTACTCCTGGAAGCCAGTAAAAAGATAAGGATAAGAATCCTTGATACGAGAGGCATCCTCCCATGTAGTTGAAGCCTCATCATTAGGGTCCCACTGAATTTGCACCTGATCAATTTCTCTGCCTCTGAGGGTAAGTCGCCGACGCTAAAGCATGGCCACAGGCTCGAGAGCCAGCTGCCCGTCCTCGACCTGAAGAGCATTCCAATCCAGAACATGAGTAACATCAGGAAAATATGGTCTAAGAACAGAAACATGAAATACATCATGGATCCGCGACAAACTGGGTGGAAAAACTAAACGGTAAGCAACAGGTCCAATCCACTCCAACACCTCAAAGGGTCCAACGAAGCGAGGCGCAAGCTTCAAACCCTTTCCATAAGGAATAGGGCTCTTCCGCGGGCGCACTCGAAGGAACACCCGATCACCAACTGCAAACTGTCGATCAACTCTATGAGCATCAGCATACTTCTTCTGTCTATCCTGGGTAGCTACAAGATGCTCCCGAATGCGAGACACCTGCTGCTCCATATCTCTAAGCATTTCAGGCCCAAGAAGCACCCTGTCCTCCAACCGATCCCAACTCAAAGGAGTACGACAAGGATGACCATACAAAGCCTAAAAAGGAGCCATACCAATAGAACTATGGTACCCATTGTTATATGCAAACTCAACCAAGTATAGATAGTCCTCCCAACGTGATTGTTGGTCCATGACATACATACGAAGCATATCCTCTAGCACCTGGTTAACTTTCTCAGTTTGACCATCAGTCTCAGGATTGTAGGAAGAACTGGAATTCAACTTAGTTCCCAAAGACTGTTGCAAAGACATCCACAATTAAGATGTGAATACCGGATCTATGTCAGAAATGATCCTCCGTGGTATCCCATGCAATCTAACTATATCATTCATGAACACCTTAGCAACATAAGATGTCGTATATGAAGATCGAATAGGAGAAAAATGAGCTACCTTAGTCAATCTGTCAACTGTGACCATAATAGCATCATGTCGTCTAGATGACATAGGCAACCCAACAATGAAATCCATGGAAATAACATCCCATTTCCACTCCAGAAAAAGGTGAGGCTATAGTAACCCTGCTAGATGATGATGTTCCGCCTTAACTCTCTGACATTCTAGACACTGAGTCACAAAATCGGCGATATCCCACTTCATTCCTAACCAAAAATAAAGCATTTACAAATCTGCATACATCTTCTTAACTCCAGGATGTGCCGCATAAGGTTCCCGATGCCCTTCTATCAAAATCAGGGTACGAAGACCCTATAAAAGAGGTACATACAACCGTCTAGAGAAACACAAAGCACCATCTGAATCCAACGAATAACCAACAAATTTCCCTTCCAAAGATCTACCTGATTCTACCTCAGCTTTCACCTCTGAATACCAACTATCTGAAGGAAGGGCTGCAAGAATCTGACTCTTCAAATCCACCTCAAGAGACATTGCAGAAACCTCATGCCTATGTCGACTTAGAGCGTTAGCTACCACATTTTCCTTACCCTAAATATACTTAACCTCAAAATCATATTCACACAAAAATTCCATCCACCTCCTCCATCTTGCATTCAAATTCGGCTGCGTGAAGATGTATTGCAAACTCCGATGATCTGTATGCAACTCAAACTGGTGCCCTAACAAAAAGTGCCTCCATCTCACAAGAGAATGAACAACTGCGGCCAATTCAAGGTCATGTGTGGGATAATTAAGTTCATGACCCTTTAATTTCTGAGATTCGTAGGCAATCACTCTCCCATCCTGCATCAACATAGCTCCAAGACCCTCCAAAGAGGCATCAATACAAACCACGAAATCACTTGAAGGATCCAGCACTGCCAAAATTGGAGCACTAGTCAGTTTATCCTTAAGGTTTTGGAAAGCTAACTGACACTGCTTTGTCCAAAGAAATTTCTTTCCTTTCCTCTAAAGGGATGTGATAGGATGTGCAATCCTCGAAAGCCCTGCACAAACCACCGATAATACCCAGCTAACCCCATGAAATTGCGAATTTATGATACATTAGCGGGCACGGGCCAATCCATGATAGCCTGGATCTTAGCAGGATCCACAAAAATTCCCTCACCAGAAATCACATGGCCCAAATACTGAACTTTAGTCTTATAAAAGTCATACTTTTCCAGATTGGCATACAACTGGTTGTCCCTTAAGCACTACAAAACCTACTTTAGGTGCACCTCATGTTCCTCCATAGACTTAGAATAGATCAAAATATAATCAAGAAACATGAGGATGAACCTATCCAAGTAAGTTTGAAACACCCCATTCATTAGACTCATAAAGATTGAAGGTGCATTCGTTAACCCGAACGACATCACTGTGAACTCGTAGTGTCCGTACCGAGTGTGAAATGCAGTTTTATGAATGTCGGCCTCTGCTATCCACAACTGATGATACCTTGATTTGAGGTCGATCTTGGAAAATACCTTTTCCCATTTTATTTGATCAAAGAGGTCATCACTCCTGGGAAGGGGATAACGATTCTTTACTGTTACCTTGTTCAATTGTCAGTAATCGATACAAAGATGGAGAGAACCATCCTTCTTTTTGACAAAGATCACTGGTGCTCCCCAAGGAGAAACACTAGGGCGGATAAACCCCTTAGCTAACAATTCTTCCAACTGCAGACGAAGTTCTTGGAGCTCCTGCGTGGTCATCCTGTATGGAGCCCGAGAGATAGGCTCAGCTCCCAGCACCAGATCTATCCTAAAATCCACCTCTCGCTTAGGAGGCATACCTAGTATATCACTAGGGAAAACATCAGAAAACTCAGCAAGGAGAGGGTAATCATTCAATGACACCTCACGGCTAGCCTCTGACTCAAGGTCACTAACCGACACTGCAAACAGCTGACAACCCTGATGAAAACACCTTTTTAACTGCATAGCTGAGATCATTCTCAAAGAAACAGGCCTCTGAACACCCACAATTTCCACCTCTTTACCAAAATCATCCACACACCGCACTGCTTTACGGTGACAATCTATCAAAGCACGATGTGAGCTTAGCCAATCCATGCCCAAGACTACATCATAAGAACCAAGTGGAAGAATTCTGAGGTCCATCTTAGTCGACATTGCCCCTAAATCTAACCTACAACCCTGCACAAGCTTCTCGACCACAACCTTAGATCTTGAAGCTAACTCAACCTGCCACTTTTTGCTATGCTTTATTGCCCCCAGTTTACATCACTCAACAACTAAAGGAGATATAAAAGAATCAGATGCACTAGAATCAAAGAGTACTGAAATGTTAGACTTATGCAATAAACCTGTAGTCTCAATGACGATGTTCTGATGATTCGCCTGACGATTATCCACTGTTGCGAAGACTCGGTGAGATCTTCCTACGTCTCCCATTGTCGGCTCGGACACAGCTGGTTTCTGACTAAACTTTGAATCGCTCTTCTAAGGACACATCCTAGCAATATGCCCCTACTACCCACACAAGAAACATCCAGAACCTCGACCAAAACCTCTTTCCCCGGATGGAGAATTCGATTGCTGGAAGCTCCCACGACTAGGTGGAGACTGAAAACTCAATGCAAGCTATTTTGAACATGTACAATTTCAGTTCCAATCCCTACGAAACTGAAAGTGGCCACCCTGCTGAGAAGTAGCATTCTTGTGCTTCGGTTGAGATTGCTGCTGGTGATGCCCTTTTGAAGGCCCAAAACAACTCTTAGAAGATCTTGCTGCCTGTGTTTGACCCCCTTGAGAAACAACTCTAGGAGTGGGCACACTACTAATCTACACTCCTACATGACCACCCAAGGCCATAGCCAAGTTTTCTTCCACCAAACGAGCCTTTTCGACAACAACTTCCATTGTCTTAGGTTCAAAGAATCGTATGCCACCACTAATGTGAGAGTTCAAACCTCGAACAAAATGCTTTACCAACATCCCTTCATCATGACTAATCCCTGCATACTGTTTCAATTTATAGAAGCGTCGCTCATACTGTTCTACTAACATTGCCATTTGCTTAAGATCATGGAATTCATCTGCCCTGTGCTACCTCCAATGATCTAAGAGGAAGCGAGCCCTCAACCTTTCCAAAAAAAATTCCCAAGTGACTATACTGATATCCATATGCAACTTATGTTCCTCAAGCTGCCACCAAGAGGACGTGAAAGCCCGCAAATGCATAACAGCACATCGAGCCTTGGTATTACTACCGTAGGGGTGCAATGCGAAGCATCGGCCCAAATCAATTAACCAGGTCTCGGCTTCCAACCCTCCTCCAGAGCCATCGAAGGTAGGTGGATGAGCTCTCATTAAATCCCTCATATGGCCTGCTAATAAAGCATCCTGATCAACTGAAGCTCCCCTATGCCTTGGAGACCTTTCTCTTTCTCTCAGCGGTACGATCCCCATTGGGTCCTGGGATTAATCTATCGGAAGCTCACCTAGAGATGCTGGCCCGGCCATCCAGCCCGGCTGTTACGGGTTGGTCCCTCACCGTCCGAATTATTAAAATTGTTGCTCTGGGCTTCCGGGGTAACGAGAACTTGGTGAAGGACTCGGTTGGTTGGCTCCACGGCCACCACCTCCACCTCTTCCTTGGCCTCTACCTCTACCTCTACCTCTGCCTCTAGGCATGCTTCTGCACAACAAGACAAAGGTACATATGAGCTCAAGAGACAACACGCAAAGGTTTCCTAATGGACATAGCTACCCAGAGACCCCAGCGTGTGCAACCTTGGCTCTGATACCAAGTTGTAACGCCCGCCGTGCAAGCTGCAAACAACAAACAAATAAAGAACTCAATTTTTTTTTGAAGAAAAACAAATAATCAATATACCAAATATTAAATGATCATATACATACACATATACTTCATTTCATTAGAATACAAATAACATAACCATCTATGTTCTTTGGGGCACACAAGGTCACATCGAAATAAACATTACTAAACATCAACTCATAAGATATCAAAAGAAACTAATAATGACAACATTAGATATATATATGCATAGAATTCCATCACAAGATAAAACCATGAGAAATCACATAACCAAATAAGGATACAAAGTTGAAATTTACATTACATCATCTTTTAAATATACAACATATCCATAACCATAATTTACATCATGATTCCCAACTTGTGGGATGAATATAATATACAAGGTTATCAAAATACAAAGAGATCAACTGGAACAAATCTTCAAAAGGATGAGACTGAGCCAATGAACGCTGATGGGGAACCCAACAGTGTGCGGAGCACGTTCCACCCGACCACCCCCGTGCTAAGAGGTGATATAGAAGTAACTCCGACCAAGACTGTGAACTGAAGTACAAACATACAAGGAGTACCAAACATAGAACCATAACACAATACTCCAAAAACCAATGAAACAAAACAATAACATCATAACACAATACCATAAAAGTACAAGATCATAAATATCAATGATATCATACAAGACCACAAGGTACACCAAGATATATTAAGGCAATAATCATAAATCAAGGTAAATCCAAATATCAACAATCTAAACCAACTCCCATAACCTACTTCCAGAGGAATTCAATAAAGTAAACACATGGGCAACTAGGGGAGAGTGTCATCACATAGTGCTACATCGGCTATCCAGTGCTCTTCCTCCCAACTGGAGGCGCTGGTCCCATCTATGGTTGTGTTGTGCCCTTCCTCCGAACTCGAGGCGTCGGTCCATAGGGTGACTCATGCGGAGCCGTAAACCTCTCGTGAAGACGAGGTCACGAGCTTGCCGACCATGGCCTTCTCAGCCTTCCATTAGTCTGTGGAAGCACTAATGAAGACGAGGCATCCATTTTTTAATCTTATAATGATGTTACTACCCATCCCTCCTAAGTTAATTATTAGGTTTTCACTTGATTAATAACTCACTCATGGGTTATCCTATGCCCTTCCCCTTAAGCGGGGTGTCGGCCCCCACGAGGAGCCACTCTCCCTAGAGACCCAACCAAAACCAAAAAGAAACAGGGGTTGTACCATTCCAATCATAAACATCGAAATGCAACAACAAAAATAATACACGAGGCATACCCATCTCGCAAATTAAATACCATAACATAATCTCATAACTCGGTACACCCCATTTATAAAACATAACTTAATAGAACTCAAGATGAAAAGGTATAAATTCAACAAAATCACAATCCTCTGGAAGACTATGGTTTCAAAATATTTTTCACAAGCTAATAGGGTTCCCACATCAATGAACTAACAATGTCCCGAACCCAACAAGTCTACAAGACTCAACTTCATAAAAAGATAACTTATTAATTCCGACAATAAATTCCTTTTTCCACAATATACACACTAAAAAAAACAAGAATTAAATTATCAATACTGACATAAATTCATAAATTGCCTTTTTACTATATTATACTGTCAAGGTTCATATTTTCACAAATTAATAAAAATTCTCTTCTATTTTCACATTTCCACTATAATAAAATTTTGTTTAACTCATACCAGAAAGTGAAACAATCTGTTTACAGACAGAATTAATTAATTAAGTATAATAGAGAAATTGTGACATAAAATATAATTAAATAAACTAATAAATATATGATATATATATATATATTTATAAATGCATATATTATAATCAAAACATGAATTTTCGTTTTAAAATAAAGCGCATGTTTCAAGTTCCATTTTATTTATTTTTAAATGGGCACGGACCATCCAAAAGCCACGGGGTTTATACCTGGCTGTAGACAGTCTATGGACTGTTCGCAACAGTCCGTAGGACTGCCGTGGACAATCCGCAGACTGCCGCACGGGTGCCAACACCAGCTAGGTGGTGGGTACGGCCAAGGCCGAACCACCACTTAGTCTGTGGTTTATTAACATCAAACAAAATATAATAAACCGATGGGAATTCGGCGAATTGCGAATTTCAAAAATTAAATTTACATTCAACATTTATAAATGTATATATATATATGGGTATATATATATATCTAATATAATATATATATACATATATATATATATATATATTGTATTTTGAATACTTTGAAAACAAAGAAAGATAAACACTGTACAATTTACTGTGTATGTTTATATATAAAATATATTTGTGAAATATATATATATATATATATATATAAACAAGAATATACACAACCCAGTTTTCACAGTAAAGAGATTATTCTTAAATTGATTTATTATATTTTCCAAAACAAAGCTACAGTACTACTGGTTATTTCCAGAATCCCAACCAACGTTTCATTTTAATAAACAACAATTCAAAACCCAACAAATAATTTCATTTAATAAACTACAACCCCGAACCCTGGTAAAATTTCTTTCAATTAAATAACAGTCCAGAATATTTCTAAAACCCAGAAGATCTTTCTTTTTCCACACACATTTACTTTCAAACCCCAGGAAATTTCATACACAGAGAAACAATTTTTATTTCATTTGATGCTACAGAAAGTAAAGAATTAAAAATGAGCAAGAACCTAGCGTCCTGTGCTTAAAGAAGATCTATAGGAGCTTTATCCCTCTTGCAGAGTTGAACCTTCGCTGCCAATTAATTCCAGCAATAGATCCAAATCCTTCTCCTTCAACAATTTCTCCAGAAAACAGAAAAAGAATCCAAGTTTCTCTAGAATTCTTAAGAAAAGAGAATGCAACCTCATGCAAAGAAAAAAATCCCTAAATAAAAACAACACTCAAAAGTCTCTTCCATTTCCTCTTCCCATGAATACCAAAAGTCACATCTCAAGAATAAAACAAAAATAATTTTTAATCCTTTAATTCCTTTTTGTTGCCTTTTTCATGCATTTGCATTTCATTCTCTTTTATTATGCATTTGATTAAAAATTAAATAGATTTAAATCCACAAAATTGAACTTTTATTTGTTTATTTATTTATCATCTCCACAATACTTCATATAATTACTTGCACATTAAAATAATTAAAATCAACCATTTGCAAGATTCAAAATAAATTTAATATTTTTGCAACTACTACTAACATTTATCTATTGCTTTATTTATTTATTATTTATTATTTTTTTATTTTATTAATTGTTTAATTATTTAAATCACAACATAAAACCATACACCACATTAGATAAATCATAAAATCACAATCACATGCAAAGACCAACGTAACAACAAAATGGTTATGCACAACCAAAAAGGTACAAGACAGTTGACAACTTGGAACGGTGTTACTTCCATGTCACCTTTGTTCAACTTCCTGCCGTTGGGTTGGTTCAATGCTTGCCTAGACCTATCGAAATAGGTGGAATCGAGTCTTATTCCTGCAAAGCCTGCATCCAACAAGGTGATACATAGCATATATACATATAATCAATTACAAAACATCGTGAGAAGGATTTGCAGTGTAGTATGGCGCTTGCGAACGAGTGATGCTACCTGTCCCCTCACCAATCATAACATCATCTAATGCATTATAAAATTACATTAATTTTCATCACATCATAAATTACTATTCTCTAGTCTACTACATTCCAAATAACTCCATCAAAACAATCGTAATAAAAATATCATTATAATATCCATGACATCATAAGAGCAATATAATCAGTAACAGTCTAAGCTACCACAACATAATATCAACAGTATCATCAAAACCACAGAGAATGTTAAGAACAAGCAGTAACATGAGGGGTATTACATCCTCCCCCCTAGAATTCGGCTTACTCCTGGAAGCCAGTAAAAAGATAAGGATAAGAATCCCTGATACGAGAGGCATCCTCCCATGTAGCTGAAGCCTCATCATTCGGGTCCCACTGAACCCGCACCTGATCAATCTCTCTGCCTCTGAGGGTAAGTTGCCGACATTGAAGCACGGCCATGGGCTCGAGTGCCAGCTGCCCGTCCTCAACCTGAAGAGCATTCCAATCCAGAACATGAGTAACATCAGGAAAATATGGTCTAAGAACAAAAACATGAAATACATCGTGGATCCGCGACAAACTGGATGGCAAAGCTAAACAGTAAGCAACAGGTCCAATCCACTCCAACACCTCAAAGGGTCCAACGAAGCGAGGTGTAAGCTTCGAACCCTTTCCATAATGAATAGGGCTCTTCTGTGGGCGCACTCGAAGGAACACTCGATCACCCACTGCATACTGCCAATCAACTCTATGAGCATCACCATACTTCTTCTGTCTATCCTGAGCAGCTACAAGATGCTCCCAAATGTGAGCCACCTACTGCTCCATATCCCTAAGAATTCCGGGCCCAAGAAGCACCCTATCCTCTAACTAATCCCAACTCAAAGGAGTACGACAAGGACAACTGTACAAAGCTTGAAAAGGAGCCATACCAATAGAACTATGGTATACATTGTTATATAAAAATTCAACCAAGTACAGATAGTCCTCCCAATGTGATTGCTAATCCATGACATACATACGAAGCATATCCTCTAGCACCTAGTTAACCCTCTTAGTTTGACCATCAGTCTCAGGATGGTAGGCAGAATTGAAATTCAACTTAGTTCCCAAAGACTGTTGCAAAGATGTCCACAATGCAGACGTGAATACCGGATCTCTGTCAAAAATGATCCTCCATGGTATCCCATGCAACCTAACTATATCATTCATGAACACCTTAGCAACATAAGATGTCGTATACGAAGATCAAATAGGGGAAAAATGAGTTACCTTCGTCAATCTGTCAACTATAACCATAATAGCATCATGTCGTCTAGATGACATAGGCAACCAAACAATGAAATCCATGGAAATAACATCCCATTTCCACTTCAGAACAAGGTGAGGCTATAGCAACCCTGCCGGATGATGATGTTCAGCCTTTACTCTCTGACATTCAAGACATCGAGCCACAAAGTCGGCGATATCCTGCTTCATTCCTAACCAAAAATAAAGCGCACGTAGATCCGCATACATTTTCTTAACTCCAGGATGTGTTGCGTAAGGTGCCCGATGACCTTCTATCAAAATCAGGGTATGAAGAACCTCAAAAGGAGCTACATACAACCGTCCAAAGAAATGCAAAGCACCATCTGAATCCAATGAATAACCAGCAAATTTCCCCTCCAAAGCTCTACCTGATTCTACCTCAGCTTTCACCTCTAAATACCAACTATCTGAAGGAAGGGCTGCGAGAATCTGACTCTTCAAATCCACCTCAAGAGACATTGCAGAAACTTCATGCCTACGTCGACTTAGAGCGTCAGCCACCACATTCTCCTTACCCTCAATATACTTAACCTCAAAATTGTACTCACACAAAAACTCCATCCACCTTCTCTGCCTTGCATTCAAATTCGGTTGTGTGAAGATGTATTGCAAGCTCTGATGATCTGTATGCAACTCAAACCGGTGCCCTAACAAAAAGTGCCTCCATCTCACAAGAGCATGAACAACTGCAGCCAACTCAAGGTCATGTGTGGGATAATTGAGTTCATGATCCTTTAGTTTTTGAGATTCATAGGCAATCACTCTCCCATCCTGCATCAACAAAGCTCCAAGACCCTCCAAAGAGGCATCAGTACAAACCATGAAATTGCATAGCTGAGATCATTCTCAAAGAAACAGGCCTCTGAACACCCACAATTTCCACCTCTTTACCAAAATCATCCACACACCGTACTGCTTTACGGCAACAATCTATCAAAGCACGATGTGAGCTTAGCCAATCCATGGCCAAGACTACATCATAAGAACCAAGTGGAAGAATTCTAAGGTCCACCTTAGTCGAAATTGCCCCTAACTCTAACCTACAACCCTGCACAAGCTTCTTGACCACAAC
Source organism: Sequoia sempervirens (assembly GCA_007258455.2). Taxonomy (NCBI): domain Eukaryota; kingdom Viridiplantae; phylum Streptophyta; class Pinopsida; order Cupressales; family Cupressaceae; genus Sequoia; species Sequoia sempervirens. The sequence continues at coordinate 375,715 of VDFB02338700.1, read as the reverse complement.
CTTAGATCCTGAAGCTAACTCAACCTACCACTTTTCGCTTTGCTTTATTGCCCCCAGTTTACATCGCTCAACAACTAAAGGAGATATAAAAGAATCAGATGCACCAGAATCAAAGAGTACTGAAATGTTAGACTTATGCAATAAACTTGTAGTCTCAACGACGGTGCTCTGATGATCCACCTAATGATTCTCTACCATTGCGAAGACTCGGTGAGATCTTCCTGCATCTCCCACTGTCGGCTCAGACACAGCTGGTTTCTGACTAAACTCTGAAGCGCTCTTCTGAGGACACATCCTAGCAATATGCCCCTGCTGCCCACATGAGAAACATCTAGAACCTCGACCAAAACCTCTTCCTCTAGATGGAGCATTCGATTGCTGGAAGCTCCCACGACTAGGTGGAGACTATTCAAACTCAATGTAAGCTGTTCCAAACATGTACGATTCCAGTTCTGATCCCTGCTAAACTGAAAGTGGCCACCCTGCTGAGAAGTAGCATTCTTGTGCTTTGGTTGAGATTGCTGATACTGACCCCCTTTTGAAGGTACAAAATGGCTCTTAGAAGGTCCTGTTGCCTGTGTCTGACCCCCTTGAGAAACAGCTCTAGGAGTGGGCACATTACCAATCTACACTCCTACATGACCACCCAAGGCCATAGCCAAGTTTTCTTCCACCAAGCGAGCCTTTTCAACAACAACTTCCATTGTTTTCGGTTCAAAGACTCGTACGCCACCACTGATGCAAGCATTCAAGCCTCGAACAAAATGTTGTACTAACATCCTTTCATCATGACTAATCCCTGCATACTGTTTCAATTCATAGAAGCATCACTCATACTGTTCTACTGACATTACCATTTGCTTAAGATCATGGAATTCATCTGCCCTGTGTTGTCTCCAATGATCTGAGAAGAAGCGAGCCTTGAACCTTTCCAAGAAAAATTCCCAAGTGACCATACTGATATCCATATGCAACTTATGTTCCTCAAGCTGCCACCAAGTGGACGTGAAACCCCGCAAATGCATAATAGTACATCGAGCCTTGGTATTACTACTGTAGGGGTGCATTGTGAAGCATCAGCCCAAATCAATTAACCAGGTCTCAGCTTCCAACCCTCCTCTAGATCCATCGAAGGTAGGTGGATGAGCTCTCATTAAATCCCTCATATGGCCTGCTAATAAAGCATCCTGATCAACTGAAGCTCCCCTAGGCCTTGGAGACCTTTCTCTTTCTCTCTCAACCGACTGATCCCCATCAGGTCTAGGACCCAATCTATCAAGAAGCTCACCCAGAAGATGCTGCAACTGACCATCCAACCCTGGCTGTTCCAGGTTCTGTCCCCCACCAGACGGATTGTTCTGAGAATTTTGTTGCTCCTCAGACTCAGGACCGTGAGAACTTGGTGGTGAAGGACTCGGTTGGTTGGCTCCACGGCCACCACCTTGGCCTCTACCCCTTCCTCTACCTCTGCCTCTAGGCATGCTTCTACACCACAAGACAAAGGTACATATGAGCTTAAGAGTCAAAATGCAAAGGTTTTCCTAATGGACAATACTACCCAGAGACCCAGCATTTGCAACCCTGGCTCTGATACCAAGGTTGTAACACCCACCATGCAAGCCCCAAAGAACAATCAAATAAAGAACGCAAATTTATTTTTTTTAAAAGAAAAACAAATAATCAATATACCAAATATTAAATGATCATATACATACACATATACTTCATTTCATTACAATACAAATAACATAACCGACTATGTTCTTTGGGGCACACGAGGTCACATTGAAATAAACATTACAAAACATCAACTCATAAGATATCAAAAGGAACTATAAATGACAACATTAGATATATATATACATAGATTCCATCACAAGATAAAACCATGAGAAATCACATAACCAAATAAGGATACAAAGTTGAAATTTACATTACATCATCTTTTAAATATACAACATATCCATAATCATAATTTACATCATGATTCCCAAACTTGTGGGATGAATATAATATACAAGGTTATCAAAATACAAAGAGATCAAATGGAACAAATCTTCAATTGGATGAGACTGGGCCAACGACCGCTGATGGGGAACCCAACGGTGTGCGGGGCACGTTCCACCCGACCACCCCCATGCTAAGAGGTGACAGAGAAGTAACTCCAACCAAGACTGTCAACTGAAGTACAAACATACAAGAATTACCAAACATAGAACCATAACACAATACTCCAAAAATAAATGAAACAAAATAATAACATCATAACACAGTATCATAAAAAATACAAGATCATAAGTATCAATGAGATCATACAAGACCACAAAGTACACCAAAGTTAAATTAAGTAAATAACCACAATCAACATAAATCCATATATCAACAATCTAAACCAACTCCCATAACCTACTTCCAGAGGAACACAATAAAGTAAAACATATGGGCAACTAGGGGAGAGTGTCATCGCATAGTCCTACATGGGCTGTCCACTGCTCTTCCTCCCAACTGGAGGCGTCGGTCCCATCTATGGCTGTCCTGTGCCCTTCCTCCCAACTAGAGGCACCGGTCCATAGGGTGACTCATGCGGAGCCATAAACCTCTCGTGAAGACAACGTCATGACCTTGCCAACCATGGCCTTCTCAGCCTTCCATTAGTCTGCGGAAGCACTAATGAAGATGAGGCGTCCTCTTTTTTTAAATCTTATAATGATGTTACTACCCAACCCTACTAAGTTAATTATTAGGTTTTCACTTGATTAATAACTCACTCGTGGGTTATCCTGTGCCCTTCCCCTTAAGCGGGGTGTCGGCCCCCACGAGGAGCCACTCTCCCTAGAGACCCAACCAAAACCAAAAAGAAACAGGGGTTGTACCATTCCAATCATAAACATCGAAATGCAACAACAAAAATAATACACGAGGCATACCCATCTCGCAAATTAAATACCATAACATAATCTCATAACTCGGTACACCCCATTTATAAAACATAACTTAATAGAACTCAAGATGAAAAGGTATAAATTCAACAAAATCACAATCCTCTGGAAGACTATGGTTTCAAAATATTTTTCACAAGCTAATAGGGTTCCCACATCAATGAACTAACAATGTCCCGAACCCAACAAGTCTACAAGACTCAACTTCATAAAAAGATAACTTATTAATTCCGACAATAAATTCCTTTTTCCACAATATACACACTAAAAAAAACAAGAATTAAATTATCAATACTGACATAAATTCATAAATTGCCTTTTTACTATATTATACTGTCAAGGTTCATATTTTCACAAATTAATAAAAATTCTCTTCTATTTTCACATTTCCACTATAATAAAATTTTGTTTAACTCATACCAGAAAGTGAAACAATCTGTTTACAGACAGAATTAATTAATTAAGTATAATAGAGAAATTGTGACATAAAATATAATTAAATAAACTAATAAATATATGATATATATATATATATTTATAAATGCATATATTATAATCAAAACATGAATTTTCGTTTTAAAATAAAGCGCATGTTTCAAGTTCCATTTTATTTATTTTTAAATGGGCACGGACCATCCAAAAGCCACGGGGTTTATACCTGGCTGTAGACAGTCTATGGACTGTTCGCAACAGTCCGGTGCCGTGGACAATCCGCAGACTGCCGCACGGGTGCCAACACCAGCTAGGTGGTGGGTACGGCCAAGGCCGAACCACCACTCAGTCTGTGGTTTATTAACATCAAACAAAATATAATAAACCGATGGGAATTCGAATTGCGAATTTCAAAAATTAAATTTACATTCAACATTTATAAATGTATATATATATGGGTATATATATATATATCTAATATAATATATATATATACATATATACATATATATATATATTGTATTTTGAATACTTTGAAAAAAGAGAAAGATAAACACTGTACAATTTACTGTGTATGTTTATATATAAAATATATTTGTGAAATATATATATATATATATATATAAACAAGAATATACACAACCCAGTTTTCACAGTAAAGAGATTATTCTTAAATTGATTTATTATATTTTCCAAAACAAAGCTACAGTACTACTGGTTATTTCCAGAATCCCAACCAACGTTTCATTTTAATAAACAACAATTCAAAACCCAACAAATAATTTCATTTAATAAACTACAACCCCGAACCCTGGTAAAATTTCTTTCAATTAAATAACAGTCCAGAATATTTCTAAAACCCAGAAGATCTTTCTTTTTCCACACACATTTACTTTCAAACCCCAGGAAATTTCATACACAGAGAAACAATTTTTATTTCATTTGATGCTACAGAAAGTAAAGAATTAAAAATGAGCAAGAACCTAGCGTCCTGTGCTTAAAGAAGATCTATAGGAGCTTTATCCCTCTTGCAGAGTTGAACCTTCGCTGCCAATTAATTCCAGCAATAGATCCAAATCCTTCTCCTTCAACAATTTCTCCAGAAAACAGAAAAAGAATCCAAGTTTCTCTAGAATTCTTAAGAAAAGAGAATGCAACCTCATGCAAAGAAAAAAATCCCTAAATAAAAACAACACTCAAAAGTCTCTTCCATTTCCTCTTCCCATGAATACCAAAAGTCACATCTCAAGAATAAAACAAAAATAATTTTTAATCCTTTAATTCCTTTTTGTTGCCTTTTTCATGCATTTGCATTTCATTCTCTTTTATTATGCATTTGATTAAAAATTAAATAGATTTAAATCCACAAAATTGAACTTTTATTTGTTTATTTATTTATCATCTCCACAATACTTCATATAATTACTTGCACATTAAAATAATTAAAATCAACCATTTGCAAGATTCAAAATAAATTTAATATTTTTACAACTACTACTAACATTTATCTATTGCTTTATTTATTTTTTATTTTTTATTTTTTATTTTATTAATTGTTTAATTATTTAAATCACAACATAAAACCATACACTGCATTAGATAAATCATAAAATCACAATCACATGCAAAGACCAACGTAACAACAAAATGGCTATGCACAACCAAAAAGGTACAAGACAGTTGACAACTTGGAATGGTGTTACTTCCATGTCACCTTTGTTCAACTTACTGCCGTTGGATTGGTTCAATGCTCGCCTAGACCTATCAAAATAGGTGGAATCGAGTCTTATTCCTGCAAAGCCTACATCCAACAAGGTGATACACAACATATATACATATAATCAATTACAAAACATCGTGAGAAGGATTTGCAGTGTAGTAGGGTGCTCATGAATGAGTGATGCTAGATGTCCCCTCACCAATCATAACATCATCTAATGCATTATAAAATTACATTAATTTGCATCACATCATAAATTACTATTCTCTAGTCTACTGCATTCCAAATAACTTCATCAAAACAATCATAATAAAAATATCATTATAATATCCATGACATCATAAGAGCAATATAATCAATAATAGTCTAAGCTACCACAACATAATTTCAACAGTATCATCAAAACCACAATGTGCCAAACAAAACCACAGAGAATGTCAAGAACAAGTAGTAACATGAGGGGTATTACATTTATTAAGAAGGTGTAAGTACTTCACAAAGATTGACTTGAAGAGTGGATATCATTAGATCTAGATCAAAGAGGGAGATTAATGGAAGACACCCTTCAAAACCAAGGAGGGATCGTTTGAGTGGTTAGTCATGCCATTTGGGCTAACCAATGCACTAAGCACATTCATGCAGCTCATGAATGAGGTATGAAAATAATTTTCAGGTAAATTTGTCATTGTTTACTTGGATGAGATTCTAATTTTTAGTAAGACACTAGAGGAGCACCTACTAGATATTCATAGAGTTTTTGAGAAGCTAACTAAAGATAAATTTTTTATTAGCCTCAAGAAGTGTAGTTTTGCAAAGAATGAGTTGATATATTTAGGATTTGTAGTCTCAAGTGATTGTCTTAAGATGGACCTGTAGAATGTAAAGGCTATCATTGAGTGGCCTACTCCAAGGATTCTTACAAAGGTAAGATCATTCATGGTTTGGAATTTTTTTTGTTGAAAAATTATTGAGTTTCAATAGTATATGTGCACCCCTAATAGAGACAATGAGAGGTGATACAAAAGAGTTTAAATGCACTGTAGGAGCAGCTAAGAGTTTTAATTAATGAACAAAGTTATAGAGCAGCTTGTTTTGGCACTTCTAGATTTCAATGAGGTGTTTAAGGTAGATTTTGATGCTAGTGGTAGTTCCATAGGAGCTATTTTGAGTCAAGAATGTAATCATGTTGCCTTTTTTAGTGATAAAATGAATGATACCAATAGAAAATATTTTTTCTATGATTAGAAATTTTATGCAATAGTTCAAACTTTAAAGAAATGGAGGCACTATTTGTTGCTAAAAGAATTTTTTTTATATAATAATCATCAAGCCTTATAGTACCTTAGTAGTCAAGGGAAATTGAACCAAAGGTACTTAAAATGGGTTCAATTTTTATAGAGTTATACATTTGTTTTGAAACACAAAAGTGAAAATTCAAATAGAGTTGTAGATGCCTCAAGAAAAAGGAAAAAATTGTTGATAGAGTTGAAGAAAGAAGTTATTGGGCTCAATGAACTCAAGAAATTGTATCCTAAAGATATAGAGTTTGTAGAGCCTTGGAAGGCTTGTTTGGAGCCGATTTCATTAGATAGGACAAGATGGTTATATTTTATTATTCAGGATGGTATTTTGTTTAGAGGAAACTGGTTGTGCATTCTATGAAGTTCAAAGAGAGAGATCTTGATTAAGGAGAAGCATAGTGGATGGTTGGCAGGACACTTTGGTCGAGATAAGACCATTACTTTTGTAAATGAGAATTACTATTGGCCACAGTTGCACCAAGATGTGAAGAATTTTGTGCAGAGTTGTAAAGTATTCCAAATGGTTAAAGGAGTGAGTCACGATATAGGGTTGTATAAGCCATTACCTATACTAAAGAAGCCATGGGAGAATATTAGCATGAATTTCATTCTTGGTTTACTGAGGACACAAAGAGCACAAGAATCAATATTTGTGGTGGTGGATATATTTTCAAAGATGACACATTTTATTATGTGTCGTAAGACTAGTGGTGTTCTTCACATTGTAGATTTATTTTTCAAAGAAGTGGTTAGACTACATGGTCTACCAAAGATTATAGTCTCAAATTGAGATACCAATTTTTTGGTTATTTCTAGAGAAACTATGGAAGAAATTGAAGAATGTTTTGAAGTTTAGCTCTACACACCATCCACAAATTGATGGGCACACAAAGATGGTAAATTAGAGTTTGGGCAACCTATTGAGATGCTTAGTAGGGGGTAATCCCAAGGGATGGAATTTTATTTTTCCACACATAGAGATTGCATATAACAATTATGTCAATAGGAGTACAAATAAACATCCATTCCATATTGTATATGGGAGTAGTCCAAGAATTTTTTTTAAGTTAGGAAATATTGATAAAGGGCATAAAAGTAATGTTGAGGCTGAATATTTTGCAGAGAATTTGAAGAGCTTGAATTAAGAGGTGATAAATCATATCCTTAAGATGAATTCTTAGTATAAGGTTAAGGTAGATCAGAAGTGAATACATAAGGAATTTCAAGTTAGAGATGAAGTCAGGGTTCACCTAAGGAAAGAAAGGCTCCTAATAGTAATGTATAATAAACTGAAAAATGAAGAAATTTGGACCATGCAAGATCTTGAAGAAGCATGATTCAAGAAATGCCTATTAGGTAGGATTTCCAAGTGGGATACAAATCTCTCTTGTGTTCAACATTGTTAATTTAATAGAATATCATGAAAGAGACATGGAGGATGGACAAATAAAAGAAAAATGGAATATTCTAGCACTTACTTCAAAGAAGGGGGAGATAGAAGATATCTTGGATAGTTATGTGGGTAGAAGTACAAGGAATAGGGAATATGAAGAATATTTGGTTAAGTGGAAAGGAAGGCCTATTGAATATTCATCATGGCTATCTAAGACAGAGGTTGACCATCTTGGATTTCCTCAAAATGCATGAGATGTGACAAGGTCACTTCTCAAATTACCTCAGGTGTTTGATACAGGAGCATCTAGGGTGTAAGAACAATCTTGCATCCCCAAAAAAATATTGTTGTTTATTTTTAATTTAGTTTAAAGGTTTAGTGAATAATTTTAAGGGCTAAAAATGGCAAGATTACTTACTATATTTAGTAATATTGGGAAAGCTAAAAATAACATGTTTCTATGTTTAAAGTAGGTTAGCATTTTTGCACATATGGGCATGAAATCTTACAAAGAGCTCTAGAATGTTGATTTGAACAAAAAGGTAAAAAAAAATCACTTCAATACCATTTTTAATTTATGAGATATTAATATTTCTTAAATATGATGCCTTCAAAAATATTCAAAGTCAATTTTGAGGTACCTAGAGGATCCAGATGGGCCTAAACAGTGACCAAAATCCATGATATATATTAGTGATATACCATTGTGTCCCTTGCACTCAATGCAATCTTTTCAACAATGTAGATAGTTTGTTAGTTTGACACCCGAGTCAAAAGTTATGGCTCCCAAAAAGTTGAAATAAAATTTAGGAATTTTCTAAATTCAAAAAAAAGGATAATTGAATTTATTGGTTGCTAAAAAGAGAAGTGACGATTCATTAAAAAGTGAAAAATTCAAGTATAAAGTGGTTAAAAAGGAAGAGGGATTCATCCAATAGATGAAATTCTTGCTTTTTAGCAAGGAACAAAGGTTGGGGTTTTAGTGGCCACTATTTCCATTCACAGACTTGCATGCCTAATTTTATGCATGTATTTGCAACCCAGATTTCTATAATAGTGGTCTTGTGACTAGACAGTTGTAATGCATTTGCTTGCATATATGTAGATGATTTCTAAGAATATAATAAAGTTGCGTGTTTTTTGTTCTTGAATGTTATTTTCTATGTAAGGTGTATTCGAGGGATAGTCTCCCTTCATCATCATATAAATCTTCTATATAGAAATTAAAAACCATTTCAATCAATATAGTTTGGATGACAACTCATGTAGTGTAATGTATTCCCTCAAAATTGATAAAATCCTTTAAAGGGGTCGTATTAGTTGTAATAAGGAAATTTAACTTCACTCTTTTAGGGAAAATTATGATTAGAGGAAAATGGACTAGTTTATTGTAGTCCTTGCATGAGGTTGAAAGTAAAGGATACAAAATTGACATAGAAATATTGTGGTTGTCAAATTTTGTGAGCTTCAATTATTGTGGTTTACCATCATTTCCCTTAGTTATAAGTGAGTTGGTAATTTTTCTATGTGAATAATTGATGGATAATTTTTGGACATTATTTTTTATTTAAGATAATTTAGAATTTTTTTTAATTAATCATGTTATGTTTTTCATAATATTTTGGATAATATTTTTTAATGAATTATATAATATAATTAAATTGAAAACTAAAATAAAATTATGAAATAATTGTATATAAAAAATGTTAAAAATAAGTCTATTTTTTATAGAATAATTTAATATGATGTATCCTAAATATGAAAATAAAGTTTTTTTTTATATAAAAATTTAAGTAATTATTAATCAATGTCAAATTTTAATGGTCCCATTCAATAATTTGATGGGTTGAGAGGGTGTTTACATTGAATGGATTATTGGCAAAGATTTCAAATGGTAACCACCATATGTTGAACTTTTAGCACTCTTTAATTGCCATCTAGTACCAAAGGCTAATCCATCCATATATTTGTTTGTTTCAGCATATATATTCACTATTTCTCTTAGCATCTTCTTTGTGCTTACTATTGTATTAACCTATTTATAAATTGATATATTTATATTTTATTAAATATTAGCCGCAATTGTTTATTAAAATATTTTTATTTTAAAGATTGTCATTTTTAATAAATTTTAAATTAAATTTGTTTGTAAGAATTTATAAATTAGATAAAGACAATACAATTTGAACTTAATTGTTTTTAAAGGATAATTAAAAAAATAAAAATAAACAAAAATAGTTATTCAAAGAAAAAAGTTAAAGATTAATTTATTTATTTTTAAATTGGATGATTATGAAATATTTAATTATGTAGTCAATTAATTTTTTGAATATTATTTAAATTAAGATAAAATAAATACTTTAATATAAATATTTTTTAAGTAAAATAAAATTTGATTTTTAGTAAAAATTATTCTTATAAATACTAAACAATTTTTTTTAATATATAAGTGATCATTTTTCTATTATATGATTAGAAGAAGCTTGTTTTTAAAGTATTTTAATTTTCATCTTGTTTCTTTCTATTCAATTCACTTTATATTTAAACAACACTCACATATAAATTTCTTCACTTATTTGTTATATGAGTAGAAGAAGCTTGTTTGTCAAGCATTCTAAATTTTGTCCTATTTTTTTAACCGTATTTGCTTTCTATTCAATGTAACAAGACATATTCTTAAAAATACTCTTCTATAAACTTCTTCACTTATCTATTATCTGACTATAAGAAACTTATTTGCCAAACCTTCTATATTTGACAATACATATGACTTATTTGCCAAGGATTTGAAGTGTCGGCACAGGGATTGGGTTGTATGGGCATGTCTGCCTTCTATGGCCCACCTAAGTCTGAAGATGAAATGATCTCGCTTATTCACCATGCTGTTTACAAAGGCATTACTTTCCTTGACACCTCTGATTTTTATGGTCCTCACACTAATGAAATACTCCTTGGAAAGGTAGAGTGCCTTCAAATGAGTGTAGTTAATCTTATTTTTTGAAATTTAATGTCGATTCCCACGTGGTTGGATTTTAATTTGTATGTTTTTCACTTAATTTGCAGGCACTAAAAGGAATAAGAGACAAAGTGCAGCTCGCCACCAAGTTTGGAGCAAGGTTTATAGGTGGGAACTAAAATGGAAGTTTGTGGAGATCCTGCGTATGTTCGTGCTTGCTGTGAAGGGAGTCTGAAGAGGCTTGATGTGGACTGCATTGATCTGTATTATCAACACGCAAAATCCCCATAGAAGTCACTGTATGTAACTTACACTTTTTTATCGTGTTAGGGTTTTGGTTTAAATATCACACTTTAAATTTTGATTTATTTAGATGGTTCATCTGAAAATGTTCTAGCTTTTCTAATAGGGTCTAGCTATTAGTGTAATTTCAGATCAACCACTTAAACAAGTCAAAGCTTAGAGTGTATTGTTTAAGTTTGGTCTATGTTAGATAGGATTAAACTTGACAATTTGTCAAAGCAATTTTTTGATGAAAGTTATTCATTTCAAGTTGTTTTATAAATGTGAATATATTTTATTTTAAGAAATATATCATAGATTACAATTATATTTTATTAAACTTTTTATGTTTTGATTCAAATTTTCTTTCATATAATCTAGTCTTTTACAATTTTAATTGTATTTTATAATAAAAAATGTTAAATATAGTTTTATGATCATCAAATTTAAGTCTTAGGTGTTAACGTTTTGTACTAATTCAATTGTCTATACAAAAAATATATAAGTAATGTTAAGTGTTAGCATTATACCCCTATCAAATTGTAAGAGATTAATTTATCATAGGTTGACCATCATTGTACATAGCACTCTTGTTGGGCATTGAAAATTTTGTTGTGATATTGTGTCCAATTTTAATGCTTATCATACTTTTGTCAATTTCAAAATTCCATTCTAACATCAAAATTTGAACTAGACCTTTATTCATGTCCTTGTACTATAACCTTTAGGTAGAAATCATTGCATATTTGTACTAAGTTCTCTTGGCACCACCCACTCAGCCATCAAGAAAGTCCCCCCTCTTTTATTGCCATCACTAACTAGGTAGTACTCTAGTTAATATACCACTATGATGTCCACCATTTGTCCCCCAAGTTGGACAATCTTTTCCTTCGTATCACTCTTACATCCTCTTAACAACATGGATAAGACCCTTCAAATTGATAAAAATTCTCTCTTTTAGAACTTGCTATCTCCCCAAAGATTATATATAAACTAGTCATAGAAGGATTCAAAAGGAAATAATGTTCTTACTAGTTAGAAGTTGATGAGGGCTACACCGCCCAAACCCCACAAAACATAACAATAGATACCAACATAGAAGATGTGAGGCAGAAAATAACCTACTTTCAATTATTTTTAGAAAAATGAAATTATAGATTCAAAACTTACATGCTACATCCTCATGGGCTTGATTCATTACAACAAAATCAATTATAAAAGAAAAATTATTATTTGAAGCCACAATCTGCACTAATGGAGCCACCTTCTACAACCCCCACTTAACCCTTTTATTTTACTCAATAGCTGCCCTAAAATGTCCTAGAAAGTGTACTTTCCCTTTCGTTTTGGTGCCAATAGTCCTACTATTTGATTTCTTGCCTAGGAACATATTTAAAGAAATTCACTTTTAAGTGGGGCAGCTTCTCGGGGCCATAACTTTTGATCCAATCATCAGATTTTCAATCGTAATATATTGTTGAAAAGCTTGTGAAGAGATTTGCAACTATTCTTTGCCAAATTTAAAAGATCAAAGATTTTGCACCTTGTTTTGGGGCTCTAGAGGGCCTCAATTTTAAGTTTTAAACTTCATTAGGGAAATTCCTTGGGATGGAAATTTAATATCTTCCAAATGGTACAGGATTTTGAAATGATTCTTTCACCAAAAATCTTGTTTTCCAATTTCACTCCATGGAGTCAATTTCCATGTCCATATGACCCAAATATGTCAACTTACTAAAAATATCAAGTGACTATTTTGGTTATTTCAAACTTCTAACAATCCTAAAGACTACATGAGTCGCCATGGGGCCCAAGACAACTAAGGAAATTACAAACAAATGAAAATACAATATTTTTGGGTGATGCAAGATTGCCATTACACCACTGGATGCTCCTGCATCAGAAGCCCATGGAGGATGGCAAGGATTTTCCAAGTGGGGAGTGGGATTTATCAAGACTCCACAATATTGTAAATGCTTTTGCCACATAATTATAATGGTGTCTTTTTATTTTTGTTTAATTGACCACTTGATGATTGTTTCCTTTGTAGGACCATGCTCTAGATTTTTTGTGTATTTGTTTTAGCCTATTGGGGCTATGTATTTATTTTTCTCATGACTTTACTATTAAAAATTTAAAGTATAATCTTGTACTATCTATTTTTAAGGAAATTAATTGTTATATTTTTGTTAGAAAAATATATATTTTTACCAACATAACTCATCCTCTTTGGCCATGATAAATTCCCAACTCCATTTTCTTAATTACTTTGGCTATGTTTGGGACTACGTATTATCCATTTTTTAATAATTTTGTTTTCAATTTTGAATGCACCATTTACTGTGTGTTGCACAAATTTTTTGACAATATGTCTTTTCTCCAAGTGTTTTAGTTTCAAGTAGAAATTTATTCTTTAATTTTTGGATTCCTATTTTATGTAAAATGATAATATTAAAATTCATGATTTGATCATATCTTAGATATTTTCTCTTGTCATATTTTATCAAGGTTTATGACTTGATGATCACTTTTATTGATTCTTTATCTAAATATAATCATTTGATGATATGATTCAATAAATGCATAACCATTGTTAGATACTAAGTTTGCTAATGTACATTTGTTATAGATTGGAGAAATGAAGAAATTGGTTGAAGAAGGGAAAATAAAACATATTGGACTTTCAGAGGCTTCTCCATCAACAATTCGAAGAGCACATTCTATTCATCCTATTACAGCAATTCAAATAGAGTTGTCTTTGTGGACTAGAGATGTTGGGGAAGAAATTATTCCAACTTGCAGGTATCCATATTTTGAAGGCTATTTTTTGTTTAAAGTGTCTTATTTTGAATTATTAAAATTTAAGTTCTTATTTGTAGGGAGCTCGGTATTGGAATTGTGCCATATAGTCCTTTAGGTCATGGTTTCTTCTCTTTTGGAGCAAAGCTAATTGAAAACCTACCAGATGAAGATTTTATTTGGATACATTGATTTTTATTTGCATTAATATCCTTTATTAATAATGTAGTTCTTTTGTACATATAATTATTTGTAATCTTTCAATTTGGTTATTTTTAATGATATGTATTAAATGATAAAATTGTTCTTTATATGCAAGCATTATATATTAATTGTCATTATGTTAACTACAAAACACCAATGCTTTAAACTGTTATATTTTTAATTTCAAAGTTGTGAGTTCCATTCTAAACTAGTCTTGGTATTTTTAGATTTTAGTAAGTCTATGAAGCAACTTTTTGGGTATGCGCGAGTCAATTATAAATAAAGTCGGAGCCTTTGTGAAAACTTAATTTTTTCCTTTGGCTAAGGATGCATATCTACAAGTAGGATGTCTTGAAATTCATTTTATATTGTCTATTGAAATTTTTTCTTTCATATATTTATACCTATTATGATCTCTAATTTTTTTAATGTTCTACTTTTTTAGCGTATACAAATATTTCTAGGAGATAACCTCGAAAGAAATAAGGCTATATTTGAGTTGTTAGAAATTTCTTTAAGAAAAGGGTGCACCACAGGGCAACTTGCACTATCTTGGCTTCAACTCCAAGGACAAGATGTTGCATTAATTCTTGGGACAACCAAAGTGAAGAACTTGGAGGAGAATATTGATGCTTTTCTTGTGAAACTTACACCAAAAGAAATGAAAGAAATAGAAGACTTAGTATCTTCTAATGGTGTCTATGGAGATCGATCTAGTGTCAACAATATGGATTCCTCATGGATGAAGATAGAAACACCTCCTTTATCATCATGGAAAGGTATATAAGTAGTTTTAATAGTATTATCTTCCTATGGCTAGTTCTATTCAAGCTAAATGAGTGAATTCCACTTTTTTTAAAACATTGAAATATTCTCAATAAAAATATGAAGCATTTGTAATGTTCATTTATCCCATAGAATAATGTGTTATTTGTGATGATTTTTCAACTAATTTTAGGTGTACATTTTTTTAAATGTGATGAATAGAGTATTTTATAAAGATGATATTTTCATACATTTCACTATTTCCTTTAGGTAAATAATTTTATTTACTTGGAGAATGTAATTAGAAGATGCATTTCTCTATAATTTTGAATACCTAGAGTAGATCAAATATTTTCATGTATACTTTAGAGTAAATAATTTTGAATTTTCCAAGTATAATATTGAAGTCTAAGTTGATGAAGTGTGAGTTTTAATTTCATAATTTTATGTTACTTTATTTGATGGAAAAATACTACCATTCTTCAGTAATAGTTTGACATAATATATAATTGATACTTATATATATTAACATATAAATAATAATAATTTATGAAAACACATTATATCAAATATAATTAGAATGCGTATCGAAAAATAAAAAGAAAATGAAAAGGTAGAATAAGAGTAACAATAAACACTCAATAATAATGGTAGTGCCAAGAATCAAGTTGGGAAGTGATGGATTACAAGTATGAGTTCACATAGATATTTATTTCAGTATGAATTTAGGAGAGAAACAAAAGCATTGAAGAATTTAGTAAAAAATCTATCGAATCTAAGAGGAAGTTTCAAAAATAATGAGAATCTATTACAACAAGAGGATTTGTTGGACTTGTTGAGGAATTTGACTAGTATTGATGTAGGAAACTATATGTTGCATAATTTTATATTCTATAATTTACTTGTACATATTTTTATTTTATTATATTTTCAATAAATATCAACAAATATATACAAACAAATAGTTTATAACATGTTTGGTTGATGATATTTGGTATTTAGAATTAAATTACAAAGGGAAGTGTGTTTTTTGAGATTCGTTCAAAGCAAAGGGAGTTGTATTTCTTTGTCTTCTATGTTTTTTCTAGGTTATTTCTGGGGGATGGAAAATATAGCTAGTATTTATGAATTCTTGAGTCGTATTTTGATGAGTTTTATTTATTTATTTTAGAGCACAATAATGTTACAAACATAATTAAAATCTAAGGATTTGTAAGATATTATTTATAGTGTTTGAAGAACTAGATTATGTTAATGTATTAAACAATCAACTTAAGGTGAATTAAAAAAATGAAAATGAAGCATTATTCTTGATTCAAGGTTCCATATGACAAATATATTTTCTTAGAATTATTGGTGTTGTACATTGAAATCAAACATCTAGTATACTTGCAAATGCATAGCAAGTTTCTCACATACTAACACTACAAAAATTAATTATTATTTTTTAAATATCATAATGACTTTGTAAATGAAGCTTTGACAAATGTGGAAGGTTTGTTTAATTGAAAGAAAAATTTAGGTGAAAAAATGAATAATCAACATGTTATTGAAAAATTATTAAGGAGATTGATGCCCGAATTTGACAGTGTTGTTCCCATAATTAAAATCTAAAAAGATCTCACAACCATGAAACTTAATGAATTAGCTAGTATTTTATTAATGTCTATTCTAAATTGATAAAGTCGTATTTTAATTATTGGTAATGTGTATTCTAAAGTCTCTTCACTATTTTTTTAAAGAATGAAAAATAATGAACAAAGTTTAAATCAAGATTTTACATATAATGCAAATATAATAGGTGAAAATATAATTTTCTAAGGGTGATCACAAAAATTAATATGGAAATGACTTATCCTAAAAATAAGCATAGAGGAGATTCTAGTTACACCTATCAAGAAAAAAGTTATGATCAAGGAAGATATTATGGTTTCTAAGGTAGAAGTAATAATTTCAAAGGTTGAGGCAAAATTTGAGGTAGAAGTTTGGAAAATAGTGGAGATAAAAGAAATATTTAGTATTTTCTTGTAAAAAAATTATCTTTATAGGTCAAAATGTTGGCATAAATAATCTACACACAATACTATATAAGATTTCTTTTAAATTACTTTTTTCTTTGAATACAAATACTAATGAAGATACATTATGGTATATTAAATTTGGTTTCTCTTTGAACATGACCTCTAATGAGAATATATTTATTGGCTTAGATTTAAAATATAGTAGCATAGTTGTATTGAGGGATAATCAGTGGCATGGGACTATAGAAAAAGGCATTACCATAGCCACTAATGAACATAGTGTAGGGTAGGGGGATTTTTCACCCCCAAGGCTCTAGGTCATGAGAGAGGCCCAAGGAATGAACTACCCCAAACTAGACCTTAGGGTTGATTAAAAGAAAAAGAGAGGAGAAATGGGTGCTTTAAAAAATTAGGTGAGCAAACTACTAGGTTCTTAGACTATGACTCAAACAGCTCTCTATTTGAGGATGACAGCACAAGAACCAAACTTTAGCACATCATGTTAGAGTCTCCAAGGACCCGCTAGCATCTTGTATGGATAGCAAGTCAAATAAAAGTTAAAGAAAGTCATGTTATACTTACAATCTGAATAATAAAGTCTTATAATTTGATATTTTAATATAAAAATGTGGAAATAAACAATACAACAAGAAGAATACTAGAGAGAATTATTCTAATGAAAAAAAGGACAAGAAAAGATTAGGAAAGCATACCTTTCACGTGAAGTTTGATTCTCTAGCTAGCTTCAAGTAGATGAAACAACACCTGCACACATAGAAACATGAAAAATGTTGGGTTGTGTTTTGAGGTCTACCTTGGTTAGACCCATGCTTCAGTGTTCCCAACTCCATGGATAGCCAAATATGTAATGATATAGAGAAAAATGATAAATGAGAGAATGGAAATAGCATAATAAAGTAGAGAGCAATGATAACCTAGATGCTACTCTACAAGACAATGTATGAAAATAAAATGAAAAGACACAAGGTTACCTTCCTTGCTATAAGAACTGAAGGATAATAGAGGAAAGAAGAGAGAAACACCACCATGCCGAGGAGATAGAACCTTGTAAACTTGTAATGGTGATGGAATTGAAGCAATAAAAAACTATAGAGACCAATTAGAAAGATGGTAGTAGCAAGATAGAGCAAGAATGATCAAGAAGTGAATAGTGAATTTGAGAAACTAAGTTAGAATATAGAAGCTTGCAAGAGATAGTGAAAGAATGAGTTTGAATGAGCAAAATGGAGGCAAGAATTCCTTTTTTATCGGTTAAGACCCAATAGAGGATGTCACCTTGGTGATCAACTAGGAAATGTAAAACTTCTACGAATTTTAGAGGCAAGAATCTATCAGGATGACAACATGAAGTGTCGATGTCTGTGTGATGCGTGCATGTCCTCGACAAATATTCCTCCATCAATGAAAAAAATAAAAAATGCACATGGTAAAATCAAGAAGACAGTGATGGGTTTATGCATCATCGTACTTGTAATTTGAAAGTAAGGGTAAATACATGGGAAATTTACCTAGGGTGAAAATTTCCACCAGTACATTTTTTCCCCACTTTAGCAAGCATATGTGCCAGTGCATATGTAAGCTACAATAGAAAGAATTTGAAGATAATATATCAATAATGTTGAGGAATCAAATATTCAATCTGGCATACCTACAAGTGAAAGAGGGACCTTTACAAATTCTCAATCCTACAAAGCTAGTTGTGATCTCACCACAAACATGCTACCAATGATAAGGCTAATCATAAGACACACATTCATTTAAGACACAGCAAGACATAAGCTAGCATGATAAGACATAATTTGAATAGATACACTCATCAGATAGACCTACAACTGCTACAAAATGTGTTGCAGGATAGTCATAGAAAAGGTAGGTCTAGTCAGGCTACCCCCAAGCTAGATTCCAAGATATAAGATGTCTAACACCAAGACACGTGACATCAAATATTAGGTAAAATACACATATTTCAAGACACCAAAGTGATATTTTAAGAAGAAATCTTTCAAATGGGGTTCCTTTGGTAAGGAACCCTTCAAGACACCAAGGGACCTATTCAATGGAATGCTCCAATTGAAAGATACCACATTTTCCATAAGTTATTATGTCATCAAGTTGTTGGATGTTGTAGTTAGATGTGTAGATATGTGGTTCAGAGCTTGTATGTGGAAAGATAATGTTTATCTTTACCATTTATGTCAAAGGGGGAGAAGAGTCATGTGAAAAACTATGAATTTCCTGGGGAGAAGAGTCTTGTGGAAGAAGTGTTGATTGAGAATTGGGTTGATGGTATTTTTCACATCATGTGTTGCTGTCAATTCCAAAAGAGGAGATTGTTGGATGTTATGGTTGTGCTTTGATATGTGGTTGTCATTGATGTCAACACTATTTTCATTTGATGTATTGAAGGTTGTATATGTCGAGGATATTGAGAAAATTGTAAAAGAAAGTATTGCAAGTTCCCAGTGGAACTGTGAAGGTCATGAAGATGTCTTGTTTTGTACGTTGAATGTCAATTATTGTGGATTAAAGGGATTATTTTTTAGTGTATCTAGTCCATCCTCTAGAAGTTTCAGAGGTCCACGTGAAGGTTTGTTCAAATTATGAAGATCTATGTTCTGACAGTGTTTCTATGGTATCTGTCAGTGTTCTTGATTAAATTTGGTATAATTATGGTAATTCTAGTTGTTGTGGATGTTTCTCTGTTGTTTCTTAGTGTTCTTGGATGTTTCTATATCTTGCTCTATCTTTTTGGTACAACCACATTGATCAGTGTGCTCGTGGTCGAAGATTTTTCTCTGTATGTTTTGTTTTTTATGTTCTTGGCTGACATGATGGTTGTAACATGTTGTGGATACTTGGAGATTAAAATTTGAATGTTTGGCATTATTGAGGATATTTTTTTGCATCTTATCATGATACTAGCCAATGGTGTTTGATCCACATTGAAAATTTATTTGTAAATTTGGGCCAACATTGAAAATATGTTTTATATTTTTGGCCAACTAAGTTGTTGATGTAATCTCATGTTGCAGATATATAAGAGTGATTGTTTCATCAATGTAAAGTGTGCTCAGTGTGCTCCCATGTGTGTATGAGAAAATATCATTCAATTGTAGAGCAGAGTGTGAAGAAGATTGAGTGAAGTGTGAAGAAATTTGTGCAAAGAGTGAAGAAGGTTTTTCTATGCTTAACTAGAACTATAATTAGGCTTGTGTAGAAGCTATTTTCTTAGTTCACATTTTGGATGGTTTTAATCCAAACCTTTCTTTGGACAACGAGTCCTCTTTTTTATTTGAGCAGTGAGCTCTAGGCAATGTGCCTAAATGCATGTGCATTCCCATCATATCTTTCTTTATACTTTTAACATGATATAATATTGTGGACTAACCTCCACCGTGGTTTTTCCCTAACAGGGTTTCCACGAAAAAATATTGGTGTTCTCTTTGTTGCTAGTGTTGAATGTACATATGGTTTATTATTTATTCATCAAATATGAGATTGAGTTAAATAAAGTTTGAAAAGGTTTAAATATTCTGTGACAACTGATTCACCCCTCCCCTCTCAGTTGTTTATCCTTGTTTTTCCAACACAAGTAATCCTTTTGAAATATTTTTTTGTCAAGGAATCTATTGGAAAGAATGCCCATTTTCAAAGAAAAAATTCAAAATCTTTCATATATGGGATCCTTTTCAAAAGAAATTTCATTCAGGAGTCTTGAGAGAATACAACATTTTGGAAAATGAGAGATTTCAATGAGGGATTCTTTTTTCAAGGAATTCATTTTAAAGAATATTTTAGACCAAGGTATCCTTTTGAAAGGATTTTCCTTACTCAAAATTAGAAAAACATGGAGGCCTCACTTAGGATGATGTGTGTTATGTAGAGGAGCACATAGCATCCTAAGGAGAGAAAGAAGAGACAAATATATTATGGAACACAACACATGATGAGATGTATTTTTGGTATGTTGTCACACATGCGAGGGACAACACATAAGAACCACAACATCAAGAAGCAAATAGAGATGAAGAAATCAAGAAACAAGGAGATCTAAGAATTCAGGGTCAAATTTGTTTATAGATACAAATAGATATAATATAATGTATGAACGAACGGTCATCAATCCCCAAAGTTTTAATATCATGAAAAAGAACACATGAAGAAAAAATGAAAATAAAAATTGTGTCAACATGGAAGAAGGCCTAAATCACCCCAACACTTTACATTGTCCTCAATATTGAAAAGAAATTTAACCACACATAGAAGAATGATGATACAAATAGAAGAAGTGTACAACAAATTTTCCATCCTTGTATCTAAGAACCTATAAGGGTAGTTGGGGTCCTCCAAGCAAGATCACAAATGCAAAAATACAAACACAAGGGAACACAAACACACAAACAAATCTAATCTTTAGATAAAGAAGAGGTACTGCCTTAGTCCTCATTGACTAGTAGGTTTTTGTTCTCCCAATCCTCGTCATTGTAATGGGAGGAAAGATGGGTGTGCAAGGGTGGGATAGCATGAACGGTACCCTCCAAATCACCTACAACAAGGGCCAAGGAAGAAGGCCCATTGGAGTCCCATGTGTCAACTAGGTGGGAGAAGAATGAGACACCCGAGAGTCATTACCAACCTCATCAAGAGGGGTAGTGAAAAAATCTAGGGAAGTGGTGGCCACCTTCATCACAAGGATGACACAAGCCAAGAAAGAACCAACTTACAAAGAAGTTGAGCCCTTCTTCCAACCTCCACTCACAGTGAGGTCAACCTCCATTTTACACTTTAGTGGAGGATGTGGAATCCCCAAAAAAGAAGCAAAAGTGGAGGAGGAAAAAGATAAAGCCATGACAAATACCACCTTTATATTCAACATGTCTATGGGTTGAGAGAAAGGATGGATGTCTGGGAGGGACATCCAAAGAGGAGGCTCCATGGAGGGAGGGATGAAAAATTACACCCTTTTGGGGTGAATATCATTAGGACCCACCAAATGAAATAGGAGAAAAATAGAGACCATGGTAACTACAGTAGAAATAGTAGGATAAAGTGGAATAGCAACAGAAGATGTAGAGATAAACACCACTACCTCCCCCTCTGTCTTCTGCAAGGAAACATTTTTTGTAGTTGGAGCCTTTCACCTATGCTTGCGCTCACACACAAGTTGGTTACATCAGTTGTACAAGACATGGCTTGAGAAGATATTGAAGGTTTCTACTTGGTCACAGGAGTATCCTTCACAACCATTTCTAGTGGAATGATGGTTTCCTAGGCAAGAGTAGGAGGAGGAAGCACAAGAATAAAAGCAACTATAGGAGGAGAAACAGACATAGGTGCCTCAGTGATGGGTCTCTTCCCATCCTCTCACTTAGGGGAGGTGGAAGAACAATATGAGACCGCAAAGGCCAAGAAGCAGGAACAACTCCATGGGAAGACTTCTCCCTACCATATACAATAGGTTGTCATACAGTAGGTAGCATAGAAAGATCAAAGACTTGACATTTCACTTTCCACCATGTGGGCACCATCGCACATCCTATGTGAGGCACAAGAGTGGGAGTCAAAGATGTCACAACAGAATGAGAAGTAGAAGTAGATGGAACTGCAAACACAAAAGGAGAAGGCTCTAGAGTGTGAGAAAACTTCCCCTTTCCCTTAGATAAGGATGAAGAGGTAGCTTGTTGTTGTGCTACCATAGAGGCTTTCATAGAGATAGCATAAGGAGACACTAGATAACTATCCTTAGGTGTTGAGCCCCTAATTTTATATTTAATATAATATTTGTATAATAAATCTCTCTTAGGAGGAAGAGGTTCGACTAGGGTAGGATAGAAGTGATCTAGTGAGAAGCCCCCATATGACACTAGCGGTTTATAGCTAATGTCATGCACCACAAGCACAATGCCTTCATGAGAGAAATTTAAAAATTTACGAATTAAAGAGGCAATGTCATTTACAAAAGCTAGCTATGAAATTCCCAACATTACTTTGAACAGGTCAAACTCTAGAATAATAACGAATGAGACATCAACATTCATGGGTCCTACCAAGACTAATAAAGAAATAGTTCTCATAGGGGCAACAAAGAGTCCATCATGGGTACAAAGAGTGGTTTGCGACTCTTTGTATTTGTCCTTATGTAAGCTATTTATAAATAGATTCTCCTCCATTATCACATTAACCTAACTCATCGAATCAACTAAGACACCAAGTATGATATTTCCATTAATATGGGAAAGAATGTATAGGAGGGAAGGCTCCTTATTTAGAGGCTCATCATGCAAGGTAAATTTATGTCAAGTATCACACTTAAATTTTTAGGAGTGATATGTGTGAGCAAAACCATATTCACGTACTCAGATGGAACTAGAAGATTGACTTACTAAACTTACAAAATGAGAGGGAAATAGATCAATGTAAATTTTCAACTCATTATTAGCCTTGGCCACAAATTTAATAGAATTTTGTTTCTTCCCATTGAGACAAATAGTCCTATCATCAATGCAATCTTGTATCTCATGATGTAGGAAGACACATCACATGGTGTCAAGTCCATGTACTCGATGGAATTTATATAATTTTTACTCATCACACCACTTAGGATATGACTCAATCAGAGGTTTGGGTTTTGAAAATTTTAGGACTTTATCTCTTAGCAACTTCTTCAAAATAATAGTGTAAGACTCAGATATTTTGTGAAATGTCTATTGCACCCTAGGCCCTTGTCCTTAGATGTAGAGACCACATTCACAATAGCTTTATTTTTTCTAGAAATAACACTACAGACTGGGTATCAGGATGGGAGCATGAGGATGAATCCTTGAAATCTAAAACCATCTATTGGTATTCACAAACTACAACACATAGGTGTGTAAAAGAAGGGTACTTCATCAAGATGAACTTCTCTTGCCACTATTTCTTTAAGTTCTTGATGAAAACCTTTTGAACATCTAAATATGATAAAGGATAATAAATTTATGAAAATAGCACTTGGATAGCATGTGATAAAATCAGTTACCTTTTTTTGGTCCCCTTACTTGCATCGGATGAGATCTGAAAAGGTCATCTTTGATCCGATGTTATCTTGGAAATGATGGACCTTCTAAAATTTTGATGAATTTTCTCAATTCCCCATGGGCTTAGTCTCCATTTGAAACCCTTGTCCTCATTAATGAGTAGGGTTTTATTCACAAAGGTATGCAAATTTATAATTGAAATTTGACCTGCTCCATTGGTCATCGATTTCTAAGTCATTTCTTGAGACACATTGCACGTTAGTTTACCGGCCTTGTTAGCTTGAAGCACTGGTCATCAATTATTCCATCAACTTTATCCTTTTCCCTAAGTTGGGTTTTAAATTTTCCCTAGTGACGTAAGCCTAAGAAATTCACCCTTAAGGATTATGTTGTCATAGGCTTAATCAAGTCCTTTCTATTAAATGCTAACATTGTATAGAGTGCAAGTTTCAAGATTCTAGGATCCGAGAGGATATCTTGGTCATACCCTACTAGCCCATAGACAGTAAGTGTAGATAGGCTAAAAGTAGCGAGGATAGCAAAATAAGGACGCGTGTCCTTGTATTGTTGTGGGGCCCAATCCCCACCACCATTCCCATCATCTAATGCCTTCAACAAATAGTTGAGATCAGATTTTGGGAGCGATCTTCACTGTTCCCTGTTGGCTCACTGGGAGAAAGTAAGTGTTAGTTAAGACTAGAGATATCAACAAGATCTCGACATCTATCATGATCTATTTAGTTTGTGCAAGGGGCAGAGCCCGCTGGCAAAGAGACTATCGTCTAAAGTGGCTGAACATCATTGGTCAAGGACACATTAGCGAAGCACTACTAGAATTCAAAGATGGTCAAACTAATGCCAGCCATTTGATTTTCCATCTAAGCAGAAGATCAATGGCTTATATTCAAAGCTAATAAACAACACATGATAGTTGTTTTTACTCTACAACCATTGCGTACGTATTAATGGCCAAATTTTTGCAGAAATAATCAAATTGATCTTTGTGCATGTGAAGATTTAATTGTAGACAATCATGAAGTGTAATATGAATACTTTCATGCACTTGCAAATAAAACGGTGATAATATGCCTGCAATGAATTTCCCACTTCACATGTGTTCCTTTTCTCATGGAGTATTGGTAATTGATAACATCATCTCACTCAATAAATAGAAGTGAATGAGTTGCTATTATTGTCATAGCAACTAAATAGTTAAGTCCTTAGACTGTTGCAGAGAGCGAAGATCAAGAGTGTGCTTGTGATTGCAAGATGAGTAGGTATGGTTCCACATCATTTCCAGTGCAAAGATCTTCTAGGCTTCAATCTCAAAAGCCTCAGAGTGAAGATTCTAGACATGAAAAAAGTATTCATGAGGATACCAAGTAGAGAGAACCTTCAATAGTGATGGTTAGGTGTGGCCACAAACTACAGAACTAGAGTGGGAGCTCGAAGGAGAAGGAAACAAAAAGAGACAAAGTTGTCGGGCCTTCTAGCAGAACTCAGTGAAAGCTTAGATAAGGTCATGGTTCATTCAGTCGACAACATTCTCCAATCAACTCTACCAACATCCCATCTAAATCTAATAGGAAGACTAACTCCAACTACCACCAGTATCTAGCAACTATGGGCCAAGCTACGTCGTCTGAGGTGGGAGTGTTGACTATTCCTCCTCTGGCGGTTTGAACTTCGAGTGGGAGAAACATTGTTGTGGTGGACAAGGAAAAGGTTGAGGAAGGTGTTGAAGTCTCTTCCCCAACCCTTGTTGTTACTCAAAGTATCCATGTATACCAGGGTGTGTGTGTTGATGACAAAAGGTCTACTGGTATGTGAAATGAAGGTGGTGGTAAAAAAAATTGTGTGGTTAAATGATTTTTGGGTTGTCATTTCCTCATCTGGCATGCATGGCATAATTTTGAGGTGTTGGATGGTGATGGTGTGCCCTCGTGCCATTGTGGGTTTTGTTGTTTCTGCTCACTTGGTAATGGAAGAATATTTTGGAGGTACTTTTCTTCTTCTTTGTGGTAGTTATAGTTTAGACTTTTCCCCGTGTCTAAAAAAATTGTCATGTGGGGACTTTGCAAAATGTAGTCAAAATGAGGAATGAAATGAAAATTTTGTATCTAAGTTGCATTTGAGTTGGTGGCTTGTTTTGCTCCCTTGTCTTATAAAAGGGAATTCAAAGATCATTGGCAGAGGATGAAAAATATGGTTAGGTTTTGAGTCGAGTGTATATGGGTAGAATGATAAGAATAGAATAGATAGTCTGTTTTGAGCTTTTGGAAGAACATGTGCAATTGTCTTAAATTGTTCTATAGATATGACTGGTAAACATGAATAAACATATAGTTTTGATATATTTTCTCTCCTTATGTGAATTTGTGTGAATTTTGAATGAAATGTTAATAATATTTTCATTCTTCTTTGAACATCTATTTGAATTTATGTCTCTATTTTTGCTTTGATTCAAGCAATCAATTAAATGATTAAATGGAGTCCTATATTTACAATTATTTGCAAAGGATTTGATAAGCAATTATGTATTAGAAAGAGTGAGCTCAATAATACAAGGTTGTTATGGTAGTAATCTATCCCATCAAATTCTAAAGTCATTTATGTGTTACTCGTTCTTGTGTATGTGACCCTAATGCCCAATGTAACAAGGCACTGGTCTATTCCTTAATGATTCACCTAAAGGGTTAATCAAATAGTTTTCTGATAACTGATATAAAGTTAAGATTTAAATTCATTTTAAAATTCATTAATCTCAACATATGTGTATGTTAATTATCATGTAGAATTCCCTTTGTTTTGATGAATGGGTGAGCAATTTAGTTAAAGATAAGCCAAACTTGTAGTAATTGTAACATAATTATCCTTCATTCAAACTGATCTATGAAAATGATGTGTTCTATAAAGCATATTCTCAAATGAACACAATAGGAACACCCTCCTTGGCCCCACAAATCCTAAAGTGCAGAAGATCTCAGTCATTGACTGGATCTTGTTAGTTGGCCAATCATTTTAGAAGTCTTAAACATAGGAGTTGGCTATCCCTTAGAGATTCCTTAGCCTGTGCATTGGAAAACACCAACATAATGGTGACTTTATTGGGGAATGCACTCAGAAGTTCGATTGCAAATTGTCTTGTCAAAGAGTCATTCAAGTCTTAAATAATTAAGCCTAAAGATTCATTGCATAGAGTCATACTTTTTTCCATTCTGAATTCAGTATATCTAAGCATCCTTGTTTAGATAATTGACAAGTTCTTGGACTTGGAAAATATCGTGTTGCAGCAAAGATCAAAGGATTTGAGTGTGGCTCCGTTGTTGGATAAGACCTAGAACAAGATTTAATCTTGAAATAATTCCAGGCTCGTGAAGTTTTTTCCTTTGTACAAGGAAGTGGCGACTCTATCCAAAGAACCAATTGAATTGTGGAGAAGATTTCTAGATCTATAGAATTTTCAATTAGGAAGAAATGATAACAACTACTACAAATTTCCAGGTATTCTCATGTAAAATCTAGAAAACATATTATTTTGTTTGAAAGAAGTTTATGAGAAAATAGTCAAGGCTTAAAATCATAAATGATTCCCTATTAGATGAATTTTCATTAAGACAGGGAATAATAATGGTTCTTCATACTTCTAATGTGTAGATCCCATAATTATTTTGAGAAGTATGCCATTATTTTGAATACTACCTTTTAGAGAATTACCCTGTAAAGAATCAAGCAAAAGTATGCAAGGTGAAGAAGTTGTATCATGCCCTCAAAGGGATTTTATTATTGAAAAATATATGCCATTGGTTTTTAGTGGCATTAGATGTTTCCCAAACCTGATTCCTCAAAAGGTTAGTAAGATGTTGTCATGAATCTCTTTGTTCAATCCTTGAAGGATGATGCCAGGGATTGGTATTCATATTTCCAGCAAGTTCAATAACTTCATGGGATCAGTTCATGAATATCTTTATTGAACAATTCAGTGAAAGGGTAAATCCAAGTGTGGTGAGAAATTTTTTTATGGAAATTCATATAAGTGAAGGGGAGTTAGTTCCTATTTTCAACCTCCAATTTGCAAAGGAAATTAGGGAAATTCTAGAAGATATAAGGCCAAATAATCCAAAAAATTTGGTTGTATATCTAAGAGCATTTGACAAGAAGATGAGCTTCTTATTAAGAGACAAAGATCCCACAACCCTACACCAGACATATCACATTTCCATTGACATTGAGAATAATCTGAGATACTCAATGATGAGAGGACTTGTGCCTACTAGTAGTAGCTCTAGTATTGTACAAACTATTAAAATCAAGTAGATTAGAGGGTAAAAGGGTTTGTAAAGGAGGGGATCTTATAGATGTCATATCCACTTTATTCCCAAGAAATGAAAAATGTGATCAAGCATCAACTTCACATCAACCAAGGATGGGAAGGTCTGATATAACTTTTTCTATCAGGAAGCTATATGAAATAAAGAAACATGCAAATGAGTCACCATATGACTTATTCTCGAGATTTTTGGATGCTCTGATGGAAATACCCAAGAGTTTTAGACCTAGTGATCTAATGTGCATTAATTTGCTTTGTGAAGCGTATATATCAAGATCTAGCCAATAATCTAAGGATCTAAAGCCTCATAGCCTTGATCAAATAGTGGATTGGATAAATATTGTGGAAAAAATTGAGCATGGTCATATGCCCCTATCTATTTCTCAGGATGTGAGTAGTAGTTTCCATGTTGAAGAAGACCAAAGGCTAAGATTTTCAGGTTGCACATGGTTGCATTGACTCTCCTATGGTGCAAGGTTATACACTTGAAAAGATAATTGAAAGGCTAGTTATTCATGTTCCACAGGATGATTGCATGGATATTCCAACATTGCCTTGTGTTGAGGAGAAGGAATTACTTGATGATTTTGTAGAGTTTGCAAATATTATAGTAATTTTTCACCCATGTGAAGGGAAATTCAAAGACACAGGTGACTATGAGAATAATACAAGATAGTATGAAGCTATAGTGAAGTTCTTTGCGGACACTCCTTATTTGATGGATTTGATTATGGAACTTCTTTCACCTCATAATGTTAACACTTGTGGTAAGCATGCTGACAATAGACTTGGTCATGCTTTCTTTCTTGAATTCACTAAGGACTGGCCTAGTTTGAACTAGAGTGTCTATGATTTTTTTAAGTTTTATTAACAGATGGAATATGATGGTAAACTTCATGAAAATGTAGAATATGAGGGGTTAATTTTTATTGTTCAATTTGATCAACCTATAATGGGGAGGGAAAAATGTGGTAATGTTACTTCAAGTATTATAAGCAGTGTTGATCAAGATGGTTCTGATAACCTGGGGCTACACAATGCTCATATGAATTCATCATAGGATAAAGAAGCCACAGTCTTTGACAAAGGAAAGAATTGTCCCTAAAATTTTGGGGTCCTTGGGCCTCCATGTTGTGGAAGTAATTCATAATGTATATTATGTAAGTAGTGTACATATGCTAGTTTGGTTTGTTTGTTTTCTGTTGGGTTTGCTTGCCTTGTTTGGGTGAGTTCCTTGGTTTTGGTCTTCTACCCTGATCTACTTCAATTAGAGATTCTATCCTCACCATACCCACCAAGGGTATGCATCCCCAAGCATGAGCCACTGATGGACCTTCTAAAATTTTTAGGAGTTTTCTCATTTCCCCATGGGCTTAGTCTTCATTTTAAACCCTTGTCCCCATGAATGAGTAGGGTTTTATTCACAAAGGTATGCAAATGTTATAATTGCAAGTTGACCTACTCCATTGGTCACTAATTTCTTAAGTCATCTCTTGAGTCACATTGTACGTCAGTTTACCAGCCCCGTTAGCTTGAAGCACCGATCATCAATTACTCCATTAACTTTAGCCTTTTCCCTAAGTCGGGTTTTAAATTTTCCCCGGTGACTAAAGCCTAATTCATTCATCCTTAAGGGTCATTTCACCATCAGCTTAACCGAGTCCTTTCTATTAAATGCTATCATTGTATGGAGTGTAGGATTTGAGATTCGAGAATTCGAGAAGAGATCTTGGCCGTATCCCGCCAGCTCACGAATAGTAAGTGTCAGCAGGTTAAAAGCAATGAGGTTAGGGAAATAAGGATGTGTGTCCTTGTATAGTCATGGGGCCCAGTCCCCACCACCATGCCCACCATCTAGCACCTTCAACAAATGGTCAAGATCATATTTTGGGAGCGATCTTCATCGTTCCCCGCTGGCTCGCTGGGAGAAAGTAAGCATTAGTTAAGACTAGCAAGATTAGTGAGATCATCTCAACATCTATCCTAATCTATTTAGTTTGTGCAAGGGGTGAAGCCCACTAACAAATAGACTATCGTCTAAAGTGGTTGAACATCATTGGC
Organism: Sequoia sempervirens; assembly: GCA_007258455.2. Taxonomy (NCBI): domain Eukaryota; kingdom Viridiplantae; phylum Streptophyta; class Pinopsida; order Cupressales; family Cupressaceae; genus Sequoia; species Sequoia sempervirens. Next base: position 345,475 of record VDFB02338700.1, on the reverse strand, counting down.
CGAGGACACATCAGTGAAGGACTATTGGAATTCAAAGATGGTCAAACTAATGCTAGCCATTTGATTCGCCATCCAGGTAGAAGATCAATGGCTTATACTCAAAGCTGATAAATGACATGTGATAGTCATTTTTACTCTACAACCATCATGCATTAATGGCTAGATTTATGCATAAATAATCAAATTAATCTCTTTGCATGTGAAGATTTAATCGTAGACAATCATGAAGTGCAATCTACAGACTTTCATGCACTTGAAAATGAAACGGTGATAATATGCCTTCCAGCAAATTTCCCACTTCACTGATAATATGGTGCAATCTCTTCTAAGAACGTTGTATTAAGCTAGACTGCATAGTATGCATATAAATCAAGTCCTTCTTACCTACCATTGTTCCAAACCACCACTCACTTCCTTGCTTAAAATGTTACCTCCATAAGCACAATAGCATGTTTTAAAATCATGGGTGCTATTGATTGACCATTAAAGTCACTACTTTCATCAAGATACAATGAGATTTTTGTCTTCAAACTCAAGGCAATATGCAAGATAACATTGTGAATTGTTTGTTGTGTACAATTTGATTTTATTGCACATTTACTGCTTTGCTAACTACCTTTAAGACTAGATATTGCACCCTTAGCTACAATTTCAAACAACTCACTCACTGTCACTTGAAGATTCCTTTCATGAGCATCCTTCTACAAAATCAAACTATGCCCTATAGACTGCCTACTTACTACAGGGGACTCATTGTTTCATGGTATTGTGGGTCTTAAGATCCTTCAACCTTATTGTCACTACTTCACAGTCCATAAGGTATTATTCACTATTCTCCTATCTTTGATGAGTCTCAAAACACTACTCAAACATGCAATCCACTACCTCCATTATACAATGGCTAAGAAGAAACATTGAACCTATGATTACCACTGTTACTTCATTTGGACAATCATTCCCTGATTGCATTTGCCTTGTCTAACACTGCCAAAAGCATTTGAAAAACCCTTAAGGTTAGCAAGGGGGTAAGGAAACTCACTATTAAAATCTCCACTTTATTATGCAAGGTTTGAGCTTTATTATCTTGTCACTACTCAACCTATTTTTAACTATCATACCTCAAGTAACTGTTGTTCTTCTTACCATAGATTGCATTTACATTTATGTCACTGAGCTACATAGTGTGCTTGTTATTGGCTACAATCTTGAGATTGCAAGATTTTTTTATTCGGCTACAATGTCTCAATCTTTCTAGTATTGCAACCTCACTAATCTACTAGAGTTATGGTTTATGTTTCTACTGAGGCCTAGGGTTTGTACCCTAGTCATGCTCTTACCAATTCTTTTTTTGGTATTAAAAACAACCTTAAATCTTGGGTCAAAAAAGTGGTTGTCTTGACAGATTTGTGTATGATCTTGGATTGTATACTAGAGTGTGTGGGAAGCTTGTGTTTGATCATTAAAGTATGTAAACCTAATCAGGGAAATGTATCCTATATAGCATGGGACTTGCTTTAATACTTTCCATAATGGTTATTAGCAGATCAAATTATTATAGTTTGTGGTAACCCAAGATTGCATTCAAGTATATAACAAACTTGGTTTGTAGTTTAAGTTGTACACTTTTAAGTAACATTCATAAGGTTTAGAAAATCTTGATCACTCTCTAGAATAGCCCATTAAACATGGGTTTTGCTTGAATAAACAACATAATTGATATGACACTGTAACCACTCTGCATATAACCTAGTGTTACAGGCTCTTTATTGCAACAAGAGGTAATCGCTATTGGACCATGCTATCATTACATGGTAACCTGTTTAACTTGAGTCAACCTAAATGCACCCAATGATGATTAATGACCTAATTGTGATGACAGTTATTTGTACGTGAATTTTTTTCATATGAGTGCCTTCATTTCTATCACAAAATAGCCACATTAAACTTGGTTCACACATGAATGCATCTTATATTTGTTATAGTACAACTATGCCACATGACCAATAGAGTTATGGATCACATAATTACAATCACAATAATTTTTTCCTCGGTTGTGATCTTATGGTGATTCCATTACCGTTACAACATAACCCTTTAGACTTATATTGCTAAAATCCTTACATTGCTTATTTTCTCTTTGGATGGATGGCTTCATGGATTTTTTGTGATTAATACAACTTTTGTTTTAATAGTAAATGACATCGAATTCTTTCTAAAGGTGAAATGATTTATTAATTATGGTTTTATGATGATTTTGAATTTTATTTAGAAGGGGTTAATATGTGGAATTTTTATGTACAGGAAGAATAGATTGTGATGCAACATTTAGGTATGAATGGTTCAAGAAAAATTGGATTGCTATTGGTGTCATAACCAAGTTGGAGAGTACTTTTAGCTGATCTAAAACACTTCCAGGTGTTTTCGCTTGGAAGCAGAACCTAAGTGTAGGAATTTTTGAATATCTAATAGGGGAAGTTCCTTTATTCTAAAGATAAACTCATAAATTTGCTGGTCCAATTTCACTTCCAACCTAAGATCTTTAATATCCAATAGAGAAATTTTATACATTCTATAGATAAAATCATAAATCTATTGGACCCATTTATATCCAATTTGAGGTAGTGAAGCTTTGACAGAGAAAGTTCCTACATTTTAAAGATAAAATCATAAATATGCTTGGTCCAAGTTGAGGTTGTGAAGCTTCGACAAAGAAAGTTCCTACATTCTAAAGACAAAATCATAAATCTTCTTGGTCCATTTTGAGGTCCAACTGTAAGGATTTTTCTTTTTAATTATACTTTCTAACATTTGACTTGATACAAATTGTTACTTTAGAATTATGGTATTGCTTTTCTTCTAATGTTTTCAACCCTCATTTTAGGGAATAGATCTGAAGATGGTTCCTTCAGATGGAGACTATACTTTTATGTTATAGGTTCCATCTAGAAACACCAGAAGCTCAGGTACTATCATACTCAGATACAATAGAGTTTGAGATGAATTGCACTTAGTATTTTATGTTGGTATGGATATGTTCTAGCCTATAGTTAATTGTTGTAGCATAACAAATAGGCTAAAGATTTGCTCATATACCATTGTTTCAAATTCTAAATTGTTATACCTTATTCTAGGAGCAAATCATAGGGAGAGTTTATACATAAGACGCCATTGTTTCAAGTTCAAAATTGTTGGCTCTTTCACAATTGTTTGGTTCATTTATTTGATCTAAGACAACCTATTGTATAGAAGATGCTCTCAAAATCATAGTAAAATCCTTTATTTTGGGATGACTATTTAGAATCTTTCCCATCATAACAATGAAGAAAAGCATCAGTCATTAACCTGAACTTTACAAGAGTTTCATCAAATTCTACTTTTCCACTCTCTTTTCCATTCTGAATTTTATTCCCAATTTCATCCATGAAGAACTTCCTCAGCCTATAGATCTTGTTGTTAGCCATAATTGTACTAGGTGTCAAAGATAGCTTCGAGTTTTTACCCAAGCAAAAATTGAAAAAATTCAAAATCTAGTAAGGATGAATTTTTTCAATTGTTGTTTGGGTAAAAACTCGAAGCCATCCTCAACACCTGGTAAAGTCATGGCTAACAACAGGATCTATAGGCTGAGGAAGTTCTTCATGGATGAAATTGGGAATAAAATTCAAAATGGAAAAGAGAGTGGAAAAGTAGAATTTGATGAAACTCTTGCAAAGTTCAAGTTAATGATTGATGTTTTTGTTCATTGTTATGCTGGGAAATATTCTAAACAGTCATCCCAGAATAAAGGATTTTACTGTTATTTTGAGAGCATCTTCTATATAGTAGGTTGTCTTAGATCAAATAAATGAAACAAACAATTGTGAAAGAGCCAACAATTTTGAATTTGAAACAATGGTGTCTTTGTATAGAATCCCCTTGTGATTTGCTCCTAGAATAAGGTATAGCAATTTTAAATTAGAAACAATGGTATGTGAACAACTATTTAGTCTATTTGTTATGCTACAACAATTAACTACATATTAGAACATATCCATATCAGCATAAAATAGCAGGTGCAATTCACCTCAAAAAAAATTGTGGTACTTGCTTTGTAAGGAAGTTTGCACTCCATGAACATTCTCTATGCACATCAGTACATTGGTTATTATTTCAATCTATTTTTTGATCAAAATAAAAATGAAGTTCATTGCATAACTCATGACCATTTTGCAGTGTTATGATCCAGTGCTCTTTTACTACTTACTCACTATGTTCTCAATCACCATGCACAAATGACTTAGAGGACAAATCTTTGTCACCATTTGACAGTAAATTTCATTATTTTTGGACTTGTTTATTATGATTCAATCATTGTTTGATATTGTTCTTCCTTTCTCAGTCCTATAGGACAAAGGACTATTCACATTTTGCAACTCTCCAACAACGGTAAATAGATATAGTAAAGATATTTAAAAGTTTAGAAGTGGATTTATTTTTTGAATTGTTAAATCCTATTTATCAGTTTTAAGCTATTTGAATAGCTAAACTTCATATTATAAATCTTTAAAGTACAATAGAATCAGGTACTTAAAATGATTATAGAGAAGTTAAATGAAAAATAGTAAATTACTATTGATTTATCTTTTCCTTTTGCTTGTTTACAAGGTTATTTCTTCTAGCATTTGCTAGGCCTATTTTGGATTCTATGGAAATAGCAAAGGAAATTCCACATCCAGGTCTACATGAGGTGATGACTCATCCTTCTATGATGAAGTTTGTAGGATACACCCAAGAATAGATCTAAAAATATCAAATTTTTAAACCTTCAGATCTTTGAGATTGTTGTAGATTTTATTTTATTTTTTTACAACTAGACGAATCTAAAAAATTGATGCTTGAAAATGATGTAAATGAAAATGTTATTTTTTCAAAATAATCTAAGGGTGTTATTTTTCACTTACTCATTTTTTTTTTCTACCTTAATATAACCGTTAAAAATTATCATTTTGTTAATCATAATATTTCATTATATATTTGTTTTTTGTTAGATTGTATTGGATAGTTAATGGTTAAGTTTTTAAAAAAAAAAAAATCAGCATAATATACTTTCAATGTACTTCTTTTCATCACTTGTAAATATAATTTTTTGTTACTTTTTGTGATCATAAAAAATAGAGATGATTTTAGTCTCTATGAAATATTTTCATGTATGTTTTAGATCTCTACAAGGTGATGAAAAAGGCCCTAGGGTTTGGTAGGATTTGAGTATCCTTATTTGTTTGATGCTAATGTTGTCACTAAGTTCTCTCCTTGCCCAAATATAGTCACCTAAGAAACTACAATGATGCTCTTGACTATAAATTACTTTGTTCTCCCTACCTTCTCAATACAAGTCTAATTCTTCAACTCTACCAACTGCCCTCCAATCTCAGTGTCTTTTCATGATCTTACATCTATTCTCTTATGAATTTATTCTTATGACTTTGAAAGCTATCGCTAGGTCTATTATGATTGTTAGGTCTTTGAGGGTATATGATTTTCTACTACAAACTCTTAGATTGTCACACTTTTGATGAAAATTCTCCAAGGATGTTTGCTCACTAACTTAACTCTCTGTATATTCTCCATTATGCATTGAAAATTCATGGCTTCTAGTTAACTATTTATTGGTGTAACCATTTCCATGTTTCTTGGGACTTCCATCCCTATAGGATAGTTTCCTTATAGATCTTAATGTAATTTAAAAGGTGCCCATAAATATTGACAAGTTTCATAAGACTGTTGTTTCAAGGTAGTAGATGGTCATGACAAGTTTCATAAGACCATTGTGACAAGTTTCATTATATTGCCATATCGCAAGAGCCAAGAAGACACAATGTGGTGTAGCAATAACATCCTGCATTACCACGAAGGCCAAGTAATAATGGTGTGGTATAGCAATAACATCCTGCATCACTGCAAGGATCATGTCAAAACAGTGTGGTATCGTAGTTAAAATATATAAAAAAAATATCACATTTCTTTGAGGCATTTTTTTGAAATAGTTTGTTTGCCTTGTATATATTGCTTCCACATTTTCATGTATGTCTAGTAGGGCACTTGTAACTAAACATATGACAAAAAAAATCCCTACTATTATGATTTGATGGATGTCCCTTCATTATTAGTGCACAATATTATAGTGTAAGCCTATTTTTTAGATTGTTTCATTTAGCATCACCAATATTCTCCACAAGAACATTGTCCCTGTTTAAAATGATGGAAATGGTTCACATCTCTTAGAACAATTTCTCTTGCAACAATCTTGGACATGAATTTAGATGCAGTGTGAAAATCATAACATACTTGAAGGTTCTTAAAAACTCTAATAGTTGTCCCAGCGGCCATGTTTAACAAACCAAATGCAATTTCTAACTTTTCACTATGGTGGAAAATAAATGATTATTTTTTCTTCTATTCCACAACATTGATTAAAAGTCTTGAATCTAGAAATACCCTGTTTCCTTCATTTTCCAAGCCAATTTCTCCAATTTTACATAGATCTCCCATGTTTGTGGATGTGATATGTCTCCTACACAAAAAAGCATGTACCATTTTATGCCTTTCAATCCAACTACATGCAAGTATCTTTTTAGTTCCTCTATCTTTCATCAATCTCGTTACTATTTGAACCTCACCACACCTACCTGTTTTTGCATAGATTTTTTAAAGAACTTAAGTTGCAGCATTTTTAGGATCCAACTAAAAAAGTAGTGTTGCTAGAATACTCAACCTATATTCATATATGATCCATAGAAACCAAAGGTTTAATTGGCATCTTAGTAATAATATTTAGGGTGTCCTCAAGATAGCCAACATGGGCATGAAGTTCAACCATGCACACCTAATGATCAACTATATATGTAATGCAATAAGGGTTACTAATGTGTGAAGTATGTGCAGTCCTCATCCACTAAACATGCATGACTGCATGCATCTAGAACACAAGAAAAATTTACAATGTCAGAGTTACAGAGTGCTTCATTAATTCAAATATTTTGAGAGCTTCCTTGCAAAATTCATTTTGTGAACATTCTGCAATTATATAATTTCATTCCATGAGATGACATCTCTTTGAGGCATTTTGTCAAACAATTCATTTTGTACTGCATTTTGGTGTCAAATCTTTGGTAATTATGGTTAGTTTCATTACATTCAAAATTTGAATTCTGGGAAATTATATACAGTAAATAGATTGATGATTGTTTGGATAGTGAAATTAGCTCTCTTAGAAATTAATTGAAATATCTAGAAGGATTATTTTAATTAAAGAGGATTTTGTGGCTATTTTTGTAACAATGACTTTACAGTGCAGCTAGCTTGCTATTTTCAGTCAAGATACAAGTCATCAAAATCGAGCACATACCAAGAAGATGGTACTCTACTTCAAACCCTTAACCTCACTTAGTTTAGTCTAGTTACATGGGGGTATTGAGGAAGTTGGTAAAAAATTAATATATATCATTTTTTGTTTGTGAAGGAGAATCTTGTGAGATTCAATATGGCAGTGGATCAATATCTGGTTTCTTAAGTAAAGATGATGTAACAGTTGGGAAACTTGTTGTGAAACATCAGGTTAGTAATTTTTGGATGTTAAGGATTCTCAATTGGATATCAAAGATGTTTTCTCATCAACTTAATTTGGAATTTATGTATAAATTGATTCATCCATGGTACTAATCTTTACTCAAACAACACATGAACCAAGGTTGAAATTTTTGTTGTCTAATTGAGTTTGATGGCATTCTTGGGCTTGGTTTCCAGGAAATTTCTATTGATAATGTTGTTCCAATCTAATTAGTGTTGATAGCCTTCATTCTATAATGTAAAATTCATTCTATAATATGAGCATATCACCTTTCTTAAACTTTGAACAAGGTTCTAAAATCAAGGGTTCAATATGCACATTTCAAGCCTATGTTGAACACTCTATTTAAGGCATTTGTTGACAAGGCTATAGTTTTTTTATTGATTTATCTTTCTGTTGTGTTTGGACTTTTGTAAACTTGCAATATACAATGCACTTTTATTCTTTCTAAATTGAGACTAATAGTAATTTTGTTGGTTGTATTGAGGCACAACTTCATTCATGGTGGAAAAGGCAGCACCCTGTTGCTCATATCATATGGCACGTTGCATATAAAGGAGGAAAGATTCTAATTGGGTTATTGTTGACTACAATGAAGGAGAGAGCTTCATATATGGGACATGATCAACAATATCCTTCTTGGATTCTACTTGTTGCAGCTTGCTCTAGGAAGATTGTCCATGTTGTAGAAGTTTTAAGTGATGAAAGAGGCATGTTCTTGCATTGAAGGGATTCAAGCATGCGTTTCCATGATTGCAGAAGTTTTTTGGATAAGTTTATTTCTTGTAATCATTTTTGTGCAATAATGTAACTCGTATTTTCAGTCTTGTGATTGAAAAATAATAATTGTAATATTGTATTTCTAAGTTGTAATTAGAACAAATTTATTTTATTAATAGAATTTACCAATTTTCCCTTATCAATGGTTATCTTATTGTGTGCAATTGATGCTTGATGTATATTTTTGTGTTTTTATGCTTAAATCCTCAAATATTAGTTAATTAAAATGACTAACTATACTACTAATTGACATCAATTAACAATTAAATTGACTAAATATACTACCAATTGATAGAAATTAATGAGCACTGAATAAAAATGACTAAATAAGTGACTAGTTAACAACAATCAATGACTAAATATATCAATGAATAAAAAAATGACTAAATAAGTGACCAGATTACAACAATCAATGACTAAATCAACAACTAAATAAGTGACCAGTTAAATATATCAGTGAATAAAAAATGAATAATAAGTGACTAGATTATAGCAATCAATGACTAAATATATCAGTGGAAAATAAGTGACTAAATAAGTGACCAGATCACAACAATGAATGACTAAATCAATGACTAAATTTACAACCAAATCAATCAATCAAAACAACCAATAAATGACTAAAAATGGTTTAGTCATCAATCTGGTTGTGTTATATATGACTAGCAATAAACTACTAGTGGTCGTGTGACCAACTGGAGTCATTTATAAGTAGTTTTTAGTAGTTTTTTCAATAGTTTATTGATGTTTTTGTACTAGTGTCTAGACACTAGCCCACCACGCAAACATCTACATGTTGTGCTAGCATCCTATGGAATTTTAACATTTAAACAGCCATTTCTAAACATTTTTTCCACTTGTCACTTACCTTTGTCAGTGATAACGACCCAGAATGCCTTGTAACAGCTCGAGAAGCTTCTTTTTCTTCTTTAAAAGCTATATTTTCAATCCATTTGTTTTTCCTCTTGATCTCTCCCTCTTGGGAATACACTCTCCTTTCCCTCTTTATACTCTTGCTTGCACAAATCTCTCACTTGTTATAGCAGCTTCAAGCACTCTTAAGCTCTTATAGTGTTTTTGTGGCTCTCTTGGCTCTCACGACCCTCTCTTTTTTCCTTGCTTTCTTTGGATTCCTTAAACCTTGCAATTGATATCTCTCATCTACACTTTAGGCTCTAAAAAATCAAGGTGGGTTTCCCTTTTCATAACATCATTTTCAAGTTATAACTATTGAGGGTGGTGTTAGCACATCCAACTTGCTAAGCAATAATGAGTCATTACTCCTCTTGAAAAGTAGAAAACTACTCTAATGTTCCTTTATAGTCAAGTCTTGACCATGTGGGACAGCAAAGTGGTCATTGCTAATGTGTTTCAACAAGGAACCTAGGTTGCTATATTTTTTGGAAATGATCAAGTACTAACATGCAATTGACAATAATAGATCTAAGTGTTTGGGAAACAAATTACATGTTCAAATTTACAATCTAGATTTATATTAATAAAATGCTCTTTTCAATTATTTCAAATTGATTTTAAAGAAAAGTTAAAAGATAGAAGGGTAACAAGAGAGAATTAAATAAATTCTAAATTAAACGAATAATGATAAAACATGTTTTATTAACCAATTCTAAATGTTCTAATAAAATCTCACAAACCATTATTAAAGAAAATATACATTCACGTTTGTTGTTAAGAACAATGCAATATTCAAAGGAAATATAATTAGACCTAATATTTTCATATTTTATCCAATCAAAATGTCATTAAACATACATAGATCTAAGATAAAATCTTAATTCCAAAATAAAATACGAGATTCCATTAATTTATTCAACTTAGAAAAAGTAGAACAGTCATACCATTACCAATACACGAGAATGAGACACATGCAAAATATGCATAATCCTTTGATTTATCAAAATTATGATCTTCACAAAGTCAGTGGGAAAACCCACATTGAGAATGCATAATTTTATTATGCAACAATACATCAAAATCAAATCCTTTGAAATGATCCAATATCAAAATTATATAGGACATTGGATTCATGAAATTGTGAATTTAAACAAAAAGAAAATTGAAACTAACTCTAATGCCACAAATCTAATTGATTCCAACTGAAATTACAATTCAAGGCTAACTGGGAACCCTAGTTTTAGTTCCTATCTAACTAAACCTTAATTAAGGAAGCAAAAAAGCTAATTGAAATTCAACACCAAATTTTGATTTTACAAGTTGGGTATTGTATTTTTACAACACTTTATTCAAAAAGGACACAACAACATCAAGAATTCCTATCCGCAATCAATTAGAGAAGATATTGTTGAATGTTGATATCACTTCATTCATTTTCTTCATCGGTGGGCCCCAATGGTATTGGAGCTTTATTCTTTGATTGAAAGAAAAATTATCCATATGTTCCTATAGGCTAACGAAGGTTGTTAACTCCTTCTCGAAAGAATAAAGCTTTTCCTTTTTATTCATTTATTTCTCAATGGTAGACTAAGTGACTTGACCCTACATTTGGTTCTTCAATTCTTCCACCATCTTACTAGGAGACTTCACCAAAAAAGGAATTTCCCAAAATGTGTAGTCTAAGTCTTCTACAAATTAATGAACCTTGGCCATGGCTCACTCTACCAGACTTGTGTTCTTGTTCAACCTTGACATGCACTTATTTAGGATCTTAACTCTCAACTCTACAACTCTTAACCATTTAAGAATCTTATCCTAATCTTGTTCTTCAATTACTACAACTTTGATGAGATCCTTAGTAGGAATTTCCTTTATTATTTGCAAAATTGGGATGTAATCTTCCTAAACTAATAGTTTCTTATCTATACCCAATTCAAATTGTTGGACTAGACTATTTTCAACATTAATGCAATGATAAGAATTTATTTATTTCTTCAGCACTCTATTAGCTAAGGATAAAAGATTCGATTTCCATTGCTTGGTTGTTGGGATCCATCCTTCAAGATCATAATTCCAAATCTCTCCCTTCAGTGTAGCTTGCAATGTGAACTTGGGAGTTGTTATATCCATTGGTCCAACCAAGTTTGTGATAAATGTTGTCAACTGGGCCACTTGAGCTTTAAGCTCTTCCTTGGTATTCTCATATTTCTACATCCCCTTTAGGATAACAAAAATAGACACCTAGAGAGATTGTTACTCTCCTTCTCTTGTATGTCCTCCCAGATCAACTTGTCTAATCTAGAAATATTCAGGCCACATCTCCAATTCAATCTTATCCACCAGAGGGATGAATATTTTAGCAATTTTATTTATGTTCTCATACATGGTGACTATGGATATTCTCCAAGCTTTTTTCCTTCATTTTACGAGAGATTCGAAGGCTTATAATAATACGTTCAAACTCTTTTCTGAGTTGTCTTCCACATATGTTCTATGTCTCCTTTGAATGGTATGATTTAGCCAGATGGGCACAGTGGAGGACACTTCTATAATGAGAGTTCTAAGGGATGATTTTTTTGTTGTGGTATCCTTCTAAATAATCTTGTTTAGTCTCCCTTTTTTTAGTTTCCACTCTTGTCTCCTCTTCTCCCCAAACATTTTCATTTTGAGTTTCTCCCACCTAGTCTAGTTCTTGCTCCACATGTTCTTTAGTTGTGGTTTCCTTAGCAAGGACTTCTCTTTGTACTTCTCCCTCTATAGATATTTCTCTTTGTATCTATCCTTCTTCTAATACCACTTCTTCAACTAATTCCCTTATTAGTGTTTCCTCCTCTCAAACAGGTGGCTCAATTTTTGGAATAGGAGGAGGGAGGTCATGTGAAGGAGGAGGAAGTGGAGGTGGAGGAGTTGAAGAAATATTAGGAGGTGGAGAGGGTGGATGAGATGGAGGAGGAGTATGTGATGGAGGAGGATAAGGAGGGAGAGAAAGTAGCAGGGATTCATGTGGAGAGGAGGAAGAATAAGTTTGTTGAGCTTCTCTTTGTGCAGCTCTTTCTTCAAATAGCTACTCTGGTTCTTTTCCATTTGACCAAATTTTCTTCTTCCTCAACATCCTCTTTCCTCAGATCGATATCAATTTTTTCTTTCTCCTTTCTCTTCTTCCATGTAACCTTAGGAGGTGAAACCTTCTTTACCTTGGTTTTTGAAGCAGAGGATCCTTCTCTTTCCTTATTTTTCTTTAACTCTTTAATAGGCTTTGGAAGCTCCATCATCAAAGAAGGATACTCAAGCCACTTAAGAGAGTGATCTATGATACTAGTTTTCCTCACCCCAATTTCATCATTTTCATGCACTGAGCAATCTTTATTGAAGATTGGTTGGTTATATATTGAAATGTGGGGTAAAACCTAGGGTTAAATCCACTTTCCCATTGATTTCATTAGAATACCAGCCACAAGGCCAAGAGATTGACTTTCAACCTCAATGTTGAGCCAATCAGACCTGGGTTGGATTCTTTAAGACAACAGGAAAGGTCTAAGAATGAATTAGAAATGTTTGCAATGATTAACCTGATCAAACTACAAGACTTAATATTTACATAAAATGAAAATTCTTGAAAATGCAGGAACAAAAATGATTGTTTATGTGATAGGTCAGATTTGAGTGCTAGAAAATGAGCAGAAAGCAAAAGAGTGCAAACAACACTAAAAACTACCTACACCTCAAGATTAGCCTAGTTGGAAACAACACAAAATAAGAACAACAAATGGAACCTTTTACTTTGTATTGAATTGATCCTTTGGTTGGCCCTTCGATCTTTGGTGTGTATGCTCCTTGGATGGCAAGATATGCAAGCTAGATGATGATGTGAGGATGGATGAAAATGGATGAAAGCATGAAAATTACTAAGTATGAATTCTAGAGAAATTTTGCAAGAGTTTGGCTACAATGCATGATCTCCCTCAAATGAGAGAAAAGAGGGGGTATTTATATAGATTTTGGAAATATCTAGGGAAATGGATGGCCAAGATTGAACCACCAATGATCAAGATGTAGGGCTAAGGTGAGTTGAGAACTCACAAGCACTCACATCTTGACATGTGGCATGTGATATGGCCCTAAAAGGTGAAGTGGACATGAGGTGGAAGGATAGTACATGACATGGAGAGGGTACATAGTACCTTGGGATTGGGACAAGATCTCCTCATAAAGGGGGTACTTGTCCCCCATGTGGGTGAGAGGAGAAGTGGGGAATTAAAAATTTCTCAAATATTCTCATGGGGAAGAGGGAAGGAATTTAAAATTCCTTAAATACATTGGGGGATTAAATGTGAATTAAAAATTCACATGGGGAATGGAGATGCCTTGTCCAAAAAGATAAAACATTTAATGAAGTTGACTAAGGACACATTCCATAAATGACATGGGGATTAGAGGTGACCTAATTGGGTGATTAAGGTTGTGCAAGTACTTGAATAGACTAATTAATAAAGATTAGAAGAGGGTTAGATTTTACATGTGACTTGATGTGACAAGTCAAAGATCACATGGGGAAGAGAAAAAGGAATTTAATATTGCTTGGAAGGATAAAAGGAATTAAAAATTCCTTGAGAGGTTGATTAGGCTAGTTAATGAAGGATTAGAAGAGGGTTAGGTGGCTAAGAGAGGTTAGAGGCCAACTTGCAAAAGTTGGAGGATGTGACACATCCTAATCAAGGATTAGGCATGTGCACACCCCTAGTGATGAGATTAGGAGAAATAATTAGGATTAGATAAAAATGATGGAAGATGTGACATGAGGAGGAATTAAATAAATGTGATATTTATTTAATTCATTTGATGAAAGAGGAAGGTATTTAATTATTTAACTAGATACCTTAAGGGTTTGGCAGAATTAAGAATATTAATTAAATAATAGCGATATTACTTAATTAATGCAAATAAGGGGATAAATTTGGATAAATTAAGTGTCCAAATTTAGGTGTCTACAGTTTACAAATAGATATTTGAAGGATCTGAGCACATATACCTATCACCAAAAATTGGTTTTAATATTTGTTGAAGGACTAGTTCACCCAGGGGAAAATGGGTCTCTATACAAGGTTCCAAAATAACTTTTGACACTCCTCTGATGTTGGATCTTGGCTTCTATTTGACATAGGTCCCAATGTCAGAATGTTAGAAATAAAGTCTGCAACTTATTTTTCTATGGCTTGATAATAATGATGACAACTTATGCAACAATTCAAAATTTCTCCTTCAAGATCTTCAATTCTCCTTCAACTTGAGATCTACACATACATAAAGAGAAATAAAATTTGTTTGTTTGTGTGTATGGGGGTTTTCCTTAGTCAAGCCTCAGTTTGGTAATTAAACCTTGATAAAAAGATAATGAAAAAGGGAAGGAAATGATTAATGAATAATTCTTGCTACAACTCACCACCCTTCAAATGATCCTTTAAAGGACTGAAGAAAAACACATCTCCTCAAAGGTTTGATTCTTGCTTGATTGGCTTGATTGATTGCTTGCTTTGATACTTGAATACTTGAAAACTTAAATCACAAAGTTAGCCTTAAAACCATAACATGAACACACATACATTCTGGCATGATATTAGGATCTTGATTATTGTTGTAGATGACTGATAATGTTTTTCTTGAATGCACTGCACACAAAAAAAATCTCTTCAACCGATCTCATGTAGTGTGTTAGATTTGAAATGATAAAATAACAATGTATTTATAGGTGCTTATATAATTTCCCAAAAATTAGATTCCAAAAGCCAACACTTCCACTTTGAATTTTGTTCATTAAAATTCTACCAAAAACATATTTTAATTTGGGTCTTGGCACTTAAAGGAGACCCATTTTCCCTTGGTTGAATGGGTCCTAACATATAATTCCAAGAATACATGATCCAAGGCAATTTAACTATTGAATACATATGTTTAATGTCAGTTCCCCTTTTGAAAAATAGGAAGAATAAGGCTTTGGAATGCATAATTTGGTCAATTAGAGGCTTAATTAAGTCTAATAAATTATGGGACCCAAACAAAGTGTGAAATTGTAAAGGTATACAATTTCCTACACTACATATATATGTTGGCCACTGTAAATGGGATCTATTACTTTTTCATTTTCCTTCACATCTTTGGATACTTGGGCCTTTGTACAACACTTGATCAAATGTGCTATTAGCTGACAACAATCTTTAAGCGAATTCTAGGTGGCAAGACAAAATGGAAGAAATTTGGCATAGAGAAACTCAAGCCAAATGTAAAGATGAATTTTTAGGGCATAACAGACTACATGGAGGAGCATTGATGATCTAAGAGTACTTGGAAGGTTTTATTTGGTCGAGAGAATGGTGCAGGTGCACCCTAGCATGAACATGCCTCAATGAGACAATCCTTGATTTAGCATAGAATGTTTCATGTTGTAATAAGTTCTATTATACCATTTTGAGTATGTTTTAGGTCATAGTTAATCATTTTGAGGTCAATGGATGCATAATGTAAAAATTGAAAAATTGCTAAAATTGTTGTCAAAAAATATTGTAAAAATGCAAAAAAATGAAAAATAGGGGAATATCAAAGGTTAGGTAGTTGAAGCGTTAGTTTAGGAATTTTTTATTATTATTTAAATCCTTTTTAAGCATCAAAAACTTTGAGGCAAGTTGGAGGATGATGTATGATTGAAGAATTCAATGAACAACACTGTTTTATGTTAAAAAATTTGCATTTTCTATGTTTCATGCCTTTGTATGGCCAAATTCTATGCATATAACATCCACTCATCCATTGTATGTTTAAGCCTTGTGAATCTACATTATTTTTCAATTGATTTCATTTAAAACCATGCTAGTTTGTGAAAGTTATTGGCAATTCAACTCTAGCAAGTAGAAACCCTTATCTAGGGTAGCAATGTGTATGAAAATTTGTGTTTCTTCCAATTTACATGGTGGAAAGGTCTAAATTTCGGTGAATAGGCTTATTTTTGCTTATTATTTCATATTCCAAAGAATAAGACTAAAATATAAAGGATAGAAAATGAAATGATGATGTTTTAGGTTTGTTACTTGCATAAAAATTTGGAAATGGATAATGAACAGTCAAGAATTTTTGTTTTTAAAAAATAAAAGCTATTATCTTTTGGGGGAAGTGATTTAAAAGGTTGTATTGGATTATTTTGATCCCTTTTTAGACAATATTTGGTGTTCTAAAATTTTTTATGTTCATTTGTTTAATGAAGTTTGCATGACAATCTGTGACAATCCTATTTTGGGAATAAAAAATGAAGGTTTAAAGTAAGTGTTTGTTGAAATATCATGTAAAAATAATGTAGACTGGTATAATATGGTTTTTCAGGTTTTTTTTCACATTTTTATGCATTGGGTAAAGTGAAATGGGCTTGAGAAGTTGGAGTTGTTGGGTCATGTGGCCTAAATGGGCATAGTGGTTGATTTGGACAGTCCACTTTTGAAAGTTCTTACATTTGAGTTGCTTAAGTTGGTGAAGGTGTTTGATTCTTTCAATTTGGTGTTATTCATGGGATTTTGAAGTTTTAACAAGAATTCCTATACCTCAATCTTAGTTGGGTGTTTTGAAACAAGGGTTTTGTGAAGGAAAGGTGAGTCCTAGTTGCAAGCATAAGCAAGAAACGATTGAGTTTCTGTCAAGTTGAGTTAGGTTGAGAGTTTTGTGCTCTTAAATTGTCATCAATGGAGGTATTTACTACAAACAACACAATTTCAAACAACGAAAATGACTACCAGATCACCAAACTTCAACTTTTACCTTAACTCTTCAAGCCTTCATAATTCCTTGTAGCATTGCAGTTTGAGTAAATCGGGTATAACTTTTAGAGAAGGTCCTCTTAGATCAGGAACAACACCAATTCAAATACCCATAATGGTGTATGATAACATATCACAAACTCTCAATAGGTTATTTCGAAACAACTTGCTCCAATCAGGTTTCTAACATTGCCTAGACCTCAAATTAGGTTTGTTTTACAAAGAGATTTTCCTTCAAACTTCTCCTAAACCTCTAAAACCTCTAGGAAAGCACTCTACAAGATACCAAACCAAGGATTTCTCAATTTTTTTATAGAGACACATGCTCTAGGGTGCCTAAACTAAATACCCTCCTTTTTGGAAAATAACCTCTAAGGTTTTTATTAATAACCAAACTTCCAATCCTCAAACAAACTTGCCATCACTTCAAACATGTTTAATTATTTCTACATATGCTATAGAAGCCAACTTGTAAGCCTATTGAATTCTCTTTCATCAAATTCTCACTTGAAGCCAACAAATTCTTGAAGAAACTCTAAGAATTTTGTAGGGCAGTAACTCGACTTGGTCTTTTCCATCTTCCCGCATCTGCAGACACACACAACACACTAAACACACAACAAATACACTCTATTTAACCCATCCCACAAACCAACTAAACCTACATCGGTGGGATGGTGGGTTGATTATTTAATTGACTCTCAAACCCTTGTTTAAAGGGTTTACAAGGAGATTAATGTATTCTTGTTTCTAAACCCACTAAAATTGATAAAACCTCTTCAAACCACTTCTAAATGATTGTTTACCCGCTTCCCTATGAAAACAAAATATATATATATATAACTTATAGATTATTGTACAGTCTGTACAAGGACTAGTAAATGAGAGAAAAACAAAGTAATTACAGAAAGAGTGGTTTTATTTATTAGACTTGACCCAAGATCCAAATTCTTCCTTTTTTCTCATCCTTTACATGCTTTATAGAGCTTTTACAACAGTTAGGTAACTTTCTTTTCATTTCCAACGACCTATCCTTTCAATTTCCCACAAAAGACTCTTCAACTTCGTATTTTTGTGCACTTTTTTTTCATTTTACATAATTGACAACTTTTGTCATGAAATAAAATTTTTTACATCACTTCTTTAATCACCTAATGACCTATTTGAGACCTTAATACATTAAATATGACTACACATGACCATTTTACATAATTTCTTTACATTTGGAAACAAAAATTTTGCAATTTTTCCTTTTGAAGGTATTCAATGAACAAGGTGCACCTCCACCGGTCCTAACATATAAGTCCAAGAATACATTCAATCCAAGGTAATTTAATTGTTGAATACATATGTTTAATGTTGGTTCCCCTTTTGAAAAATAGGAAGAGTAAGGCTTTGGAATGCATAATTTTGTCAATTAGAGGCCTAATTAAGTCTAACAAATTATGGGACCCAAACAAAGTGTGAAATTGTAAAGGTATACAATTTACTACACTACATATATATGTTGGCCACTGTAAATGGGATCTAGGAATTTTCCATTTTCCATCACATCTTTGGATACTTGGGCCTTTGTACAACACTTGATCAAATGTACCGTTAGCTAACAACAATCTTTCATATTGAATTTCTCATAATTATATTGTAGATGATATTTCGTATAGAGAACAATGGCTTCAACAACATGAGATGCTTGATTAACCGTGTATACACATTTTCAAACACTACATATATATGTTGGCCACTCTAAATGGGATCTAGGAATTTTCCATTTTCCATCACATCTTTGGATACTTGGGCCTTTGTACAACACTACATATATATATATGTTGGCCACTGTAAATGGGATCTAGGAATTTTCCATTTTCCATTTGTACTACACTACATATATATGTTGGCCACTGTAAATGGGATCTAGGAATTTTCCATTTTCCATCACATCTTTGGATACTTGGGCCTTTGTACAACACTTGATCAAATGTACCGTTAGCTAACAACAATCTTTCATATTGAATTTCTCATAATTATATTGTAGATGATATTTCTTATAGAGAACAATGGCTTCAACAACATGAGATGCTTGATTAACCGTGTATACACATTTTCAAACACTTGCAAGCTTACTATAAAGTTCTTCAATGTAAATAAAATGAAGGAATTATCCACTATTCCTTTAAGATTGGTGACTTGATCCTATATGAAAATCAACACAATGTACACATTGCACTAGGAGAGAAGGGAAATTTTAGGTTGAATTATTTGGGACCATGTGTCATCACTAAGGATTATAGATCACGTGCATGCAAGCTTTCTACAATAGATGGTGCACCTCTTAAAGAACCTATTAATGTTATGCATTTGTATAGATTCTATGCAAAAGTTAATTTCTATCTCTTAGTAATATGTGGGAATTTAAAGCATGTAGATTAGGTTAGATAGATTTAATTTCTATTTAATGTTACATTGCTTCATTCATGACAAACATTAGTGTGTCTTGGATTTTAGAGTAATTTTCTCAAATTTCATTATTACTTGTTAGCATACTATTAAGCAATTTGTGTGGCATGTTAATTAGATCATTATAGTATTTGATAGTTCAAATTAAATCATAATTGCATCTAGTTTAACATGTGTACACTTGATCAACAAACATAAAATTTAATTAAATAGCTTCACTTAATTGTTTAGTTCACATAATCTATATACATATATCAATTAGATCATTGTATTTTCTAAATAATCTTAATGAGATTTTTAATTAGATCACAGGTGTATTCAATTTTCTATATATGGAAAATGTAATGTATGTTCTTAAATAAGATAGCACATATAGTACTAAAATACATATCATATTATCTTGTGGGCCTATGGCTACCAGACTCCTCAAGGCTTAGTGGTGGTGGTTGGTGTGAGACTGTAGATTGTGAGTAACTCCTAGAGCTACTCTGTGCTAGTACATACTCGAGCTCACCTCTAAGCTTTGCATTAGCCTCAACTATTTTTATATGCTACTGCTATAACCGATCTCTCTTGGCTCACAATGTATCAATATTTTCCCACATCAATGCCTATATCTTACCATTAGTACAAGTTCAAGCTCTTTTTTCTCTCAGATCATCATATGTATCTCTCAACTCCTTAAGTATGACTCTTAGTCATTTTGTAGGCTCAAAAACCTTTACATGATGCCATGCACTCTATGGTGGCCTATGCATAACTCGCACTAGCTAATGTACAACTACAATTCAAGAATCAACTCAAGCCAATATTGGGTACCAACTATAAAAAAAAACATAGGATAACATTATGTAAATCATAAATCAAATTTAGATATAACATGTAGTAGACTATAAAGTAAAGCAATCAAATAACATATCATATCACTTGGATCATAGACCCACTAGTGGGGATCCATGCAGATGACTATTTTGGCTATATGTAGGCTCACTCATAAGATTGGGGGCATAGTCTATGTTTCTTTTCTCATCTCCCAATGCTCTTACATGTGGTCTCTCAAGTGTAGCGGGTATTACTTAATATACATGAGGAAGAGACCTAGGTCTCTCCTCAGGGTAATCACTAGCCTCCTCCTACCATTGTGGTTGGATCCTCATCCTCCTCCTCATTGTGCTTATTTGCATCTCCATCATTATCCTTATCCTCCTCATAATCCTCTTGATGTCATGGCCATTACTCGAGATCCCTAGTAGGATGATTAGCAAGAAATATGGGATTTAGATTTCTATTGTCCCACCATCTGATGTATGTAGTTCTATATATGATATTATATACCTTAAATATTGGATGTTTGTCTCAATTTTCATCATCTAAGTCACTTAGTGCCAATACATCTATGATGGTTGGATGAGCTATTTCATGTGACTTGGCACTGTTGTGAGTTTACCTGAGATAGGTCGATCAAGGATTGGGAACCTCCTAAATGCAACTAAATTTTCTAGTCACTCGATCATAGTAAAAAGGCATCATGATGTACTCATAAAGACCAACAAATAAGTGATTGTTTTGCATCCGAGAAAACTATTGTGGCATGCTTGTCCAAGGCTATCAGGTCCTATAGGGTCTCCAAAGCACATCTACAATATACAATCAATTTAATGTGATACACTAGTATAGTAAATATTTGTACTACCATGCTATCTTCAAAGGAAAAAAAAAGGATTCAGGATAGGTTCATGTTACCTTGCTATTTTATTTTGTAAGTCACATGCAAGTGATTTTCTCAAAAACCCAAACTTGGAGGAGTGTGCATGTCATAAGACTTTGTGTCTCATAATGGGTGTATCACCTGATATCATAGTATAGGTGCACCAGAATTCTTTACCTCTAGGTGAACACAATTTTTCATTCCTCCATCACTCATATAGTATGAATGAGGTACCCATACAGGTGTGTGCCTCATCCATCTAGTGTGACCACCAATTTTATCATAGTGATCATGATATGATGAATGATTGGTATATCAACACCTCTATATAGTACATCCACCACAGCTAAATTCAACCCTTTCCATCTGATGGCATATCATGGTTGATGTAATAATACTAGTCAGCTAGGATCTCATCTAAGATCCTCCCTACCTCATAACTAACAATCCTATTATGTATGGGTAGTCAAAGAATATGGTATACATCCTCCAATATCACCACCATTGCTCTTATCAACAAATGGAAGGTAGAGGTATTAGTATCCCATCTCTCCATGAGTTTCATCAACATCATGTCATGATATCTCATGGTGGGCATGGTGTACACCTAGAATAGTCCAACATCGCATAAGTGGGGTTGCTCTTCCATTGGGAGTAATGGAGTGTGTTCATGAAGAAGAGTATATAGACAACCCTATAGGTGCTCTTGTATATGTGGTGGACCCTATCATTCAACAAAAATATTATCTCATTAGTTATACATCAACTAACAAGTCAAAATAAAGGTAGCAAATTACAAAGACTTTGTTCCTAGTCAAGGACTCCCATGTTGGTTAGGGGCACCACTATTGGGCATGGGTACCCTCAGAGGTCTAGGATTCCCAACTTGGTAAGGGGAACCCCCTTTTATAAAAAAATATTAAGAATAACCTAAATAGAGCTCCTACCTATAGGAAAAGGAAAAACATAATGTACCTCTCATGTCAACATGCCTTGTACAACATGCCCCCTTGGGCCTTGAGCCTCAGTGTGTGATATTCTTATTGTTGTGGCATCTTCACTCCTAGGAATGTTGGGATTATCTCTCAAGGTTCTCAAATTTCAAGGTTAAAATGAATGATTAAAACTCAAAAGTTATAACTTATAGCTAAATGTGATAACATATCACTCATATCATACTATCTTAAAGCATCATAACTTGGGATTGTGAACCCTGATTTTTGTGTTGTTTGTTGCATTGGAATCATGTTTTTATCCTATTTCATGTTTTATACTTGTTGGTAACTGGTGTTATGTTCTAGTGACCCTACTAGAAGTGTTCTCATCAAAACAATAATCAGTTTGATGTGGCGAGATAGCTACAATGTTTCCACCTCCATAAAGCAAGCAAAAAAAAGGGGGCATACATCTAACCTCAAATTTCATTTTCCTTAGAATTATTGGAGTAATACATTTTTCTGTATGTGTGGGATGGTTTTTAATTTCTAAAAAATTAGTTTTATAAGATGTGGTTCCTAGTGTTGTGGTTTAAAAGTTGCTACATTGGAAGCTTCATTCTCTTTCTTGGTGAATTTTCTAATTCCTCTACAATATCTTTTTGGGTATCCTTTTACAATATGATTTATTTTCAATACTTTAGCTTGCATATGCATTTAGTGTCATATAACTGCTAAAGTGGGGGCTAAATGTAGCATCATAAATTATACTCCCTTAATGTGAAAGTATAATTACATGATCTATTTTGGAGCTCGTTTTAATAACCTCTCCCCTTAATGCATTTTAGACATTACCCTAGCCTTAACCCTTCCTATCAACCTAGGAGAATGTTTTAGTGCTGCCCTAAAGAAAGTGCTTTATCGATCCTATGTCACCAAATTAACCTTGCTAAGTGCTCGTCTTTTGGATAAGTTCTGATTAAATAGACCCTAAACTTCCAAATCAAATTGAATGAGTGTAAAAGGGCTAGACAAGAGCACTAGCGCCCTAGTCCAAGTGTTTTTCCTATAAAATTTAATTTCTCATCTTTATCAGCCTCAAATTTTCAAAGATGTGAATTCAAACCCAAGACTTGACGATAAATTAATCCCAAAAATTAAAATTAAATGATTTTGCCTACACTTTAATTTATTTCTATGTTCCACTATATAAACATGAATTCTTATTTCAAATTAAAGACAGGAAAGAATTACTACATAAGAGCTTTGTCAAAATACATCCATTTTTATAGATTTAAGAGGAAAATTTCAAAATTATTCAAGTTAGCATAATGATTGGAATTTGATGTCAATGGAAGAACGTGACATAATCTAGGTTTTGAGATAGCTAAATGGCTTCTTTCAAGAACCTAATGACTTAAGTGTTCTCATCTTCAAGCATTAATCTACTTGTTTCCCTAAGAAAGGTATTTAGGCATTTGGATTTTCCTAAGGGTATTTTAATTTCTCTTGGGTTGATCTTGCTCATGTCATTTAGAAATCCTTCTCTAACACATTTGACTAGGATTTTTTTTATTTTAGCTCATTACATCCTTAGACATATTTAAGGTTAGGAGCACACACATTCTATCAGTCAATCAATCAACTATTCATGGAGGTAGAAATTCCAAAACAGGGGTTTGACCAAGGACACTTACACTAATCTAAATTTTCCTACTAAAATTAAATACATAAAATAAAGGAAATTTTGAAAGAGATTAACCTGCCTTGTCCAAGGGCTTATCGGTCTCTACGGAAGTCTAAAGCTCCTCTACATGCGATGGCCCAAAATCACATCGGTGAGGCATTTTTTCTCAAGCTCTATAGAAATCTATACAAAAACCCTCATCATGAATAGTGAAAACGATCCTTTTTGGGCCCACCTTGTGAGTATATCACCAAATCTTGACCCATTTTTGAAAATTTTTGTGGCGGTTCTGATTTGACTACCTTCATGTTTTTACCCTCTTTGTTGGAGGCAAAAACACAAGGGATCATATATTCAAAAATTTATCAACTTTTTATTCAGACCTACTAACATCTTCTTAAGCATTCTTCTCACTGAAGTAGCTTCTTCCATTTTTAGAATTGACATATTTTATTTTTTTAATACCCAAATTTTTATGTCAGATGTTATAGATTTTCATCGAGCATTGGGGACATCATTCGTGTCTACCTCTATAGCCTCTATAGTATCCTTTTTTGAAGTAATTAATGCACTTATTGTATTTAATATTTTACATCTTTTTAGCTACTTTAGTATAGTTGATCTATCTAAACAATTAGCTCACTAAAGTGGGGGGGAAATCTAGTGACAAAAATTACACCCTATGCCAATTTTGTAGTTATGCATTGCACCCAATGAATTTATAATAAAATTTATGATTGAAGTTTTACAATTTTGATCTCATGGATTGTAATGGTGAAGTGTTAATAGTCTGTGGTTTGAATTTTGAAAGAATTTGGATATATGGGAGCACGGTGCGTAGACATCTACATGATGCACAAATGTCCCAATAAAATCTAAGATTTAAATGGCAATATCCTTCATAATTTATTTGTGACACATGTCCCAACACCCAAATATGACTATAACAACTAAATTCCCACCTAGTTCAAGAGTAAAACTTTCTTTTCTTCTCTCTCTTAACAAAACTCTATCAAAACACTATCACATCTTAGAAATTCACAATAGCAAAGACTCCTCTTTCTTATGATCTTGTCGCATCTCTCATGTTGAGAGAGGGGCCATATTTTTTGCTAATGCTCTCTTGTTTATCATTCAAATAATCTTGTCTATTATTATATATTTATTTGATCTCATCTATTGTATCTTTATCATGATAGGGGTTCTCCTCCATAGTGAGGTTTGTTTCTAGCACATTTCTATGTTACTTTTTATGTCTTCCAATCTTGTTTAGCTATCTGTGGAAGTGGAAACACCAAAGTAGGGTTTTGACTAAGGAAAACCCCTATACAACCTCAACAATTTTCCTTGTCTCCATGTGTGTAGGTGATGAATAGGTTTGACAAGAAAAGGACTTCACTCTAGCAATTTATGGGCTTTATTCGTATAGGTGATAGCACAGATGCACATATTTCCTTGTGGTGTACTAGTGTCCAAGGCCAAGACTTCACTCAACTGGTATTATATTCTATGTATTTAGATATTTTCATTTCTATGAACTAAACATGTTTTCCACTGGGGGCTATATTTGCAAGTTATTTGATATTTTTAGTTACATTTATTGCCAAGCATAGCTTCGAACTTAGTGTCAAATATCTCTATTTCCAATTCACTTGAGTTGGGTCAATTGAGGTATTTGAGAGCTATTTGCTTCTTATGTTTCCATTGTCTAAGAATAGTGAATCCCCTCCTCTATAGTTAGATTGCATTCAACAAAAAAAAAAATTCTTCTACCACCTATGGTTATAATTAATTTGTTCCATGAAATCAATAATCCTATATCCTTATTATGATATCTTACAAGATTACCCAAAGTTTCATATCAATCACAAGAGTAAATATTAATAGGTTTAATTACATTAGCTATTAAATAATATGTATATCTCTAAATAGTTACTTCTAGATTAATGATGAGTTAAATAATTAAACTCAAGCCCATAAATAAACGTTGTAGTCATATGATATAATTCAATCACCCAAATGGTCATTCTTTATAAATGATTAAATTTACTTTTGACTCAATCCTTAGCTAAATTGCCTTTAAGATAAGAAAGCTTTTAACAAATACTATATTGTGATTTTGACAATTTTCTTTATTCAATCAAATATTTAACATAGGATATTTTAACCCCATTTTATAGGGTTTATATGATATTAAAAAATTCAATACATACTAAAATTTAGAACAAGTTTATTCTAACATATTCTTGAAAGAAGATGGTCAATATAGATTTCTTGGGTGATTTTATCTCATCCTTTTGAAGTATCAAAATATTAGAATGAATTAATTTTCACAATTATGACAAAGAACATGATAATGCTATCTTAACTATATCAACATTTAACCTTTTGTGCTTATAAGATGTTGTTTCTATTTTTTTTTTGTATTTTAAAGTTGGTTGATTATAAGCAAATATGCAACCCTTTGTAGGGTATAATTCCCTAGAAAATTTCCCTACACCAACAAATGCATGAGGAATAAGGCTACCATGAATATAAATTTGGAGCTCAAGATAGGTGCGAAAGGAAAAATAATTAACACATAAAGGCATGAGAAAAGGTCATATTAGGATATCCTAGATCAATATTGGAATCGATCGACATTTTCAAAAGGAAATAAAAGAAGCCCTTGATTTTATTTACAGGTTTGTTTCTGCATCTTGCAATACTATTATAATCTATGCGATCAATACTAGTTTATGTATATAACAGTTTGAAGGGAATGCATTGGAGTAACAGGTATTGGGGTGAATGCCAAAGAGATCTCAACACCACGGTCTTGGGCTTTCGGATTCTTAGACTTCATAGATACCCTGTTTCTTCAGGTATAGTATATGTTTTATATATGTGACTATAAATTTATATTTTTTTTAATCTGTTTTTTTTATTTAAACAGTACAGTCTAAGATTTGATTTGTTTAGTTGGTTCATTTAAAATTATAAGAATAGATGAATTTTATTGAAAAAGATAGTATTGATTTTAGATGAACCATCTAAACAAGTCAAAGCTTAGACTATGTTATTTAAACTGTAGCGCTCTTAAAATTTTGAAATATATCTGATTATGAAAATAATAAATCCCTTAAATTATTTGTAATCTGATTTTGAAATTCATTTAATATTGATGTATTTACCAACACAATAGCGTGGATTCTTAGACTTCATAGATATCTTGTTTTGTCAAGTATAATTTCTGTTTTATATATAATTATGATTTTATACATTTTTCTGTAAGTTGTCTTTTGGTTTAAACAGCACAGTCTAAGCTTTGGCTTGTTTAAATGATTGATCTGAAATCACACGACAAGATGGCTTCTATTGAAAAAGATAATGTGATTTCAGATGAGCCATCTAAAGAAATCAAAGCTTAAAATATATTGTTTAAAGTACAACGTTCTGAGCCCAAAAGTTTGATATATGTCTGATTCTGAAAATATTAAATCTTTTAACTTATACTTGATCTGATTGTAGGATTCATTTAATATTGATGTATTTACTAACACAATATTCTGAAAAATATAATGGCAGGAATGTTGGGTCCCTTTAAAAGAGCAAATGGGCAGTTCTTGTGCTTCACTGCTCAAACAGAAGAGAAAAAAATTAAAGATATTATAAATTTGTTTCGAGCTTCACATATTGCTTTTCCTGGGGAGAAAATTCTGGAGAAGGCTAAAGAATTCTCTACTACATATTTAAGTGAAGCTATGCAGAAGAATGGGATCAGCTCCAATCTTTTACAAGAGGTAACCTTATCAAGACTAGAAGATAGATTCCTCTATGAAGTACACATGCTTTTACCATAAAACTTGTTTATTTATTATATATATAATATAAACTCCTTTGTCTATATTGTAATATGAACATTTTATATCGAGATATCATTCAATCTGGAGAATGGCTGGTACGCCAATCTGCCCAGATGGGAAGCAAAGAAATATATTGAAATCTATGGAGAAGACAAGTGGTGGGCCAGGTAGTCGCAACACCTTTTATGGTATTAGATAAATGTTTTGTTTTTCCATTCATAGGTTTGCCACATTATTCTACCTTATAATTAAAATATGTATATTTGAAAAAAATTAACTAATATAATTGGAGTTTTAGGACTGTGGGCAATGAGAAACTTTTACTTTGAGCTAAAATGGACTTCAACGGGGTTCAGTCATTGCATCAGCAAGAGCTTAAAACTTTTTCTGGGTGAGTAATGCGAGATAGATATTAGATTTTATAATAAATTTTTTTATTAAGAAGTTAGTTAGTAGTTTTGGGTAATCCAGGTTTTAAGTGATTTATTTTTAATTGGACGTTGTATTTCAGATGGTGGAGAGAGTCTCGTTTGTCTGAATTGAAATTTGCTCGTCATCGTCATGTAGAATTTTTTTTTATGGCATGTGCAATTTGTGAGGATGAGAGGTACTCTGCATTTAGATTTGGCCTAGCAAAGCTCTCTGCAATCGCAACATATATAGATGATATATACGATACATATGGAACACTTGATGAACTGAAACTCTTCACAGAAGCTATTAAAAAGTAAGTGTTAAATTATAAGTTGTGTACTTATACCTAATAATACACTTGAATATGATTGTACTAATAATAGTCTTCTATGTCTCTCTTAGGTGGGATCCAGCTTCTATATACCGCCTTCCTGAATATATGAAAATTGTGTATATGGCATTGTATGAGACAGTCAATGAAATGAATGGAGAAGCTGAAAAGATTCAAGACGGAGATACCCTTGCCCTCTCTAAAGATGCTGTATGGCTATGTTTTTTGCTATTTTATAATGAAATTTATATTTCATAGAATAAATGTTTTATTTACTTTCACTATCTTATACATAGAGACAATAAATCGTCAATTTGTTCAACACCCATTTTTTTTTTAAAAAGAAACATAAATACTATTTTCATCTTATATTATTCAACATCCTCCATAATGTTACATCTTAGCATATATTAAAAATTTATAGCTTTTAATTATAGATTGAGATTAATCTTAGAAGTTCAAGTATTTGATCTCATGTTGATCAAACTTAGCCATTGACTTCATATTTAATAGAATGTAATTTTACCATATATTTTTATTCATCTTCTTCTTTATATGAGAATTTTCTATTCACCTATTTTCTTCTTGTTTTCTAGCATAATTTGCTCTGTATGTACATCTTAATCTCATTAGATATGTTCTGGATGGAATCAATGCTCACCTTTATAATAATAAAATAGATTAATAGACTTGTGTTGTTCAATTATTTACAAAAATAATATCGCTGTGTATATAGGTTTATTTAATTGTTGTTTAATCTTTCTTAAAATTATTATATCAATTTTTTTTGGAATTAATTTTAGTGCTTGTATAGTTTATGTTGTTATTTTTCTTAGAATATTATCGTTTTTTTTAATGCTTTGGAATTTTTTGTGGTGGTTGTATACATTAGTGAGTTATTTATATTTTAATACTTACAATAGGGCTAAAATTAGTTTTGTATTTTTAAATAAAATAATATGGTTTTCTTTTTTCTTATTCAAAACTATTGATTTTTTATGTAGTGGGAAGCTTATATAGATGCGATGATGCAAGAAGCTGAGTGGCTTGCTACAAGGCACATTCCAACTTTGGCAGAACACATCGAGAATGGAACAATTAGTTCAGGGAATCATGCAATCACATTGCCACCTCTATTAACAATAGATGGGATTCTTTCAGGAAATATTTTTCAAAAATTTGATTATCCATCAAGGTTCAATGATCTTTTATGCTTGAGCCTTAGATTGAGAGGTGACATTAAAACATTTAAGGTATGTAACAATGTTATATTCAATAATAAAATTATTTTTTGTATACTCATAAAAAGTGAAAGATTGAGCTGGATGTAAGCACAATTTATTTATTGTATTTTAACCTTCAATCCTTGGTTGTGAAGGGTGAGATAGATCGAGGAGAAACAAATTCATCAATAGCATGTTACATAAGAGATATTCCAAGATCCACTGAAGAAGATGCCTTGAATTATGTCAAGAATTTATTGGATGAGATACTCAAAGAATTAAATTGGGAGTACTTGAAAAATGATGGTCTTCCAACTTCTATCAAGGATTATGCTTATGGTATCACAAGAGGTTGGCTTCATTTCTACAAGGAGAGAGATGGTTTTAGTATTTTAAATGAAGAGATACAAAATCATGTAACTCAAATCTTCATTGAACCTATAACCATGTAGCTTATCAATATAGTTAAATAATGTCTACACTGGTATGAATTTCTCTTTCATTGAACTAAGAGATATTTCACAATGTAATTGAAGTTCTAATTTCATAAATTAATAGGAGTTTCTTTCTAATGGTAGTCTATATAATATTTGTAAGAGGCATTTCATGGAGCTATGTGATAATTTTGTAGCATCTTTAAAATTAAGAAAAGAGATTTTCATTGGTTAACTAAATATTATGTAATCTTTATTGTAATTAACATGTAATAAGATGTGCTTTAATGGGATATGTTGGAGTATTAAAAAATCCCTATTTAGTTCTTTGGGTAACCATTATTATTGTATAACTTTGTGTAAATTTTAATTAGGTTGTGTACCTCCTCCCACCTTTAAGGGAATGAAATCCCTTTTATATAAATCTAGGATAATTACATAAATAAAATCAAGTGTAAGTTCACTTACATTTAACTAATTAAGAAGAGATGGGAATTGATAAATAAAAATGTTATATCAAGAATTAAATGAAAAGAGATAATACATTTAGTTTTGGGAATTATGAAAGAATAAGTGATAGTTTTTCTTAGAATTTTAATTATTTATGATGGCACCATAGACCATTTATAACACCAAGATCACAACAATCTCCCTAGATGTAATCACTAGAATTATTTAAAGGCTACAAGGTAGCCTACTATTCAAACACCCAAACAATATTGCAAATGAATTTTGGTTCACTATGTCACCTTACTAGTTGATGTAGATGACCTAAATGAAGTTTTGTGCTAATAATTATGGGTGCAAGTCAAATAATACAAATGTATACACACAGGCACTTTCCACAACACACACAAGTAGGAAATCTATCAATTCAAGCACGAAAGTACGTATTCAATTAGGGATAAAACCCAAATCATGCACAATGGTGAAGCCACAATAGTGGTTTACAATCAAGTGAGGAAGGAAAACTCACAAAAAATGACCCCATGACAAAAAACTTGATTTTAGGGGTTCGTACGAACCTATTGGTTCGAGTGAACCCTTGTAATTCTTTCCCACCCAAAATCCAAACAAAATCCCTTATGGAAGGGTGGTTCACTCGAACCCCTAAGGGTTCGTTCGAACTCCTCTTATCCCTCATTCCCCCCTGAGACACAAAAATAATCTAAATTTTTGCACTTCAGAGCTCAGCTATATCAAAATGGCGGAGACTTCACAAACCCAAATAGAATCAGGTATTCCTCAGAACGAGCTATCCAACGAATATAATTTTAATATGTTTTGGTTTTATTATGTATTTGTTTTTTTAGTTTTATTAAACATAGGTTTTTCATTGAAAATGAAGGTCTATGTTCTGCACATGTGAAAAAATAGCAGATTATCAAAAAAAAATTGAAAAATATGAGTCCACTAGATATTGGAAGTCCTTGATCCAACAAAAAAAAATGGCTCGCTATGTTCAAATTGTAATTCGCTTGAATTTTGAAACTTGATTAAAGAAAAATATCCAATAAAAAAAAAATTATCTAACTAAGTGGGAAGCACCAGATATTGAGCAGGAATCTAAATTAGAAATACTATATATTATCCTTCATGGTGTTGTGTTTATACAAGGAGGGCCACTTTTAAAAATGTTGTTTTCCTTCAAAAAATCTATTTTTCGAGGGAGATGGAAAAAGAAGTGCAACCCATTCCAAAAATTTGAAAAGATATATTTAAATCTAAAGACAAAATATCATGAAACTCTAGTTTGCATCATCTTCAAATTCCTCACAGTTTAGTTGCTATAGGTGCCCAAAAGTGAAGATTTAGTTAAAAAAATTATTTCAATGTCCAGTTTGGCCAAAAATTGTAAACCACTATTGTGGGATCACCCACAACCAAGATTCACCTCGTGAGAACAAGAATGAATAACATAAAAAATATCTTTTTTTTTTCTTTTCTACTACTATCTAAAAAATAATGAAATTCCATAATATTTTTCCTTAGTTACAAGTATACACATATATAAGGACCTACACTTCTCTCCCTTCACGCACAAGGAACAAAAAATTCAAATTTCATCTCTTTAAGTATTTTTTAATAGCATAAAATATAAGAAAGTAATATGTTAGTTCCTCCAATTGATTGCCAAAGTTTCTCTAAGAAGTAGCCAAATCCTATATTTGAGAACCCTAGATCAGTGGCCAATGAACATGAGATAAATTTACAATTGTTCTCATCTGCACTTTAGGCTCTGAAAAACCAAGGTGGGTTTCCCTTTTCATAACATCGTTTTCAAGTTATAACTGTTGAGGGTGGTGTTAGCACATCCAACTTGCTAAGCAATAATGATTCATTGCTTCTCTTGAAAAGTAGAAAACTACTCTAATGTTCCTTTATAGTCAGGTCTTGACCATGTGGGACAAAAAAGTGGTCATTGTTAATGTGTTTCAACAAGGGACCTGGGTTGTTAGATTTTCTGGAAATGATCTTACTAACATGTGATTGACAATAACATATCTAAGTGTTTGGGGAAAAAATTGCATGTTCAAATTTATAGTAGATTTATATTAATAAAATGCTCTTTTCAATGATTTCAAATTGATTTTAAAGAAAAGTTAAAAGATAGAAGGATACAACAAGAGATCTAATTAAATAAATTCTAAATTAAACGAATAATGATAAAACATGTTTTATTAAAACCATTTTTGAATGTTTAAATAAAATCTTGCAAACCATTATCAAAGAAAATAGCCATTCACACATTTGTTGTTAAGAACAATGCAATCTTCTAAGGAAATATAATCAAACCTAATATTTCTGATTCTATCCAATCAAAATGTCATTAAACATACACAAATCTAAGATAAAATCCTAATTCCAAAATAAAACACAAGATTCCATTAATTTATTCAACTTAGACAAAATAGAACAGTCATACCATTACCAATACACTAGATTGAGACACATGAAAAATAGGCATAATCCTTTGATTTATCAAAATTATGATCTTCATAAAGTCAGTGGGAGAACCCACATTGAGAATGCATAATTTTATTATGCAAAAATACATCAAAATCAAATCCTTTGAAATGATCTAATATCAAATTTATATAGGACGTTGAGTTCTTGAAATTATGAATCTAAACAAAAAGAAAATTGAAACTAACTCTAGCGCCACATATCTGATTGATTCCAACTAAAATTACAATTGAAAGCTAACTAGGCACCCTAGTTTTAGTTCCTATCTAACTAAACCTTAATTAAGGAAGTAAAAAAACTAACTGAAATTCAACGTAAATTTTGATTTTACAAGCTAGGCATTGGAATTTTACAACACTTTATTCAAAAAGGACACAACAACATCAAGAATTTCTATTTGTAGCCAGTTAGAGAAGTTATCAGTGAATGTTGATATCACTTCATTCATTTTCTCCATTGGTTCCCCAATGGTACCAGAGCTTTATTTTTTGGTTGAAAGCAAAATTCTCCATATGTTCCTATAGGCTGACGAAGGTTGTCAACTCCTACTCGAAAGAATGAAGCATTTCCTTTTTATTCATTATGTTGTCAATGGTAGACTAAGTGACTTGACCCTAGATTTGATTCTTCAATTCTTCCACCATTTTACTAGGAGCCTTCACCCAAAAAGGTATTTCCCAGAATGTGTAGTCTAAGTCTTCTACAAATTAATGAACCTTGGTCATGGCTTGCTCTACCAAACTTATATTCTTGTTTAGCCTTGGCATGCACTTATTCAGGATCTTAACTCTCAGCTCTACATCTCTTAACTCTTTAAGAATCTTATCCTAATCTTGTTCTTCAATTACTACAACTTTAATGAGATCTATTATAGGCATTGCCTTTATTATTTGAAAAATTGGGATGTAATCTTCCTAAACTAATAGTTCCTTGTCTATACCCAGTTCAATTTGTTGGGCTAGACTATCTTCAACATTAATGCGGTGATACGAATTTATTTATTTCTCCAACACTTTGTTAGATAAGGATAAAAAATTTGATTTTCATTGCTTAGTTGTTGGGATCCATCCTTCTGGGTTAGAATTCTCGACCTCTCCCTTTAGTGTAGCTTGTAGTGTGGACTTAGGAGTTGTTATATCCACTGGTCCAATCAAATTTGTGATATAGGCTATCAACTGGGCCACTTGAGCTTTAAGCTCTTCCTTGGTATTCTCATCTTTCTACATCCTCTTTGGGATAGCAAAAATAGACATCTAGAGAGATTGTTGCTCTCCTTCCCTTGTATGTACTCCCAGATCAACTTTTCTAATCTAGAAATCTTTAGGCCGCATCTCCAATTCAATCTTATCCACCAGAGGGATGGCTATTTTAGCAGTTCTATTTTTGTTCTCATACATGGTGACTATGGATATTCTCCAGGCCCTTTTCCTTCTTGTTACCAGAGATTGGAAGGCTTATAACAATATGATCAACTCTTTTCTAAGTTGTCTTCTATGTATGTCCTCTATCTCCTTTGAATGGTATGATTTAGTCAAATGGGCTTAGTGGAGGACACTTCTCTAGCAGGAGAAGGGATGATTTTTGTGTTGTGGGATCATTCTAAATCAATTTTCTCAATCTCCCTTTGTTTAGTTTCAACTCTTATCTCCTCTTCTCCCCAAACTTGTTCATTTTGAGTTTCTCCCATCTAGTCCACTTCTTGCTCCACATGTTCTTCAGTTGTGGTTTCCTTAGTAGGGACTTCTCTTTGTACTTATCCCACTGTAGGGATTTCTCTCTGTATCTCTCCTTCTTCTTAAACTAATTTCTTTATTGGTTTTTCCTCTCCTCAAACAGGTGGCTCATTTTTTAGAATAGGAGGGAGGTCATGTGAAGTAGAAGGAGGAAGTGGAGGTGGAGGAGGTGAAGAAATATCAGGAGGTGGAGAGTATGGATGAGATGGAGGAGAAGGAGTATGTGATGGAGGAGGAGGAGGATGAGAAAGTAGAATGGATTCATGTGTAGGGGAGGAAGAATAAGTTTGTTGGCTTCTCTTTGTGCAGCTCTTTCTCAGATAGTTACTTTGGTTCTTTTCTGTCTGACCAAAGTTTCTTCTTCCTCAACGTCCTCTTCACTTGAATCAATATCGATTTGTTCTTTCTCCTTTCTCTTCTTCCATGTAACCTTAGGAGGTGAAACATTCTTTTCCTTGGCTACTGCAGTAGAGGATCCTTCTCTTTCCTTGTTGTTCTTTAACTCTTTTATAGGTTTTAGCAGCTCCATCATCAAGAAAGGAGACTTAAGCCACTTAAGAGAGTGAGCTATGATACTAGTTGTCCTCACCCCAATGTCATCATTTTCATGCACTGAGCAATCTTTATTGAAGATTGGTTGGTTATATATTGAAACATAGGGAAAGGGATTCCCCAAACCAAATGTGGGGTAAAACATAGGGTTAAATCCACTTTCCCATTGATTTCATTAGAATACCAACCATAAGGCCAAGAGATTGACTTTCAACCTAAATGGTGAGCCAATCATAATTAGGTTGGATTCTTTAGGACAATAGGAAAGGTTTAAAAATGAATTAGAATTATTTGCAATGATTAAACTAATCAAACTACAAGACCTAATACATAAAATGCAAATTCTTGAAAATGTAGGAACATAAATGATAGTTTACAAATAGATATTTGAATGGTCTAAGCACATGTACCTATCACTAGAAATTGGTTTTAAGGTTTGTTGAAGGACTAATTCACCTAGGGGCGAATGGGTCTTTGTATAGGGGTCCAAAATAACTTTTGGCAGTCCTCTGACGTTGGCTCTTTGCTTCTATTTGATACAAGTCCCACTATTGGAATGTCAAAAATAAAGTCCGCAACTTAGTTTTTGTGGCTTGATAATAATGATGACAACTTGTGCAACAATGCACAATTGCTCCTTCAAGATCTTCAATTCTCCTTCAACCTGTGATCTGCTCATACACAAAGAGAAAGAATTTTTTGTTTGTTTGTGTATGCGGGTTTTCCTTAGCCAAACCCTAGTTTGGTAATTAAAACTTGATAAAAAGATAATGAAAAAGGGAAGGAAATGGTGAATGAACAATACTTGATACAACTCACCACCCTTCAAATGATCCTTTGAAGGATTGAAGACAAACACATCTCCTCAAAGGTTTGGATCTTGCTTGATTGGCTTGATTGATTTCTTGCTTTGATGCTTGAATGCTTGAAAACCTACATCACAATGTTAGCCTTTGAAACATAACATGAACACACATAAATTTTGACATAATGTTAGGATCTTGATTATTGTTGTAGATGATTGATAATGCTACTCTTGAATGCTCTTGACAAAAAAAATTCTCTTGAATTGATCCCATGGAGTGTGTTAGATTTTAAATGATAAAATAACAATGTATTTATAGGTGCTTATCTAATTTCCTGAAAATTAGATTCCAAAAGCTGACACTTCCAATTTGAATTTTGATCATTAAAATTTTGCCAAAAAATATATTTTAATTTGGGTCTTGGCACTTAAAGGGGACCCATTCACCCTTGGGTGAATGAGTCCTAACGTATAAGTCCAAGAATACATGATCCAAGGCAATTTAATTATTGAATGCATATGTTTAATGGTGGTTCCCCTTTTGAAAAACAGGAAGAATAAGCATTTGGAATGCATAATTTGGTCAATTAGAGGATTAATTAAGTCCAATAAATTAAGGGACCCAACCAAAGTGTGAAATTGTAAAGGTATACAATTCCCTACACTATATATATATATATATATATATATATATATGTTGGCCACTGTAAATGGGATCTAGCTCTTTTCCATTTTCCTTCACATCTTTGGATACTTGGGCCTTTGTAATAGACTTGATCAAATGTACTGTCAGTCAACAACAATATTTCATCTTGAATTTATCTTAATGATATTGTAGATGATATTTCTTATAGAGAACAATGACTTCAACAACTTGAGATGCTCGATGAACAGTGTATACACATTGTCAAACACTTGCAAGCTTACTATAAATTTCTTCAATGTAAATACAATGAAGGCATTAAATTTTTTTTTTAAAGATTAGTGACTTGATGCTATATGAAAATAAATGCAATGTACACATTGCACCAAGAGAGAAGGGAAAGTTTAGGTCAATTTTTTTGGGACCCTATGTCATCATTAAGGATTATAGATCACATGCATACAAGATTTCTACAATAGATGGTGCACCTCTTAAATAAACTATTAATGCTATGCATTTGTATAGATTTTATGCAAAAGTTAATTTCAATCTTTGAGTAATATGTGGAAATTTAAAGCATGTAGATTAGATTAGATATATTTAATTTCTATTTAATGTTACATTGCTCCGTTCATGACAAACATTAGTGTGTCTTAGATTTTAGAGTAATTTTCTCAAATTTGATTATTACTTGTTATCATACTATTCAACAATTTGTGTGGCATGTTAATTAGATCATTATAGCATTTGATAGTTCAAATTAAATCATAATTGCATCTAGTTTAACATGTGTACACTTGGTCAAAAAACATAGAATTTAATTAAATAGTTTCATTTAATTGTTTAGTTAGATAACATAATCTATACACATATATCAATTAGATCATTGTTGTATAATATTAATGAGATTTTTAATTAGATCACAAGTGTATTCAATTTGTTATATATGGAAAATGTAATGCATGTTCTTAAATAAGATAACACATAAGGTACTAAAAGAATTTAAGTAAAACACATACATAACAAATAAAAATGTTCATATATATACATATACATCATATCACCATGTTGAAAAAATGTGGTGTATCATATAAAAAACATATTAGATCATCTTGTGGGCCTATGGCTACCAAAATCCTCAAGGCTTGGTGGTGGTGGTTGGTGTGAGCCTCTAGATTGTGAGTAACTCCTAGAGCTACTCTGTTCTAGTACATCCCTGAGCTCACCTCTAAGCTTTGCATTAGCCTCAAATATTTTTGTATGCTACTGCTATAACTGATCTCTCTTAGCTCACAACCAATCAATCTTTTCCCACATGAATGCCTACATCTCACCATCAGTACAAGGTCAAACTCTCTCTACTGTCAAATCATCATATGTAGCTCTCAACTCCTTGAGTGCGACTTTCAGTCTTGTTGTAGGCTCAAAAACCTTTGCATGATGCCCTACACTCTATGGTGGCATGTTCTTAGCTCGCACTAGATGATGTAGCTACACATTAGGAATCAACTCGAGCCAATATTGGGTACCAACTACAAAAAAAAATCAGATAATAAAAACATTATATAAAATCATCAATCAAATTTAAATACATCTAGTAGACTATAAAGTAAAGCAATAAAATAACATATCTTATCACCTGGATCATCAACCCACTAGTGGGGATCCATGCAGATGACTATTGTGGCTATATTCAGGCTCTCTCGTAAGATTGGGGGCATATTCTATGTTTCTCTACTCATCTCTAAATGCTTGTACGTGTGGTTTCTCAAGTGTAGCAAGTTTTACTCATGATACACAAGGACGAGACCTAGGTCTCTCCTCGGGGGAATCACTAGCCTCATCCTACTTTTTTGAACCTCCTCCTATCATTGTGGTTGGCTGATCCCCCTCCTCATTGTGTTTATTTGCATCTCCATCATCATCCTTGTCCTCCTCATAATCCTCTTGATGTCATGGCTATTGCTCAAGATCACTAGTAGGATCATTAGCAAGAAACATAGGATTTGGATGTCTATTATCCCACCATCTGATGTATGTAGTTCCATATACAATATTATCTACCTTAGATATTGGATGTTTGTCTCACTTCTCATCATTTGATTCACTCAGTAGTACATATGTGATGGTTGGATGAGCTATTTCATGTGGATTAGCATTGTTGTGAGTTGACCTGAGATAGGTCAATCGAGGGATGGGAACCTCCTAAATGCAACTAAATTGTCCGGTCACTCGATCATAGTAAAAAGGCATCACGATGTACTCATAAAGACCAACAAAGAAGTGATTGTGTTGCATCCTAGCAAGCTATTGTGACATGTTTGTCCAAGGCTATCAGGTCCTATAGAGTCTCCAAAGCACATCTACAACATCCAATCAATTGAATGTGATGCGCTAGTATAGCACATCTTCGTACTACCATAGTATCTTCAAAGGAAAACAAAAGGCTTGAGGATAGGTCCATACTACCTCTCTATTTTATTATGTAGGTCACGTGCAAGCAATGTTCTCAAACACCCAAACTTGGAGGAGTGTGCATGTCATAATACTTTGTGTCTCATAATGGATGTATCACCTGAGATCATAGTACAGGTGTGCTAGAATGCTTCACCTCTAGGTGAACATAGTTTGTCATTCCTCCATCACTCATATAGTATGAATGAGGTGCCTATCTAGGTGTGTGCCTCGTCCATCTAGTGTGACCATCAATGTTATCATAGTGATCATGATATGATGAATGATTGGTATATCAACACCTCTATATAGTATCCACCATAGCTGAATTCGGACCTTGTCATTCGATTGCATATTGCAGTCGGTGCAATAATACTAATCAGCTAGGATCTCATATCAAATCCTTCCCTCCTCATAACTAACAATCCTACTATGTATGGGTAGTCAAAGAATGTGGTATACATCCTCCAATATCATCGTCATCTCTCTTATCATCAGATGGAAGGTAGAGGTATCGACATCCCATCACTCCATGAGTTTCATCAACATCACGTCATGATATCTTATGGTGGGCATGGTGTACACCTAGAATAGTCTGACGTCGCATAAATGGTGTCGATCTTCCATTGGGAGTAATGGAGTGTGGTCATGAAGAAGAGTATATAGAAGACCCCACAGGTGCTCCCATATATGTGGTGGAACCTATCATTCAGCAAAAAGATTGTTTGATTAGTTATACATCAACTAACAAATCAAAATAAAGGTAGAAAATCACAGACTTTGTTCCTAGTCAAGGGCTCCCATGTTGGTTAGGGGCACCACTATTGGGAATGGGTGCCCTCGAAGGTCTAGGGTTCCCAACTTGGTAAGAGGAACCCCCTTTTGTTAAAAAATACTAAAAATAACCTAAATAGAGCTCCTACCTATAGTGAAAGTGAAAACATAATATATCTCTCATGTCTACATACCTCGTGTGACATGCCCCCTCAAGGCCTCGAGCCTCAATGTGTGATATTATTGTTGTTGTGGCATCTTCACTCCTAGGAATGTTGGGCTTATCACTCAAAAAAGTCAAAAGTTATAACTTATAGCTAAATGTGATAACATATCACTCATATCATAGTATCTTAAAAGCATCATAACTTGGGATTGTGAACTCTGATTTTTGTGTTATTTATTGCATTGGAATCGTGTTTTCATCCTCTTTCATGTTGTATGCCTATTGGTAACTAGTGTTATGTTCTCATGACCCTACCAGAAGTGTTCTCATCAAAACTATAATCAGTTTGATGTGACGAGATAGCTACCATGTTTCTACCTCCATAAAGCAAGCAAAAATGGGGGG
This sequence comes from Sequoia sempervirens, assembly GCA_007258455.2. NCBI lineage: Eukaryota > Viridiplantae > Streptophyta > Pinopsida > Cupressales > Cupressaceae > Sequoia > Sequoia sempervirens. The sequence continues at coordinate 304,845 of VDFB02338700.1, read as the reverse complement.
CATACATCTACCCTCAAATTTCATTTTCCTTAAAAGTATTGGACTAATACATTTTTTTTATGTGTAGGATGGTTTTGAAAGTCTAACAAATTGGTTTTATAAGATGTGGTTCCTAGTGTTGTAGTTTAAAAGTTACTACATTGGGAGCTTCATTCTCTTTCTTGGTGAATGTTCTACATCCTCTACATTATCCTTTTGGGTATCCTTTTATAAAATGATTTATTTTCAATACTTTGGCTTGCATATGCATTTAGTGTCATATGGTTGCTAAAGTGGGGGCTAAATGTAGCATCATAAATTATACTCTCTTAAGGTGAAAGTATAATTTCATGCTCTATTTTGGAACTCACTTTAATAACCTCTCCCCTTAATGCATTTTAGAAATTACCCTAGCCTTGACCCTTCCTATCAACCTAGGAGAATGTTTTAGTGCTACCCTAAATAAAGTGCTTTATCGATCTTATGTCACGAAATTAACCTTGGCAAGTGCTCGTCTTTTGGATAAGTCCTAATTAAACAAACCCTAAACTTCCAAATCAAATTGAATGAGTGGAAAAGGTCTAGACAAAAGCGCTAGCACCCTAGTCCAAGTGTTTATCCTAGCAAATTTAATTTCTCATCTGTGTCAGCCTCAAAATTTCAAAGATGTGAATTCAAACCCAAGACTTGACGATAAATTAATCCCAAAAAATGAAATTAAATGAGTCGACCTACACTTTAATTTATTTCTATGTTCCACTATATAAACATGAATTCTTATTTCAAATTAAAGAGAGGAAGCAATTACTACATAATAGCTTTGTCAAAATACATCCATTTTTACAAATTTACGAAGCAAATTTCAAAATTATTCAAGTTAGCACAATGATTAGAATTTGATGTCAATGGAAGAACACAATAGAATCTAGGTTTTTGAGATAGCTTTGGCTTCTTTAAAGCACCTAATGACTTATTTTCAAAGTTTTCTCATCTTCAAGCTTTGATCTACTTGTTTCCATAAGAAAGGTATTTATGTGTTTGGATTTTCCTGAGGGTATTTGAATTTCTCTTGGGTTGATCTTGTTCATGTCATTTAGGAATCCTTCTCTAACACATTTGAGTGGGATTTTTTTATTTTAGCTCATTACAACCTTAGACATATTTAAGGTTCAAAGCACACACATTCTATTAGTCAATCAATTAACTATTTGTGGAGGTAGAAATACCAAAATAGGGGTTTGAATAAGGTAAAATCTTATATAGCCACCCATATCCCTCTCTTTGCTATGATTTTATAGGTCTAGATCCGAAGATAGAAAATTGTAGAGCGGAAGAGCAGAGTGTGGATCTGTAGGCTCTAGGTTATAAAGTTACAAAGCAGGATCTATACTTCTCATTCAAGGGCACTAGCACCCTTGACCTCCCAAATCAGCTCCATATTCACAATACAAGTGCACAAAATTTTGTCCTCATATTTATTTTCAATATGTGACTTTTTAGTTTTGTTTGTGCAGAAAATTTGTATTTTCAAATTAGGTTACATAGTTAAAAAGAAATTAATTCACCTTAGATCCAATCAATTTTCAAGGAAACAAAAGAACTAGGCCCAAGGTAGATTTTCTCTTCATTGAGGTTGCTAGCCAATCTTATCACCTTGTTGGATTGGCTTCTAATGTTGATGCAAGGAAATATTGATCTTAGTAATCTACTCACTAGGTCTAGGATCTCTTTTTCCATATCACAGTAGTATATTTTGACCCCACATGGATGGTAAGTAAACTTATCTTCATTTTCATTTCCAAAGTTCCTATGCTACACATTATCTTGCATTTCATTTTACAAGTTCAAATGTGAGACATCAAGCAGGGTTTATGCCAATTTTGAAAGACAACACCTACCCATCAAGGAAGAATGCCTTTCCCAAGGGGGAAAAATATGTAACTTCCTAAATTAGGTTGAAATATCCAATAATGATTTCACAATCCAACACACAACCCTGCATGACATGAATAATAAAACTTTCTTCAAACTAATTATAATATAATGAAATTTTTGAGTTGGCCTCTAAGAGCCTTTCCCTTTCTCACCTTGTGCCTCTTTGACCACTTGTTGTTTTGTTGGTTTTTAAATTTTGTTTCTAAAATCATATAGTTTCCCATTTCTTATCAATTCACCCTAGGTTGAATAAAATTTACCAAAGGGAATAAATTATTGTTGAAAGGAGTGACAAGTTATTTTTTCTATTTTTAAAATTTTCTTCCATTGCATCTTTCTCTAATGTTTTTAGCTTTCTACCTTGATGGATTTGAGCACCCAACAACCCTCATTTTTATTTGCAAACCTATAGATGAAAGAGTTTTGATATTCTTGAAGATAATCTCAAGTAAATATTAAAAAAAAAATTACAAACAAAAGCAAATTTATTCCTCTCAAACAAACACTAAAAATGGTAAAAAATCAACCAACCTTCACACAAACAATGTTCACGTAACTCAAAAATAAAATTGTTTGCATGTGTATTCCTTGATTTTTAGCTTTTGCAATACATTTAGTTCAAATTATGAAAGAGAAAATATGCATTTATATTATCTTTGCATTGAAAAGTTGTGTGCATTCATGCTAATTTTAAGAAGCACAAAAATAATAGATCATTTTATTTTCTTCCTTGCATGCATAGTAGTTGTTTTTCTATAGATTCCATTCTAAATCTAGTTCAATAAAAATGGGTAAAAATTAATTGTTTTTCAAAATCTTTTGCTTTTTCCTATTTTCCCCTTTTTTTTGTCTAGTATGCATGTTGATCTGAATACACCTAAAAAACACAAATTCAATAAAAAAGAGAAAAAAATCACAAGTGAACCTTAGATCATGTTTATATTTAAATCTAAGTGCTTCTAATCTTAGTTTCAATGGAAATAAATCATCACAAACAAATAATTTCTCAACCTAAAAATGAAGTCAAACTCACACACATTAAATCATTGAAAGAACTCATACCTACTTGTTTTTCATTCATGCATACACTTTGGAAATTTTTGTTCCTATATGTGTCCAAAAATAAGGATATATTGGGTATAAATTATGTTGAATGAATTTAGAGAGAATACCCTAGCAAATTTTTTTGAGCAAGAAATCACCTTAGAAAAATTAGATAAGAGTGCAAATGTATCCTATCCATTGAATGAGAATACCACGAATCTCTATTAGAACTTGAACCAATTCAAGCAAGCATTGATCTATAGGGAGGTCTGGTATTTTGTAAAAAAGATCTTACCAAAGCAACCCTTAAGTTTACCAAAGCAACCCTTTAAATATTGTTGCACATTTAAGACGCTTCCCCCATGTGAAGAAGATAGTCCTCCAAATAATACTCAACTACATTTGTTTTTTCCACGTGAATAGAAGTGATCTTCCCATGAACATATGAAATGCAAGTGCCCACCATTTTTTATTAATAAATAATACTAGAAAGTCAAATTTAGAGAGTACAATAGCATGCATCTTGACCTCAAGACTATAAATTATAGGGTACAAATAGGGTACAAATGGGTAAGAAATTACCATATCATGCTAAAATCAGGGTAAGTGGTCCTATGGTTGTCATTAATAAATGAGATAGAATGTCAAATTTTATTACTCTTCGATGGAGAACCAATAAAATTTTGTATTGTTGATCTTTTTTTAATCTAACAATGGATGCAACCTACAAGTGTTTTCAATCATATTGTAGAGGGCTTGATGTGCCATTAGTTCAATATTAGAGTCCCTTCGATCTTATTGTATAATAATATAAGCACTGTGTTCAATGGTATCATCAAGTGCAACATGGCATACCTGCACATCCTTATTATGTTGTCAAAGCTCAATGAAACTATAGATTGCAATAGTTGCACTATCTCCATCCAATGATTAGTCTAACCCCAACAAAAAGGTAGAGGTATTGGTAGTATCATGTTGAACCATTAGCTCAAGTTGGCTACGTCGCCCTATGGTAGGCCCACCTTCCTTTGTTTATTTAAAACATTGAGCTTGTCAAAGAGTGATGTTAGCAAGGTGTTACATGGTGAACTACCACAATCCAAAAAATATATTTTTCTTTTATGTTCATAGTTTTCCACTAACCCAAATTAGAAATTGATCTAATGGATCATGTAATCAAATAAATATCTTTTTGAAGTTTTCATGGATCATGTAATCAAATAAATATCCTTTTGGAGTTTTCATAAGATAGATTTTTTCTTTATTGGTGGAGAGAGGATGAGTTAACAAGAGATGGGCTTGAGAATTGACCATGTGTGTGAAAGGGAGATTACGTAAGAAAGAATTGTAAGAAGATGGTGTCATAGAGATGATGTAACTAAAAAATTGGTTGGCACAACTTGAAGACAAAATTTCATATTGTCAATGGGGCTAGTCATATGACTGAACAACAACCTAGAAAATCTCGTGATTGTCATTAGCTATACAAGGATGAGATGGTGAATGGTGGGGCCTGAGATCATGCATTGTTAGCAAGGAGTAGCACAAGCCACATGATGAAGATCATGACATGGAAGCTTTTACAACTGTCACAATCCCAAAGGGATGTCAAAGACCAAAACTCTTGGGATCATTTCATTAGCCAAATGTGGTTGATTTAGCATGTCGTGGGGCCAAATAAACTCAATGCATATGTATGCACTAGGCATCTAAACATTGATAGACCAAAAGATCAAATGAGAATGTGGAGGATCAAAGGGATCATGTAATGCAAAGGAGAAGGATTTCATTATGTCAAAATAAGATTGCACCATTAGTCCATTAAAAGATGATTCAAAATGAGGTGAGTCCCAAAACCCTTAAGACATGAGAACAATTGCAACCAAATGACCTAGTAGTTTGATTGTTGATGCAATACCAAAATTAATGAGTATAAAATGTCGAAGTGGAGGTGTGTCACCCACACCATAAGGAATGATGGTAGAAGAGATTAAGTGGATGATAAGCAGTGATGGTGGAATATATCTTATTGTAGCACCATTGGCCATGATAAGCAGTGATGGTGGAATATATGCTTATTGTAGCACCATTGGCCAAATGTGGTTGAGTTGGTGAGTGGTGTGTATGAATAGGCTTAGTATGTGCATTGATAATGTGGAGGTTCATAGGGCTCATGAAATATAACAGAAAAGTATTGCATTGTGTTAGAGTGAAATTGAGTGCTATTAGATTTTTCTTTCATCTAATGTCTCATAAAAGATTGAAGATATAAATAGCACACACAAAGCACCTCAAATTGAATCATGAAAATCGTTGACAATGAAAGGGAAGCAATAATCAATTTTGTTAGTTTGAGAGGACCAATAAGGATTGATGAATATGAATTAAGGGGGTGGGAGTGCATTAAAGTGTATTCCAGTAGATATGCACCAAATGCAATCACTATGGACATGGACATGAACAAAGTTCACAAAAGGATAAGATATCATGCTTTATAAAAGGTCCTCTACTCTAGAAGAAACTTTTCTAAATTTTTTTGGAATGTATGTTTTACATCTTAAGCAAAATTTAGCACATGCTATTCTTTAGCTAACAATATTCTTACAAAATGCTTGTCCTCGCACTTGGGGCAAAATCCTCCTGCCCTATGTTTTAAACTTACATATAATCACATCTTTTATAAACAAAACATTTCAATACAAACCATCGAATTCTGTATCCCTCCTTTCCACAAAACCTCTCCCATACCTTAAATATATGCATTACGTAATCAATTTGAGGTGGGCTTATATCCTATCCTATATCACACACAAACACACAACAATGTTTAAAGTGGTTTTTCATGATTCCTTGCACACCCTAGTTAAAGTGACTCTATGGCATGGATTCTACATAGAAAAATGATTAAAGAGAGACTTTCATGGGTCTACACTATGCAATGGTTAAAGTGCTTCCACCATGGATCCTACACCACACACTAATCCTTGATTGTATCTTTCATGGGAGACAACTCAACAAAAAATCCATGAATGTTTCATACAAGATAATCTCTTCCTTTTTTTCAACCTCTTTTCTAGGGTTTCATGGATTCAACTTGATAACATCTCCATGATCCTCTAACAATTTTGACATATGAGAGTTTTTTAGACTTATGCAAATTGTCATGATGGTACATCTACAATGTACATTTATTTCCTTGTATATATTTTAAATTTGAAATAAATAGCACTCAACAAATGATAAAATACTACCCCACAAAACCAATAAGGAAAGTGGTCAACTAGATACTGAGACTATCACAAGATCCTAAAGGAGAAGGAATCAATAGAGGGTAAAAATTCAAGTGAAGACATTGCTCAAGTGAAGACAAAAAACAACACTAAAAATTCTTATCCATCCTTTTCAATCATGTATGACAATTATAATTACTATTTTTACTTTGGCATTAATGATTCTCTTAAGCTCAATTCCATGCTAAAGTGAAAGAAAAGGCACTTTTCCCCTCTTGTTCAACACCTATTTTAGCCCCTTCATTTAATGTGTGTTACAACAACCATTTATGATTGTTTGGTGCATGCAAATAATCCATGATATAGTAAACCATTCAAAACTCATCCTTTTTCAAACCCAAACGCCATAATTCCACTTCAACCTATGATAGTTAACCAACTTGTTTGTCACCATGCCAACAAGTATATCTTGTTGATGGTACCACATGCAATAACATCAACAAGGTTAAAAAATTGATACTTCTCATCATAGTTGTATCACAATCTCTTTATTGGGAAAATATCCATTTCCCATGCACTTCATGTAGGGTGGGTGCCCTAATGTGGGGTGGGACAAAATATTTGAGGAGTTTTGGTGATTTCTATGTTCAAGATTAGGTTGTAAATGTATCATCGATTAATTTGGTGAATTGAGAGCTTCCATAAATGTGGTGGCACATTTTAACATATAGGAGTATCTACATAGAAACATCTAAACCAACCTATTGTCATGTTTTCTCTCTCACCTATTGTAAGGTGTTTGGTAATCTATGGGCTTGGGGAGAGCACTCTCTCTCCATTAAACCTTGGTTTACTTCCTTTAACCCCCTTACTAAACCACTTAATTTATTTTCAATGTGGGTTAGACTTATGAATCTTCCCCTCCAATTATGCGAGGTTTCTTGTTACAAGGCCATTGGCAACTCTAATGAAGATTATTAATTATTTACAAATGATGGTTTTGAAAATGTATGAGGTATTATGCTACCCCTTCTATATATAAGGAGGTTCTCTCTCATTATGAGGAGTGTGAGAATTTGGAGATTGATAGTGAATTCTATCACTATATGAGGTATTATAGGTCACGTCAATGTATGGAGAAGTGTTCCCCAGGTTCAGCCTATGTTATAATAGATCATCTTGTATAGTGTTTTATAATGAAATGATGCATTGTAGGGTTTTCTATTTGAAAGGGTTTTTCCCATGTATATGTTGTGTTATTTGTTAAATCAATGCTTGTATAATTCTCATTTTATTTATTCTTTCAATTTATTTATAATGATTAGTATCCTAAAATCCTAATGACTTGTTGGAGAGAATGTTCTTGGAGTGATTCATGGTGGCTTGGTGTATCATGGAGGAGAAATATCATTCCCCAATCTTGGTCCTCTCAATAGTAAACCATTTGATAGGTATTGCCCACCTTGTTTTTAGATTCATTTTGTTTCATGCTTTATTTCTCATGGGAATGTAGCTTAAGCTATGGATGTTAGTTCTAGATAGCTTATTTGAGGATTATTTGGCACTTGTTTTTCCTTTGTCTTCTTATGGGAATGAGTCTTGAGCTATAGATCATGTTAGTTCTAAGGTCTTATTTGAGGAGTGTAGAGGATGATTTTGAGCTTATTCCCTAGTTTTGGGAATGGATTATTTGGTTCAACCTTTCTTTGGTATGAGAGGCTTGCATATTGATTGGTTTATGGTTGGATGTTAACAATTCTTTTTTATTTGTGGTTTTGTGAAGGGTATCATAATTGTCACAACTCGAGGATTTAGAGATGTTGGTAGAAGTACATATGCTACATGGTTTTGATTTTCAAGTTCTCTTTGGTCTTGTGGTTTTTCCCAGATGCTCATGATCACATCATATTAGATTTGAGGTTTTTGTGGAGCTATTGTGATCACCATGTTTGTGGGAAAGTGTTGTTATTTTACTTCATTGTTTTTTAGTAACATGGATGCTCTTTAATCTCTTTCATCATGTGAAGAACTTGGGAGAGCTAGGAGACTAGTGGTGAGTCATGTTGAAATATTTTAGTTTGTAGGTTTGCATATCTTTGTGGATTTTCCTCGGTACTACATGAGATTGATGGTATTGGTTAAATCTTCTATGTGAATGCTATTGGTGGATCTTAAAATCTCTTGATCATTTTTATATTTGTCTTTACCCATGTAATGGGAGTTTTGGGTTGTATATACATGGACTTGTGATTGTAGATTGGGTTGGATATGTTGATAGAATAAGGTTTACCTATTATGATGACTATACCTTAGTTTGAAGGTATGGTTAGTTGGATGCATTAGACACCAATTTTGGTTTTTATTCTAGCTATGGTTATTTTTTTTATAGCCACTCGGGCCTATTTATTACCATTAGATTAGTGCTTATGTTTGAATATCGAGTTTGATGTAGGATGTATGCTTCTATGTTACAACTAGCTCATGACATCTCTTTGAATATAATCTTATCTTTTGTGCATTTGCATGGTGGAGGATGAGATTATTCAAGTTTAATATGGTCATCACCTTGGTTATTGTTGTAAATATCTTAATAGATCACGTGAAGCACTTAGATGTTTTGACAATACACGCTTCCTATAGGTATTTTTCCTTTGATGTTTGAGGTTACTTTTGACCCCTTGTGCAATGTATATAACAAGTGGGAGAATGTTGAGAAAAGTGTTTATTTCACCTTGCATAATATTTAAAATATAAAATTAATATTTATTTATAGTGCACCTATGAAATCTAGGAATGCGTGCATCACATGGGTTAGACATTCTTGGGGCTATTTTTTATGTTGTTTGTAACATTGAGATAAATATTTAATGTGGGTTGCACATTACAAAAAAAATTAATGTTGGAAAAACTTAGTAACAAAAAATAAATAAGGGGGATGTGCTTTTGTAAGCTCATGGCATTAGACACACAATTTATGTGATACCACTTGGTAATTTTGTGCAAGTTTCTTTCTATAAAAACAAGCACATGAGTAGTTTTAAGGTTGGTTAGTTGGCTATAATAACCTTTTGCATGTTGGATAAGGTTAATTGAGCATCTCTTATAAGATGTATATGGGAGGAGAGGAAGAATGGATTGGGATGTGTGCTTACAAGATTCCCATTTTCATGTTCACATGGAGTGCAAGTAGGGAGCTTGGTGTTTTAAAAATTTTGCATGGAGATCTACAAGTGTATCATAATCTTTGTTCATTAGTAAATATATTGTGTGAGTGATTTTAGAGGTTGTTATTTTTCCTCATGAGGGTTTTCCCATGGCACATCTTGTGTCATATTGATGGTATGTTTGTATATTATTTTGAATTATGGATTTTGAATACTTGTTTGCATATTTTTATGGGGTTATGGTGAAAATAATTCATTATAGCTACAAATTTCCTTTCAAAACATGCATTTTCTGACTAAATTTGACAAGTAGGAAAATGAACACGTTAAAGAATATAATGATAGATTTTACAAGAGAAGAAAAAGAGAATTCATGTGGTGCTACTAAGTAGGTTGAGCATGTAGAGTAATACACAAAACCCTTTACTCCACACTTGAGAAGATCCATAAAATAATGAAACCCAATTGACACATGTAACCCACCAATTTTTTATTATATTTATGTTAAACTAATTATGAACCTAGATATGTTAAGACTCTCTCTTCAAAGGAATGCAAGTCTTGGAATGAGGTCATGTGCAGGAGGAGATGATGACACTTGAAAAATGTGATAATTGGGTTTTGTTGAGTTTTTTCAAGGAAAGGAATCTTTTTTTTTTAAATGGGTTTTTAAAAAGAAATTTAAAGCAAATGGTAAGTTGGAAATGTGTAAGGCTAGACTAGTGGAAAATAAATATTCACAGAGAGGAGTTGAATTTGGTAAAAAATATTCTTGTATCACTATATTTTCTTATATTAGATTCTTTCTTTTTATAACTATTGTTTGTGATTTTGAAGTAGAGCAAGTGGATGTTAATTTTTTTTTCTTGCAAAGAGATCTTGAAGAGGAAATTTATATGTGATAGCCCAATGGATTTGTGGTAAAAGAAAAAGAAAATCAGTTTGAAAGTTAAAATGGTAATTGTATAGTTTAAAACAATTGCCTCAAATAGAGTATTAGAGATTCAATGATTGTGCATTTAAGTTGGGTTTTCTTAGAAGTAAAGTTGATCATTATGTTTTTTTAAAGTTTATTGACAATCAAATGCTAATTATTGTCTTGTATGTTCATGATGTATTATTTATTTTAAACAACAAAGAAATGACTAGGGACCATTGCTTTCTAGTATTTTAAAATGGAGGATTGAAGGGGAGAAAAAATATTTAGGGAATATAAATCAATAAGAACTAAGTTCACATAAAAATTTGGCTCAACCAAAGTAAGTATATTGACACTATTTTATAATGGTTAGCTATGCATGATTGCAAACTAGTGAGTATTTATTTACTTGGAGGCACTAAGTTTTCATTGAATTAATTTCTTAAGTCAAATGATGATTTGGAGGATATGTATAACATTCCTTATACTAGTGTTGAAGGTAGCCCAATGTGGATAATGTTATGTATTGGAATATATGTTTCCCAAGCAATGAGAATTCATATTAGGTTTATGTCTAACCTTGGTAAAGAGCACTAGACTTACTATGTTATCATAGTTCTAATAATTTTGGCAATGCATTATAAATATAGGGCTTTATTGATTATGATTGGGTAGGTGACTTGAATAGTCAAAGGTCCACAAAATGGTAATGTGTTCTCTCTATTTGGAGGTGTTGTTAGCTAGATGAGTAAAAGCCAACCTATGGTTGTATTTCCACTATCAAAGTAGATTATATGGTTGCTACACCTTTCTATAAGGAGGTGATATGGTTACAAAGATTATGTTCAAAAGTTATTTTTGATTATAGGGTTGTGAAGATCAGATGTGATAGTCAAAGTATTATTTGTTTGGCCAATAATCTCATGTACCATACTCATACCAAGCACATTGATGTGCAATATCACTTTGTTGGAAAGATTGTGGGGAGTGGTAAAGTCATGACTCAAATGGTTGAAACTTTAGATAGTGTTGCAAATTCACTTATGAAATTAGTGCACACAAATAAGTTCTCTAGTAAGGTCATGGGCCTTGCATCCTATACTTATTTTATTCAAATATTTATTGTGTCTTTGCATGTAAATATCAAGTGGGAGAATTTTGAAATTAGGTGATATTTACTTGGCGAATACTTTTACAATGTATTTAATTATGTGTATATGAATAATTAATGTATTTGCTAGGATTAATATGTGGAATGGGTGAATTTGGACATCCTTGTGTGGTGGGACAATAATATTAATTTTTTTTAAGAAAAAGGCAAAAAGCCTAAATATATTAATATTTAATAGGTAGTTACATTCGAATTATAGAGCCGAAAGGCAAAAAGCTCCAACATTTAGGTGGCCTACTTCTATGGTTTCAAAACAAACATAGTCCAAAATTCTCCTGCATCAATTGTTGTGGTCATAGTTATATGGTAGTTCAAAGAGGAGCTAATTACATTAGAATAGGAGCAATAGAAAACTCCTAACTAGCCAAAAATTAGGTGTAGTGGGCCAAAAACCACCATGTTGTATGACCATTCACTTGTTAGACTGAGGACTACTCAAACTCTGCTTTCGATGCTAGTGCAACTTGGGGTGCAAGGGGGTGAGGGACATGAGAAAGTAGGAATAGCAAAGCCTTATAGACTTCATAGATTGTTTCACATAAATTTGTGCCAAGCTCTTTCTTGTGGGCTCGAAGAGCCTCATCCAACTCCATTTCATCTTAGACTTGTAGAGCTCCCTTGAGTGTAATTAAGGCACACATGAAGACAAAATTATTTTTTAGGTCCTTGTGCTTGAAGAGCCCCCCCACCAAAGATTTTCCATTGTGGAGATCATAGCCATGGATTGCATTTTTGAGGGAGTGGCTCATGAAGTATTTATCATGTACAAAATCTACAACTAATTGAGTGACCAAGTCATAAGTTTGCAGTAAATCTATAGCATTGGATAAAAAGATAGATGCTACCTAGGATGGGTAGAGTAGGTGAGGTTGGCTTTGCAGAATGTGATCCCCTACAATCACCCTTAGCGCTAGTTCCACTCGTGCACAATCGATCTTGAAGACCCTCTTCAACATCCTTGCCGAGTAAGGACTTGATTCAAGAAATTCCCATTTGGGAATTGGAGTTTGAGAACCTGTATGTTGAATGGGTCTAGCTCCATAATAATATCAATTATTATTCTTTAGTTATTCAAGATTATTGTTGTAAGAAGATATGGAAAGAGAAAAGGAAAGATGAGAAGTCACTTTACAAATCAAAGAGTCATGCCTTGTAAATGAAGTCTTTATGAAGTGCTTGGGATTTATGAGTCGAGTGATTCTTACATTATGGTAGGGGTTATACACTTACAAATTACATTCCATTCTAGGAAGATGTTCTTCATGAATCGAATATTGGATTTTCGACTTGTATATGAGCACCTAGTTTTGACTCATGGTTTTGATCCAGTATTTTGTAAACCATTTATGAGTTCTTGTTTTAGTTTTCTTTATATAATGAAATCATGAGATAGAGGTTTTGTTGTATGGTTTATTTTTGCATGTACTATTAGGTTGCCAAAACATTGTCAGATTAGAGAGTTGGGATAGATTGTATTGATATAACAATTTCATTCTGATTAATACAACTTTAGTGTCTCTTTTTAATGTATTTTTTCATGTCTCATTTCAAATTTAATGATTAGTAACACATTTATATATTCCGAATAATTAGATTTGAACACTTTATACATAAATTTTCATCAATTTCTCAACACACAAATATTGACGACAAACAAGATAAATAAATTTTTATAGGCGCCTCGAGAAGGATATCTCTCGGCGTATTTTATATATATTATTATTAAAATAATATATATGTGCTAGTACATATATTTTCATCAATTTCTCAACACACAAATATTGATGACAAACAAGATAAATAAATTTTGAAAGTTCAAAGTTAAAAAGATATATGTTTTATTATTATCATATACTTTTAGTAATTAATGAATAGAACATGGGCACGATAAGTTTTACTTATTGCCAATTTAAGTTTTAGGTAATTAACATAAAATGACAAAAGTGATTGGTTAAGAGTGGATAAGAGAATGAGATATAATGTGAATAGATGTTAGAAGACCCAACCTTGTCATATAAATAAAGTCAGCCATCATAAATAACTTTTTCTTTATGCTTACACATTGCCATTTCTTTCAATTTTTTAATATTTTGATATATTTTCCTTCACTAGCACTTAACCTTTATACTCCTACCAAACCTTTTATTTATATCAAAACCATGTTCCACCATTGATTGCTTAAACATGCATACATATTAGTGCCCCCTTTTTTGGAAGCAGTTGACGTACCCTATAATAAATGTTTGAAAGGAAATTTAAAACACCTCACATAAATTTCAATAAATCCTATCACATTGTTCAAGATAATGTGTACATGCATTTGAAGTCAAGCTCTTAAAATGAATACCCCTTTTACATTTGGAAAGATGAATAGGTTGCAATAAATATTGTTTGATATTTTAGAGTATTAAATTTCTTACATAACATAATTGTAAAAATAATTTGATTTGATGGCTGTTAAAGAAAATTTGAATTGAAAAATAATTTATTAGGATGTACATTAATGGTTTCTTCAAGATGATTCAATAATAAATTATATATGTATGTGTGGTAATTATTTATAAAAAATATGGATATTGTTTTAAAGTTTTTGACATATAATTAAATTTTATAAAAAAATGCAATAATTATATTGGTTTGTTAATTTTATTATGTTGAAAGCATTTCTTTTATGAGAAAATATTTGTAAAAGAATTACATCAATAGTTTGTATTTATGTTTATATGTTGCAAGACCATAATTTATATCTTGGACATACATTTTTATCTTTTTTTGACAATGTGAGTTGGTGGTAATATTTATCTTTTTCTTTTGTCCTTTGAATATCATGCTCTAATTATGAATGTCAAGTCTTTCAATAAATATACTATTTTCATACTATGTTTACCTAATGGTGGGAAAGAATTTGACTATGAAGTCATTCGTTTATTGTTTTAGTTTTAATATGGTGGTTGTGTATTCATCACATAAACTATTTGAACTATTATTATCTTTATAGCTTACGTGTATTAAATTTGTTGTCAAATATTGAAGTAGCTACCCATGTTGCATCAATCATTCCCACCATTCAAACATTCTATAAATACATGAAAATCAATCATATTGAAGACATTGAATCCTTCTTCAAAGAAAAAAAAAAGAGGAGAGGCATTGGAGCTCAATATGAACATATGTTGTTGACTAGGAGGATTTCAACATGGATGTGACCACCTTTGTGGAGTATTTGTATTTATGTACCTATGGCAAGTACTCCAAGTAGTCATGCAATAGAAACTTTTCACAATCTCAACATTTGTTTGGTCGTGAATCCATACATTCAAGAAAAGGTTCATAACCTAGGCCTATGACTTGTTGCGAATGTAGTTAGAAGCTCTGGGTTGAGTTAAACATGTAGCATAATGGTGGTTTTACTTTTGTTTAGCACCCACCAAGGTAAGAAGCCAACTAATTTACTCTCTTTTGTTATGTATGTTTGAAGGGCTTATGACATCTATGACCCTTATTATATACTATTTAAATATCTTTGCTGGAATATTGATTTCCATGTTTTGAGTACCTCTATTATAAGAGCATTGATTATGATAGTTTAGTTGGTTACTTTTATACTATTTTTAGGATAAGAAGTTTTAGATATTCCTTAGATGAGTTTGGGACATGATTCCTTAGAAAGGGCATGGACAACTCATCTACATATAGATGACATGATAGAGATCCAAACATTGTTGCTTTCTATCTCAAAAATTTGTCAAACTTGAAAACTTGTTGGACATTATAAAATTGTCTAATTATTTTTCTACTACTTTGTAATAAAAATTGTATTTATTTTTGCAAAGGATTACATAAAAATGAATAAGGGTTTAGATTCTAAATTTTTATATTAAAAAAATTAATTAATTTTCTTGCTTTTTTAAATGTGTTCACACTACTTACAACATATTATAGTGGACTTTCATTTAGGTTACTAGACTACTCAAAATTGAAAAAAAAAATTCATGATGGTAATTTTTATTTTTTCTTAGCTTGCATAGACATTGCATATTAGTAATTGTTTTCAATTGATTGGAAATTGAGCAAGGTCTTTTGTTGAGAGACAATTGTGTGTATGTTAACAAGGATTTAGTGTTATTATTTGATACAATTTTTCCGAACTCTATCTTTCAAATATAGTTGAAAAAGTTACAACAAAGCTCAATTTTTTTTAGTGAAACTGAATGGTTTAATTTTATTCTCATAAATCAAGTGAATGTTTTATAAAATCATGTTTTTAGTTATTTTTATACTTTATTTTTTAAATAGTTCAATGCACTGTCTAATATTATTTTTACTTGGTGATAAATAAGTCTAGTTTGAATAAAGTGTACAATAGTGTAACTTAATTAGCTTATAGGCTTTACCTTGTGAGCTTTCAATCCCAAAAATATCCAAGATTATAGTATATAAGGATGCTATATATGTGGTGTATGTTTAATATGTATGTGGAGAGTTTTACAAAGTTGGAATAGGGGAGAGGGCCCAATAGTGGTGCACCCTAACTTTATGGGTCGACATAGCAATGAACATACAACAATGACATTAAAAAATTATATCTTTGAGTGGCCAAGGATGTGGATAATTCAAATATTTCGTTTCACCTGCACAGACCAAGAAAAAAGGTGTCATCAACATGCTTTTTGTTGAGGGGTCGTAATAGACCCCCCAAAAAAGTTAGACCAATAGCGGTGCATTAAGTCATGTTTTTTAGTGTGTCAATGTGGCATCATATGATTTATTGCATTTTGAATGTAATGGTATATTTTGTTCAACTATTGGGTCCTCTCTTACAATTACTAGTTCCATGCTTTTAAAATATTGGGCTTTGAATGCACATGTACTATGACAACTATTGGTACCCACACCACTATTGGGCCCTCTCCCCTAGCTAGGTGTGAATCTTAGTAGTGTTATTGTAATCGCTTGATAAGAAATTATCTTTAGAGGGGATATAGTGAAGAATTTATTGAGTTTAGGCAGAAAAAAATACTTTTGACTATTGAACTATTTGGTATTTAGGAATAACTAAAAATATCCTCAAATTTGATTACTATAATTATATTGCAACTTCAATATTTAAAATTTGGTTATTGAAATATAAATGATTAGGTAAATTTGATTAAAAATATATTTCTTTTTGAAATATTTAGTTTGAGAGGAAATGACATCAAAAATAGAAATTTGAAACATATTCTTAACATATTGAGATTCAAGATTCAAGATTCTAGATCATCTAGAAGGTAGCCTATTAAGAATTTATTTTAGAAATAATATACCTATTTTAATAAATGGAATGTTTGATGTGAACTTACTTGATAACTCTCAAATTTCTAATAATTCTTAATCACGAGTCCAAAAAAAAATGTTTGTCATCCACATATTATAAACTAGCATTTTAATCATCCAAAAAAGTAATGTAAAATACAAAGCAAATATGCTATAATGAACTAGTTTTAAATTGATAGAAAAACATAATGTTGGCACACAAGAATGTAAAATGAATTTTTTTTAATAAGAAACATTATGTGACAGAGATTTTTTTTAGCCTTTCCACATACCACACCAGCCACATGACTACCAAACTCAAAGAAAAAAAATAAAAGGCAACAATCACACATTTTAATTCAAAGTTGATTTTCAATCTTTTGATTTTATATTATCTTTCTTCATTTTTTATATTAAAAAAAACCTAAATTCATCTAGTATGAAATCATCCCTTTCTATGCTTATGTTGGCTATTGTTCCTAACTATGATTTTTTTTAATCCTTTTTTCTTGTTTATGGATGTTAGTATGATTTTAATTTCCTAAAGATAAAATGCTTTAAAATTCTTTACTTGCATGCAATGTGAAAATTCCTAACGGTTCAAGATCAAATTAACTTCAAATAATAAATATCTATTCAAATAAGTCAATGCATTCTTTTAATATATTTTTCAATTTTATCCAATTTGAAAAAAAATGGTGGTAACCTTGATTTTGTTTTGATTGTGTCACTGACTAAAGTAAATTATTAATAGTTATCTTAGTGAATTGTGCTTTCTTTGCAAAGGGTAAGATTTCTTTTGTTCTCATTGAAGCCCAAAATAATCATTAATCCCTAAGATACTTGGTGTAAATATCCAAATAAATTAAATTTTTATGTTAACACTACAAAATCAATATATTGTATTTTGAAGAAATTGTGGATGATATCTCTTATCATATTATAATGTTTTCATTTTGTTTAGATATTTAGAGGTGTTGAGTTGAAGGTTTTAGGTTTTGACTAATCATGGTAGATATTACTTTAAAAATACAATGGAAAATAATAGGTGCATTGAGAAATATGAAACCACCTTACCATAAGGTTAATGAATATGATGCATATTAATTATTAGTTGTAAATTTAATTAAAAAATTAAATCAAATAAACAATAGACATACTTGAGATTGTGAGAACAATTGAAAACCAGCTCTATTATCCTTAATTTAAGATTTCAAATCATATCTTAACTTTTAAAAAAAAAAAAAAAATTGAATTGAACCAATTTATTAAAAAAAATTACATTTGACCATTATTATAATACTCGGTAGAAATATTTATTATTAGAATTGTTAAATGTGGGAGAATAAACATACCAATGCCACAAGACCATGATTTTTCAACAAGTTTTTGTGCCATGTAGGTGCTCCTTGTGAGTACCTATATTTGGAAATATTTTCTCCCTCTAATATTTACTAGGGATTGTTTTGGTTGACAATGTTAAGTCATACCAATTCATTCTTTGCATTTGGATAAGAATTTTTAGTTAATTTTCAGAAGTAACACATGCAACTTACGAGGCCATAACTCACATATAACATTTTGTGTCAAAAATTGATTCTTATGTGACATTAGTTGTTTGTCATATTTTCTCACATGATTTTACTAACTACTAAAGTTTAATATTGATTATATTGATAGCAGCATGAAGTTGGAATCAATGCTTTGCATTTGAATAAAAACTAAGGTTGATGCTTGTATGCTCAAGCCTTATGGAGCACTTTGTCTTTAAACATAAAAAAAATCATGTAAGGATTTATTTTGCTACATTGAACATTTAGTGATTGGATGCAAAATAGTGGCAGGAGAAGTTTCTATCATTAGACTGTTAAATTATGTATGTGATTAGGTGAAAAAAGGCCACTTTATTTTAGAACCCTAATTAGTTAGTTGGTTATTAATCAAATTCATGTCAGTTAATTAATTGCACCATGTCAATTAATTAATTTTTGTTTTAATTGACATCACTTCATAATTAATTAATTTTTATCTAAATTCATGCACACATAATTAATTAATTATATCCTTTCATCATTTCATAATTAATTCTATGACACCCCCTCAGTTTGCTTTGTTTGGACAGCCTCTTAGATTTACATCTAGACTTTATGATGTTGTTTGTTAGACTCTATGTTATTGTTTGATGGACATTATGACTCAATTGGATATTATTCAAACATGGTGATATTTTGATGAGTAGATATTGTGACTCGTTGATAACATTATGATGCTTAGCTTAATGATTTTGATGGCATTGTGATATTTGATGTTCTTATTTATATCATGTTCAGCAGATTAGTTGATTGCTTATTTGAGTATCATGGATATGATGATGTTTTGTATTGTTAGATGTATGTGTATCATGTTCTGTTATCAGTTGTTATGTGTCGGTGATGGGGAACAATGTCGCATCACTCGCTTGCGAGCACCCTGTGACTTTGTGATTTCCCCATTATGATGTGACTAGTTATTTCTTTATGCACATGTTCAAACCTTCGTTTTGCTACAGGTTGCAGGTACAAGGCATCGACTCCACCTGATTATCAGGTCTGAGTGTACCAAAGCCCAATGGAGTTGTTGTTCGGAGGTTATACTAGGTCCCCCACTTCGAGCCATTGTCCTCGTCAAGGACGAATCCTCGATGTTCTATCCCGTTTGTGAGGTCTGTTGGTATTGTTTCATTTTCTTGCAGTTGTTTTACCTTCGTTTTGCCTTTGGTTGATAATTGTTGTCTAATCATTAAGTCATGTTTGTGACTTGCATTTGGCTCGATTATTTCCTTGAATTTAATTGTCAAAATGGAAGGCTTTAGTTAATGAAAATAAAAGTCATACTAAATTAAGGAATTCAATTAAAATGGATATGGTATTTAATTTTAATCAATTAAATTAAGAGTTATTTCTCCAAATAGAACATTTAAATAATATATATATATATAAATGTGTGTGTGTATATATATATTAATATGTTATGGAAACAAACTCTATATGTAATTTAAAAATAATAAATTAACAAATTAAGGCATATTGTGTGTTAAGTAAATGAAAGGAAAAATTAAATAAAAATTTGAAAAGGGAGGAAATTAAAAATTAGTGGAGGAAAAAAAACAGTTACGGGAAATTAATCAAAGAAAGTGGAGTTAACTCCACAAGGGCAATTAGCCTTTTTCTCTCGGGGGAAAAATGGAATTGGGGATGTTTTTGCCGTGAATATTTCTAGGGGTAGTTGCTGGGAAAAAGGGGATTCTCTCTGCATTCTTTGGGTTGAAAAGTTTTTGGAATTTGGGAAGCTCTCGAATTGCTTTTGGAAGTTTTGGGAGTTTTATTTTGCCGACAGTGGTGTAGTACACATAAGAGTTGGAAGTTGCAACTAAAGTGTTGGAAAGGAAGATTAGGATCAGAAACTTCTTTAGCTAGCTATTTGATTAAGCCAGGTTCTTTTCCTTTGCAATCTTCTTCTTGGTTGAAATAAAAAGCTTGAGATTTCATAAGTCGTTTATGATCTGGGTATCTGCAATTCTAGATTTGATTGAAACAATCTATGTTCCTTTTTGTTGTATTATTACCATCTTGTTGAATTTCTTTGTATCCCCAAAACCTTCGATTCTATCCTTTGATGGTTGTGATGAATCCTTGTGACAAAGACTACATTATACTTGTTGTATCGATGATTCTTTCTTACTTTTGAGATGGACATATTGCATGGTACTGAAGCACCAATGTCAGGCCTTAGTCAAGAGGCTATATTTATTCTCCCATCCTATTTTGGCATTCGAGTCTTAAGCCTTGCCCTAAGATCTATGATCACGTATGGCAGAGTATAGCCCCAACCAATAGAGATTATGGCTTATTAAACTGTGACTACCTCTCCTTGGTTATACCGTAACCAACCTCTATTTTCTTTTCTTAAAACATTCTTTAGTTAGGATACACAAACTTCTCCTTGCTTAAATCCCGAGGGTTAAAATATCACTAAACTTTTATTGTATTGACTTTTTTTTAATCTTTACAAATGTTTTCATTCTCAATTGGAAATTTTATTATTGAACGGTCTCCTATGTTTGGCGTTGGCCATCGTACTGTGGAAGTCTTTCAAATGGTTTGATGTATAGGCTTGACAACCTTTTAGTTGTTGTTGGAATGTTTACCCTTTTGTGTAAATCTAAACCCATACAAGCGTCGCTTTGAAGTTCCTTTCTAAAGTTTAATTTGAGTGCTTAATTGTCATTTCTTTTCCCTCAGTTAGTTTAGTCGAGTGAGAAAGATTTCGGTCAATCTATCATTGCGTCATTATTCTCGGTCATCTGTATCATAATCTTATTTAGTTAGAAATTCCTAAACATTGCAAATAAACCCTGGTATTGATACCCATCTTTGTATTGCCTGGTTATTCACTCAATTCCTTAAATTGTATGTCGGTTGATAAACTTAGACATTGTGACTGTGGGATTCAATGGCATAGAAGTAAACTATATGTTTATCTACATGCAATTATGTTTCTCTACCAAAAAATGTCGTAGCCGATATGGCATAAGTTTCACATCGACGTAACTTAAGTTCATTAGATTAGTGTTTACTTGGAGTTAATTTTCCTGATGCATTATCAACTCTTTATAAGTTGTGCTTGTTGTTTATTCCTACTGTAGGCTGCACGTGGTGTATCATTAAACTTAGTGGCGGATTATAATGTTCATCTCTTTAGGGATATGCATATGCTCTGTTTTTTAATATACAACTGAAATATAGATCATTTGGTTGTAAATATATTTGCTATTGGCGCATTATAGAATCTATGTATATATATATATATATCAAAATCATCTAAATACATTTATGGATGTCATATTGTGTTATGTTGAATGCCTTCTTTGCACCTAGATCAGTGAGCCATAAAAACTAGTGTAATCTATAGTTTTCCCTCTCAATATAATTGAATGTGTGTGAATTAACCAGTACACAGTTTTTGGTTAAGTTATGTATATATATATATATATGTATATATATATATATATATATATATATATATATATGTTGACTCCTCTACAATAGGCTGGAAATTTTGTAATTTCCTTAGGTTTAGGATAGAGCCAAGTTTATTTATAAAAATTTGGAATTATTGAGTCCTTGGATGGTGATCTTGTTAACCTTGAGATGATTGCTGATATTTAAGAGAATTTGAGATGTTTCAGCCTTGCACTGTGTAAATGCCTTTATGTTGAACTTTTGGGAAACTTGAGAACATGATGGAATGTGTTGTTTTGTGTTTTGTTTTCAAGTTTTGAATTGTGCAAGTGGCTTTGTTTTTAACTTTAGTGGTTTTCGGTGGTCAGTGGGGAAGTGGCTTTCAATGGGGGTCAACACACAAAGGGGCGCCTGGAGAACCCATATGGAAGTTTGTTAACAAGTGATAACATTAAAATAAACTAGGGGGAGTGGGTAGTAAAATATTAACAAGATAAGTTTATACCTCACTCAACCTCAAGTGCTTGTTTAGGCTTGAGGTGAGTCAGGAAGGCTTGGAATGGAAAATCAGCTACCTTGTCTCCACGAGAGGTAAGTTGGTTCCGCATAGTTGGCATGAGGGGCCGAAGATTAGTAGAGGCTCCCAAGATAACTCAGGATGGGGGCCGAGGTCTAGGAAGATCTACCTAGATAACCTATGTCCGACTATGTGATGACACTTTCCCTATGACAACCATGAGTTCCTTTGCTTGTTGTTTTACCTTGGATATCTTTGTGCCTCTGGAAATATAGCCATTGTTGCTTGTTGATGATCTTCTTCTTGTCTTGAGAGTTGTGTCAGTATTGTCATGTCTTTGTCCTTGTCTATTAGTTATGGTGGGGCCCTTTGCTACCTCCTAGCACAGGGGGGTGAACTTTTGGGTTCATGTGGTTGGGTGGAACGTGTTATGTTCTTGGGGTCCCTTCTTGTACGTGTTGTGGTGACTTCTCCTGATCCGTTGACTTCTGCTCAATATCTTCTCTTGGGATTTGATCATTGTACTTGTAAATGTATTGTATCTTTATCATGTATCATGCATCATATGTTGAGCACTCCTCACTTGTATCAAGGAAGTTTTATTGTACAAAATTTAATTGTAAACTGAAACTGAAGTATCTCATGCATGTGAAGAATTATGTAATAAGAGATGTTGTATATGTTAATTGAATGAATGTTATCAGTTATTCCTTTATGTTCATAGTATGGTTGTTTCTCTTGGTTCTTGATTATATGTGATGAGAATATGGTTATTATTAAGTTACATGGTTTGTAATTTGGCTATTGAAAATAAGTAATGCAGTCGTGCAATCTATAGGATGTAAGGTAGTATTTAAGTTTATGTTCATTTTCTATTGTGTAACATTTCACTTAAAAAAAAATTGTTTGTTTTCAGTTGTTTAGGTTTTGTCCTCTAGGGTTCTCAACAAGGGCGTTACACATGGTATCAGAGCCCAGGTTAAAACACTGAGTGCTCTGGGCATATCAATTAGCCCATTAAGTTGTCTTAGATGTATAGTTGAAGTTTAAGTTTCCCTTGTTGACCTCGTCTAATACCCTGAAATTGTGTTGGTGGTGTTTGTGTAGGATCATGTCTAGGAGATGGGGTATAGGTCAAGGGTGAGGCAAAGGACATGGTGGAGGCCGTGGGGTCAATCACCAGGATTCATCTCCATAGAGTTCTCATGAGTCAGATTGTGAGGAGCATCAAAGTTCATAGAACAATCAGGGAGGTGTAGGACAAAATATGGGTCAACCTGGGATGGAGGGCACACAGTTGCGCCAATTACTAGAGTAGATTCTTGCTCATCTTGGTCTGAGGCAGGAAGGTGAGCAGTTAGTGATTCAAGAGAGAGATAGATCTCCCATGAGGAGGGAGTTAGTTGTTGAGTAGGATGCCATTTTAGTTGGTCATATAAGCGACCTTCTTCGAGCACGTCCTCCAACATTTGATGGGATAGGCATTGGATTAGAGGCAGAGACTTTGTTAATTGACCTAAACTGATGTTTTGCTATGCACCCATATGGTAGCAATACCAAGGCTAGGTGCACTATTATGCACCTCTGAGGGTTTGCTTCCACGTGGTGGTGTCTTGAGGAGCAAAAGCTCCATCTAGATATAGAATTAGTGTCATGGGAGATGTTCCTTGAGCGATTCAGAGCTTGATTCTTGTCTGACCATTGGTGACAATACTGAGAAGATGAGTTTTATGAGTTGAGACAGTTGGCAATGTCAGTGGAACAGTATGAGAAAAAATTCTATGAACTTAAGCAGTACACTGGCATTGGAGATGACAAGGGCATGTTAGTACAACACTTTATCAGAGGCTCAAATGCTCATATTAGTGGTGGTGTTCAGGTGTTTGAGTCAAAAACCATGGAGGTAGTTGTGGAAAAGGCTCGGATTGTTGAGGAGAATCTAGCTATGGTGTTAGGTGGACAGATGGGGGTTCAGATTGGCAGTGCACCTCCAACAGGGTTCAATTCTCATGGTGGTCAGTCACAATCAGCAGGTCCATCTAGGCATCAACAGGTACCCTCTAAGGGTGGCCAACAACAGCAGCAACCCTCACAGTCAAAACATAAGAACTCACGATCTCGCTAGGATGATAGATCTCAGCCCAGGAGAGATAGGAATTGGAGGCGAATTAAGCATTAATGCTCTAATTAGCAAGCCTAGAGTTCATAGTCTACAGTTAACAGGGGCAATTTTCAACAAACTAGTGCACCTCTAGGTAGTAGAGGTTTTGGCAGAGGTACTGGGTGCTTGTCATGTGGACAATAGGGTCATATTGCTCGTCAATGTCCTTAGAGGAGAAAATTTGGATTTACTTAGAGACCTGCAACTTTAGAGCCAATAGTTGGGGATGCAGGTAAATCACACAGGGTTTTTGCTATGGTTGACAACTGCTAGGATGAGCACCAGGGGATAGTGGTTGAGACATCAAGTGTGTTATAGGGTGGTAGAGTTTTTGTTCTTTTTGATTCGAGTGCTTCAGACTCCTTTATTTCTCCTTCTGTAGTAGTGCGATGTGGACTAGTGGCAATGAAGCAGGATGATAAGTGGCATGTTCAGTTAGCTTTTGGTGCTAAGATTGTAGCTGAGTCTCTTGTCTGTGGTTGTAGTTTGAGGATTGGATCTCTTGACACCATGATTGATCTTTGTATCATTCCTCTTGGTTCTTACAATGCCATATTAGGCATGGATCGGTTAAAGGCCCACAGACCGGTCATAGATTGTCGTCACAAGTCAGTGAAGTGCGTTGATGATTTCGGCAGTGAGGTTGAGGTAGTTGGGATTCAGAGACCTATTTCTTTGAGGATGATCTTAGCTATGCAGTTAAGGAGGTGTATGCGACAAGGTTGTCAATTATTTGCAATGACAGTCAATGATTTGGAGTTAGGAAAGAGTCAGGAGGAGGTGTCACTTGATAGTCATCCCATTCTTAGACAATATGTTGATGTGTTTCCTAGCAAGATTCCAGGGATGCCACCTAAGCATGACATCGAGTTTAAGATTAATCCTGTACCTGGAGATGAACCCATTTCACAAGCTCCCTACTGGATGACCACTCAAGAGCTTAAGGAGCTTTGATTATAGCTTGAGGAGTTATTAGAGAAGGGATTTATCCATCCGAGTGTCTCTCCTTGGGGAGCACCAATGATTTTTGTGAAAAAGAAGGATGGGTGACCCCTTCGATTATGCATAGATTACTGACAGTTGAACAAGGTGACAATAAGGAATAAATATCTGTTACCGAGGATAGATGACCTATTTGATCAGATTAAGGGTGCCATGGTATTCTCGAAGATTGATCTTAAATTAGGTTATCACTAGTTGCACATCTTGGAGGCATATATACTTAAGACCGCATTTTGTACTCGATATGGACACTATGAGTTCACAGTGGTGTCGTTTGGGTTAATGAATGCACTCTCGATGTTTATGAGTTTGATGAACAGTGTGTTTCACACCTACCTTGACCGATTTGTCTTGGTGTTCCTAGATGACATATTGATCTATTCCAAGACCATGGAGGAGTATGAGGATCACTTGAGATAGGTGCTACAATGTTTGAGGGAGAATCGGTTGTACGCTAACTTGTCGAAGTGTGAGTTCTTCAAGATAGAGGTGAAATATCTAGGACATGTTATCTCTGGTGAGGGTATTGCCCTGGATCCTTCAAAATCCAAGCTATCATTGATTGGCCTACACGTACTAATGTGTCAGAGGTTCATAGTTTCATGGGGTTAGCAGGCTAATACTGATGGTTTGTATAGGGGTTTTCGAGGATAGCACACCCCATTACTTCTCTTCACAGGAAAGGGAAGAAATTTTTTTGATCAGAGCAGTGCGAGGTAGCTTTTTAGACTCTTAAGGAGAGATTGACTAGTGCTCCAATCTTAGTTGTTCTTGATCCTTTTGGAGATTTTGTAGTTTGTACAGATGCTTCCTTGTAGGGTATAGGAGCTGTGTTAATGCAGGAGGGTCGCATGATTGCCTATGAGTCTCACAATCTCAAGGATCACGAACTGAATTTCCCTACACATGATTTGGAGTTAGCCGCTATGGTACATGCCTTGAAGAGATGGAGGCACTTCCTTTTGGGGCATAGATTTGATTTGCACATCGATCATCGTAGTTTGCAGTACATCTTTATGCAGCCTAATCTAAATGTCAGGCAGAGACAATGGATGGAGTTCCTAGGCGAATATGATTTTGAGGTGAAGTTTATTCAGGGAAAGGAGAATGTAGTTGTAGATGCACTTAGTAGACAGAGACATGAGTTATCAACAACGACTCTTGGTGTGGATTTGAGGAGTCAAATATTTTTGGCACTTCCTTTAGATGGTTGGTATCAGGAGGTGAGGACTAAGGTGGATTCAGGTAGAGCTTTAGAGGGAAAATTTGTAGGATATTCCCTAGAGTTAGATAGCCTTTTGAGGCATTTGGCTTGTATTTATGTACCATCCACTAGAGATCTTCACACTTTGATCATGTCAGAGGCACATCGGGCACCATATTCAGCTCATCTTGGTGTCAAAAAGATGCACACTGATCTTTGACAGTTGTACTTTTGGGCCAGTATGAGGAGAAATATTGTGGATTTTGTGTCGAGGTGTCTAGAATGCCAGAGAGTGAAGGTTGAACACCAACATCTTGCAGGACTTTTGCAACCTTATTTGGTTTCAGAGTGGAAATGGGACATTATCTCATTAGATTTTATAGTTGGTTTGCCCATTTCTTCATGTCGATATGATGCCATTATGTTCACTATGGACAGGTTGACAAAGGTGGCACACTTCTCTCTTGTTTGTTCCTCTTACAATGCTACATCAATGGCTAGAGTTTTCATGGAGGACATTGTCAGGTTACATGGTATTCCTCGCCGAATTATATCGGATAGAGATCTTGTGTTTACTCAACTTTATGGACGTCCCTACAACATGCTTCAGGGACTCAGTTGAACTTCAATTTAGCGTATCATCCAGAGACTAATGGGAAGATCGTGAGGGTTAATCTAGTCCTCGAGGACATGCTTCAGATGTACGTCATGGATCAGCAAACATGATGGAAGGACTACCTATATTTGGTATAATTTTCATACAATAACAACTAGCATAGTTCTATTGGTATGCCTCCCTTCTAGGCGTTATATGGTCATCCGTGTCAGACCTCATTAAGTTGGGATTGTTTGGAGGATAGGGTTCTTTTGGGTTTGGAGATGCTACAAGAGATGGAGCAGCAAGTAGTTCGCATTAGGGAGCATTTGGTAGTAGCTCAGGATAAACAAAAGAAATATGTCGATGCTCACAGGTTGGATCATCAATTCTAAGTTGGTGACTGGGTTTTCCTACATGTGCAACTGCAAAAGAGTTCAATCCAATATGGAAAAGGCTCTAAGCTAGCACCGCGCTTTGTTGGACCTTTTGAGATCTTAGAGAGGATTGGTCTTGTAGCGTACCGTCTTGCTTTGCCGCCCAATCTCTCACGTATACATGATGTATTTCATGTTTTAGTACTTAGATTGTATTATCCTGATATATCTCACATCCTCGATTGTAGTGCATTATAGGTAGAGGACAGGTAGTTGGCTTTGGAGCCCATAGGCATCATTCAGCACAAGAGACTCACACTCAGGGGATGATACATAGAGCAGGTTAGGGTCTAGTGGGATCTGAATGATGAGTCTTCAGCTACCTGGGAGGATGCTTCTAGGATGAGAGAGCTTTATCTATATCTATTTACAGGCTTCCAGGAGTAAGCCTATTCCTAGGGGGGAGGATGTGATGCCCCTCAGTTTGCTTTCTTTGGACAACCTCTTAGATTTGCATCTAGACTTTATGATGTTGTTTGTTAGACCCTATGTTACTGTTTGATGGACATTATGACTTTGTTGGATATCATTCAGACATGGTGATATTTTGATGAGTAGATATTGTGACTCGTTGATAACATTATGATGCTTAGCTTAATGATATTGATGGCATTGTGACATTTGATGTTCTTATTTATATCATGTTTAGCAGATTAGTTGATTGCTTATTTGAGTATCATGGATATGATGATGTTTTGTATTGTTAGATGTATGTGTAGCATGTTTTGTTATCAGATGTTATGTTTCGGTGATGGGGAACAGTGTCACATCACTCACTTGCGAGCACCTTGTGACTCTGTGATTTCTCCATCACGGTGTGACTGGTTATTTCTTTATGCACATGCTTGACCCTTTGTTTTGTTGTAGGCTATAGGTACAAGGCATCGAATCCACCTAATTATCAGGTTTGAGCATGTTAGAGCCCAATGGAGTTGTTTTTCGAAGGTTACACTGGGTCCCCCACTTCGAGCCATCGTTCTCGTCAAGGACAAATCCCCGATGTTCTGTCTCGTTTGTGAGGTTTGTTAGTATTGTTTCATTTTCTTGTTGTCGTTTTACCTTCATTTTTCCTTCGGTTGATAATTGTTGTCTGATCATTGATTCATGTTTGTGACTTGCAGTTGGCTCGATTATTTCCTTGAATTTAATTGTCAAAATGGAAGGCTTTAGTTAATGAAAATAAAAGTCATACTAAATTAAGGAATTAAATTAAAATAGATATGGTATTTAATTTTAATCAATTAAATTAAGAGTTATTTCTCCAAATAGAACATTTAAATTATATATATATATATATATATATATATATATATATATATATATATATATATAAAAATGTGTGTGTATATATATATTAATATGTTATGGAAACAAACTCTATATGTAATTTAAAAATAATAAATTAACAAATTAAGTCATATTGTGTGTTAAGTAAATGAAAGGAAAAATTAAATAAAACTTTGAAAAGGGAGGAAATTGAAAATTAGTAGAGGAATAAAAAATAGTTATGAGAAATTAATCAAAGAAAGTGGAGTTAACTCCACAGGGGCAATTATCCTTTTTCTCTTGGAGGAAAAACATAATTGGGTATGTTTTTTCCATGAATATTTCTGGAGGTAGTTGCTGGGAAAAAGGGGATTCTCTCTGCATTCTTTGGATTGAAAAGTTTTTGGAATTTGGGAAGCTCTGAAATTGCTTTTGGAAGTTTTGGGAGTTTTAATTTGTTGATAGTGGTGTAGTATGTAGAAGAGTTGGAAGCTGCAACTAAAGTGTTGGAAAGGAAGATTAGGACTGACAACTTCTTTAGCTAGCTATTTGATTAAGCCAGGTTCTTTTCCTTTGCAATCTTCTTCTTGGTTGAAATAAAAAGCTTGAGATTTCATAAGTCGTTTATGATCTGGGTATCTACAATTCTAGATTTGATTGAAACAATCTATGCTGCTTTTTTTTCTATTATTACTAGCTTGTTGAATTTCTTTATATCCCCAAAACCTTCAATTTTTTCCTTTGATGGCTGTGATGAATCCTTGTGACAAAGACTACATTATACTTGTTGTATCGATGATTCTTTCTTACTTTTGAGATGGACATATTGCACGGTACTAAAGCACCGATGTTAGGCCTTAGTCAAGAGGTATTTATTCTCCCATCTTGTTTTGGCATTCGAGTCTTGAGCCTTTCCCTAAGATCTATGATCGCGTATGGCAGAGTATAGCCCCAGCCAATAAATATTATGGCTTATTAAATTGTGATTGCTTCTCCTTGGTTATACCATAACCAACCTCTGTTTTCCTTTCTTAAAAAATTCGTTAGTTAGGATACACAAACTTCTCCTTGCTTAAATCCTGAGGGTTAAAATATCACTAAAATTTTATTGTATTGAATTTTTTTAATCTTTACATACGTTTTCATTCTCAATTGGAAATTGTAATATTGAACGGTCTCTTGTGTTTGGTGTCGGCCATCGTACTGTGGAAGTATTTCAAATAGTTTGATGTACAGGCTTGACAACCTTTTAGTCACTGCTAGAATGTTTATCCTTTTGTGTAAATCTAAACCCATACAAGCGCCGCTCTGAAGTTCCTTTCTAAAGTTGAATTTGAGTGCTTAACTGTCGTTTCTTTTCCCTTAGACAGTTTAGTTGAGTGAGAAAGATTTTGGTCAATCTATCATTGCGTCATTATTCTCAATCATCTGTATCATAATCCTATTTAGTGAGAAATTCCCGAACATTACAAATAAACCCTTGTATTGATACCCATATTTGTATCGCCTGGTTATTCACTTAATTCCTTAAATTGTATGTTGGTTGATAAACTTAGTTGTTGTGACTGTGGGATTCGATGACATAGAAGTAAACTATATGTTTATCTACATGCAATTACGTTTCTCTACCAAAAAATGTCGTAGCCGATATGGCATAAGTTTCACATTGGCGTAACTTAAGTTCATTAGATTAGTGTTTACTTGGAGTTAATTTTCCTAATGCATTATCACCTCTTTATAAGTTGTGCTTGGTGTTAATTCCTAATGTAGGTTGCACGTGATGTATCATTCAACTTAGTGGTGGATTATAATGTTCATCTCTTTAGGGATACTCATATGCTTTATTTTTGAATATACAATTGAAATATAAATCATTTAGCCGTAAATATATTTGCTATCAACGCATTATAAAATCTGTGTGTGTATATATATATATATAAATTATCTAAATACATTTATGGATGTCATGATGTGCTATGTTGAACACCTTCTTTGCTCCTAGATCAGTTGGCCATAAAAATTGGTGTAATTTGTAGTTTTCCCTCTCAATATAATCGAATGTGTGTGAATTAACCAGTACATAGTTTTTGGTTAAGTTATGCATATATATATATGTTGACTCCTCTACAATAGGCTAGAAATTTTGTATTTTCCTTAGGTTTAGGATAGAGCCAAGTTTATTTAATAAAAATTTGGAATTACTGATTAAATATATATGTTTATAATATATTTAGTTATATATATATATATATGTATATACTTGGTATGTATATATGTATATATATATTGACAATATCAGATTATTACTTTAGAGATTTTTTATCCATGAATTATTAAGTGGACCTTTGGAGTAGTTTCTTTTCTTGCTTTGAAGTAGAGATGTTACCAACTATTTAACGTAAGTTAAACATGGAGTTCTATTTTTACATGTTGAAATCCTTGTGTAATGGGATATTATGTATGACTGTTTCTTAAGGGAGTCCTTTATGAGTTTAGATTGTGGGATTTTCCAAAGGCTTGCGAGGGTTTGTCTTTTGTTGGTATTCTTTATTGTCCTTGGACGGTGATCTTATTTACCTTGAGACAATTGTCAGTATTTAAGAGAATTTGAGATGTTTTAGCCTTGCACTGTGTAAATTCCTTTATGTTGAACTTTTGGGAAACTTGAGAATGAGATGGAATGTGTTGTCCTGTGTTTTTTTTTTGAGTTTTGAATTGTGCAAGTGGCTTCATTTTCAGCTTTAGTGGTTTTTCGGTGTTTAGTAGGGAAGTGGCTTTCAATGGTGGCTGACGCACAAAGGGGTGCTTGGATAACCCGTATGGAAGTTTGTTAACAAGTGATAACATTAAAATAAACTAGGGGGAGTGGGTAGTAAAACATTAATAAGATAATTTTATACCTCGCTCAACCTCAAGTGCTCATTTAGGCTTGAGGTGAGTTGGGAAGGCTTGGAATGGAAAATCAACTACCTGTCTCCATGAGAGATAAGTTGGTTCCATATAGCTGGCATGAGGGCCGAATATCGATAGAGGCTACTAGGATAACCTAGGATGGGGGTCGGGGCCTAGGAAGATCTACCTGGATAACCTATGTCCGACTATGTGATGACACTTTCCCTATGACAACCATGAGTTCCTTTGCTTGTTGTTTTACTCTGGATATCTTTGTGCCTCTAGAAATATAGCCACTGTTGCTTGTTGATGATCTTCTTCTTGTCTTGAGAGTTATGTCAGTATTGTCATGTCTTTGTCCTTGTCTATCAGTTATGGTGGGGCCCTTTGTTATCTCCTAGCATGGGGGGTGAACCTTTGGGTTCACGTGGTTGGGTGGAACGTGTTACGTTCTCCACTGGGTTCCCTTCTTGCACGTGCTATGGCGACTTCTCCTGATCTGTTGACTTTTGCTCAGTGTCTTCTCTGGGATTTGATCATTGTACTTGTAAATGTATTGTATCTCTATCATGTATCATGTATCATATGTTGAGAACTCCTCACTTGTATTGAGGACGTATTATTGTACAAAATGTAACTGTAATCTGAAACTGATGTATCTCATGCATGTGAAGAATTATGTAATCAAAGATGTTGTATATGTTAGTTGAATGAATGTTATCAGTTATTCTTTTATGTTCATAGTATGGTTGTTTCTCTTGGTTCTTGATTATATGTGATGAGATGCTTAATGATGATTAGAATATGGTTATTATTAAGTTACATGGTTTGTAATTTGGATATTGAAAATAAGTAATGCAGTCGTGCACCCTAGAGGATGTAGGGAAGTATTTAACTTTATGTTCAATTTCTATCGTGTAACATTTCACTTAAAAAAAAAATTGTCCATTTTCAGTTGTTTAGGTTTTGTCCTCTAGGGTTCTCGGCAAGGGTGTTACAAATTCCATGCATATATAATTAAATCATTATATAAACAATCAATTAATTATCCTCATTATTTCATACTTAATTTATGGTAAAAAAATCAATCTCTTCCACTCATCAAGACATGCAAGTTGTAAATTCATTGATTTATGCACACACATTCCTTAATTAATAAAATAAAATAAAGTAAACATCATTCAAAAAAAATTTAAATGAAATAAAATTAAATATATCAAATAAAGAAGAAGAAAAAACTAAGCTTTCTAAGTCAAAAAAATTAATCACAATCATTCATTTCTTCATCCAAAAATTTATAAATCTACTATTCCCTTCACAAAATACATCTTTATGATGTCTTAAAATCCCGATTGAATCTCTAAAATCTTGATAATCTCTAAAATCAATTCAAATAATCAAATCAATCACATGCATACGCTATAGAGATCTTGCATGATCATTTGAGCAACCATATTCATAAGCATGATCCAATCTTGTTTTCAAAAGACAATATGTTCAATTGGAGGTTTACATTATTTTTGAAATAAAAGTTGAATAATTGTTTTAATTTTTTTATTACTATTTAAAGTTCATTGTTTACACTAATAATGATATCAAAATTTATTGAATCTTGCTAATTTGTCATATTTTGTAAAAATTAGTATTACATTTTTTAGAAACAGTAAAGCTCAAATGAAAATTGGATTAGTAAATAGTGCTTAAAACCATCTTTCAATAACTCATAATTGAAGGTCACTGTACTTGTAGCAAGTCGATAGCTTTCTTGCTATAAAATAGTAAGACTAATAGATACAATGAATTATCCTAAATAAATTATGCAAATGCTACTTGTGGAGTCATATATTGTATGAAAGTAAAGAATATTCCCTTAATTTTAGCACAAAATGGAATGGTCATTTCACACTACCTCTAGAATAGATACAATAAATAACAAGAAAATTTAATCCAAGTGAATAATTTGGGGGTGCTTAATTTTTTGTGGTCTCTCAATAGGAGAACCAATCCAAAGAGTTGAGGAATGGATAGAAGGAAGGGAGGGGAGATGGTTACATGCATGAATGTTGCGATGCAAGAAAATGAATAAACAATGTTAGAAAATAATGAAAATGAGAGGATGATGAGAAATATAATGATAAAAAGATGATTTAAATATGATGGTCTTATAATGAATGTGTTTGAAACTAGATACAGGTATATGCTAAAATGCGTCCAACAACCAAGATTTACAATAGCACTTGGTGTTATGCACCAAGGTCTAAGAACCATTATGATGGTGTGTCTGATGTGTGAGGGATTGATATCCAATTAAGCATGACCTTATGCACTATGATATAGAAGACCATGATGACATGGGTTGTGAGGTTCCTTAAATATCAACTCCATAGATACAAGTTGAAACACTCAAGAAAGCATGTACCAATGATGAAAATGAAAGACAAATAATATTTATCCCTTAATCAAGCTAAAATCCAATTGTTGATTGGTTTGATGATGACAATGATAATATTATTCATGTGGGAATGATATATCTCAAGGATAACACAAGGTTTGGTGTTTTCATTTATGTCAACAAGCTTGTGTTGTCATTGATGTCAGTGTTGGTTCTCAGTTGTGATCATATGGTTTGTCCTTGATGACAAAAATCCCTCTCAGTTGATTCTACTTGTTGATAGTTTTAGTTTGGTTTCTCATGCTTTATCTTGGTACAATTTTGTCTATATGGTTTACTTGTCTTGGCACCCAGTGGATTGTTTACTTTCAGAATTTTAATATCTTATAGTATTGATTTGGTTGAGCTTCGTGCAGACTCAGGTTATCTTATTTGTACTTGTACTTGGTTCATGGTATTGGTCTTCTGCTTCAGGTCCTCTTTTCAGTTTTAGGATGGTGACTTTGGTCTTCACTCGTTCAGGTATAAGACTTCATGGTTTGCTTTGTAGCATTTGAATTGCTATGATGATCATGGCATATGTGGTTCAATATTTCAATACTCTACTTCAGTTCAGATAGATTATTATTTACATCAATGCCTTCTTATTCCATTAAACTTGGCATAAGTTTATTGTTCTCTTCATGGAGAATTCACCATTCTCAACTGTCACTTGGTTTTGGTTAATTTTTTGAAGATTTGTTCTACTTTACATGATTTGGCAAAAATTCATATTTATGGAATTTCTTTGAATGATCAGTTTTGGGCATAATTTAGTCGATATACCATTGGAAAATGATTTTATTTTAAGTCATATTTTTATGTGCATTCTTTAAAGGTCATTTAAAAAATGGCATGGCATTGTCATGATGTGAATTTTGTTGGAAGCTCCACTTGGTGGTTACATAATGGTCAACATTTTGGAATGACTTCAATTCAGCATGGTCGTGGTTGAATTCTTTGCATATAACTAAGGCATTTCACCTTGGCTCAACTTGGTTAATATTTACCATGTGTTGATAGCATCATTAAAAAATGTTTTGGTCTGCCTCTCCATGGACAACGAACTTATCACATTTGATTTGATTATTATTATGTTTCTATTTTGACTTTGAGTGGATTTCAAATGATCATTCAATCCAACAAAGTCATCGAATGGTTTGGAAAAAGAACAGGGAAAAACGCATTGTCATTATGCTATCTCTTTGCAAGGATATCGAACCCTAGCCTGGCCGCCATCATGAGAAGTTTAAGATTTTTTCTCACAGCTATTTGTGGCTGTTGTTACTGGTTGTAACGGTTTCATCAGTGGATTATGGAGGCTTTACTTGGTGCGTTTCTTACTGGAAGTTTTTTAAAAGCAGAAAGAATAATGAGCACAGCCCAAAATGGTATTGGTTTATTTTTTAATCTGCATCTTCAGGTATTTACATTTATTTGGTTACAGCCTTGTATTGTTCTTTGTCAACATGTGTTACCTGGCATATTCATGCATTTTCTGGTTTCTGAATTTCACTCTGTGACTGAAGACATTTTGCATGAAATGGATTCGTGGGTTATTGAAATCTCTGTCAGAATATCATGCTATATCATAACGGCTTCAATTTGAGTGTATTGGGAATGTAACGTTGCCTACATTATTTTGGACTTTCATTAGTTTCAGATTGTGGGTATTTGTGGTCTTTGAGATTCTATCAGTTATACTTTGTATTCTCCTTAATCTTTGCAGATTTTGTTTTTTTCTAATCATGGGTTTTCAGAAATTCAAGTTTGAAATTCAGGGTTTTCTGGAACAATCGAATGGGCATTTGGGTTATCAAAACTTAGTTTCTAAATGATATTTGTGCTCATTAAAAGTTATTTTTCTGCAGTGTTGAGGACAACTCTTAGCTAGGTGAAATGACTCTTGTATTGGCAAATTAATTTCACTTTGACTAATAATCTTGCTGGGTACAAGATGAAGATTTCAATTGTAAAAAGCTTTCTTAACTTTAGTCAAAATCTTTTCAGTTTGGTTGTTCAGCCGTTACTCCTGAAGAAAGTTACTTATCTGGCATTTAAATCAAAAAGAGTTATCTTTACTCTATGCTCCTTTGACCACAAAATTTGTTGAAGTCTTGATACCTAAAAAGATGTATAAATAGAAGCAGAAAACTCTTTTTTGTTCTGTTGTTGTAATTATGAGATTATCATTCCTTGGCTGTATGAAAATGTATGGATAAACTCTACAATAAAATCTGAATAACAAGAGGCAAATACATTGTAAATTTCTTCTCTATATAGTATTTTAAGGATTCAATTATTGAATCCTTAGGGTATTTTGTAGACGAGAAAATAGAGAAATATTTGCTTAACTGAAAATAGAGAAATCCTCTAATTTATTATTGTTGTTCAAAACATAATTTGAGGGGTTGGTACTCCTTGAGATAGATATCTCTAAATGAGGGGTTGGTGCTCCTTGAGTGGGTGCTAAAAAATTAGCCTATAAGGCATTGTGAACAGTTGATTAAAAGATTAAGCCTGGAAGGCATTCAGGAGTGGTTTTTATACCCCAGGAGGGTTTTCCACTCAACAAAATCTTGTGTCTCTTGTACTTTTGTAATCTCACTGCTTTGTTCATTGATTGCTTATTACATTTCTCAATTCTGGTTCTGAATGATTACATTCAACTTATGAATGCATTAATCATTTTAATATTGAGATAAAATCTGAGCTATGGTTTATTTTTATGCAAATTGTTCAAATCTATTTTGACACTGATTCACACCCCCCCTCTCAGTGTCATTTTGACTCCAACAATTGGTATCAGAGTGTAGGGTCCTCTTATAGGTTTTAATCACGGTGGATTGATCTTGGTCTTGGAGTTTGTTTTTAATGGCACAATCTCAAGACGGTGCCTCTGTAACCGGAGCTCTGTTATTTGATGGAATAGATTATGTGTTATGGAAAATCAGAATGGAAGCTTTTCTTATTTCTTTTGATGTTGATGTTTGGAGCATTGTGTTAAATGATTACAATGTACCAGCCTCTATTCCCACTGATCCTGTTGAAAAAAAGAAGTATGAAACAAATGCCAGAGCTAAGCATGCCATCTTGTGTGGGTTAACTAAAGATGTGTTCATTAAAGTCATGCATTGCAAATCTACTCATGAAATCTAGGAAAAACTTGAAACTATATATCAAGGGAATGAGAAAGTCAAACTGTCAAAAATCATTACACTCAAACATCAGTTTGAGGAGATGAAAATGAAGGATGATGAAAAAGTGGTTGAATACTTCCTAAGAGTTGATGAAGTTGTCAATGCAATGAAAGGTCTAGGTCAAGAGGTTAATGAATTTGATGTGGTCACAAAGGTTGTTAGAACCATACCATCCAAATTTGAATCTAAGGTTTCAGCCCTAGAAGAAAAGAGACACTTTGATAAGCTTACCTTAGACAGCCTGCAAGGAATACTTACTGCCTATGAAATGAGAACTAGCAAAAAAAATTCAACAGGAAAAGAAACTGCCTTTAACACTGAAAAGAAAGAAAAAGTCGAAGTCAGTGAATCAGAGTTGTCTGATTCTAAAGAATCCCATTTTGTTAGAAGACTTAAAAAGGGATCAGGAAGATATAAGGGAAAACTTCCCTTTAAATGTTTTAACTGTGGCAAAATGGGTCACTTTGCTACAAAGTTTCCCTATAATGATCAAATATGTGACAACGAGACAACTAAAAAATAGCCTAAGAAGAAGGCCTTCAAACCTAAACGAAACTTCAATTTCAAAAAGAAGAAAAGTCTGTTTAGTAAGGATAAATCTGATATTGAGTTTGAAGATTCATCATTTGAAGAAGATGAAACTTTGTTCATGGCTAAAATTACTTAGCAAAATGATTCAAACACCATTGACATTGAAGAAGGTGAGGTAGATCTTGAAAGTGAGCTGAAATGTGCTTTAAAAGAGGTCAGAAAACTCAAAAAACAAGTTCTTGCTCAAGAACATAAACCAGATCAAGAAATGGTCTCTCTGAAAACTCTGCTTGAAGAAGCTAAAAGAGTTGAAGACTATCTTCGAGAGATTATAAGCTGCAAAGATCAAGAAATTCAAAAACTGGAACAAGAAGTAGTCTGTCTTAGGAAGGAAATTGAAAAATATGAAAGCACTCTAAAACTGAATGATATGCTCAGCAAGTATAAGATGTATAAAGATAAAATTGGCGTTGGTTTTGAAAAGGGTGAATGCTCAATTGACAATGCAAAACAAAACCCCTCTTCTGAAGTCAAAGGTTCAGGTTCAAATCACTCAGAATTTGGTAAGGATCATGTTCAGTTTTTAAGAGGTAATAGATCTTCATACAGAGTCAATCCTTTCTTCTATGGTTATTGTTTTTTCTGCAACAAATTTGGCCATAAGGTGAGCACTTGGGTTATGAATCCTAGAATACCCAGGTTTGGTCTTAGGCAACACTATGGTTTTGTTAGACAGATCAGATGTTTTAAATGCAATGCTTTGGGACATTCTGTCAAACAGTGCAGAACTGATCTGCAATCTAAACAACAGAAAATTAAAAAGGTTTGGAAACCTAAGACTGTTAACAACATTGAGCAAACTATGTTGGTTCAAACTACTTTTCATTCCAAGAAAAAGGACTTATGGGTCCTGGATAGTGGATGTTCTAACCATATGACTAGCAACAAGGATAAGTTTATAAATCTTGAAGATTATGTAGGTGGATATGTTAATTTTGGTGATAACTTTGGTATTCAAATTAAAGGTAGAGGTTCACTTCTTCTAAATGAAGACACTCCTATCTATAATGTGTACTATGTGGAAGGTCTCAAGCACAATCTTCTAAGTGTTAGTCAAATCTGTGATAGTAGTTATCATGTTCTTTTCACTTCGCAGGGATGTGAGAATAAGAACAAGCTAGGAAAGGCTGTTGCAGCTGGAAGGAGGACAAAAGGAAATGTGTACAATCTTCTCGACACATCAAGCAATGACAATAATCAAGGTGTGTGTTTAATGGGCCAAATTGAAGAGAGTTGGTTATGGCATAAAAGATTAGGACACATAAACTTTGAAAATCTGGTTAGAATTAGTAAAAAACAGAATGTTAGAGGTTTACCAGTTCTTAGCAAGCCAAAAAAATTTGTGTGCAAAGAATGTTTAAGTGGTAAACAAACTAAAATCAGCTTCAAAACAAAAGAACATTCTTCTTTGAAACCTTTACAACTTGTGCATACTAATTTATGTGGACCAACCAGAACAAGGTCTATTAATGGTGAAAAGTACTTTATGTTGTTTGTGGATGATTATACTAGAATGGTTTGGGTCACATTTCTTAAGCACAAATCAGAAGCCTTTGAAAGGTTTAAAATCTTTGGTAAATTGGTTGAGAAGGAATCTGATTTGAAACTTAAATGTATGTGATTTGACAAAGAAGGTGAGTTCACCTCTCAAGAGTTTATTGATTACTGTGAACAACATGACATTAAAAGACAGTATGCTGCAACAAAAATGCCTCAACAAAACGGGGTAGTTGAACGTAAGAATAGAATTGTAAAAGAAATGGCTAGAACCATGCTAGATGAAGCTAAATTGTTTGACATGTATTGGAAAGAAGTTGTTCATACAGCTGTATACATTTTGAATAGAGTGCAGCTTAGGGTGAAATCTAAACACTCCTTATGAACTTTGAACTTTGGTATGGAAAAACTGCTTCTATCAAATACTTTAAATTTTTTGGAAGTAAGTGTTTTATCAAGAAGGATGATGATAACCTTGGCAGCTTTCAATCAAAGTGCGACAAGGGTATCTTTTTGGGATACTCAACTAACAACAAAGCTTATAAATGTCTTAACATAAGGCTTAACAAGATTGTTGAAGTTGTGAAAGTAAAGTTTGATGAAAGATTACATTTAGATGCTGACACCTTGCAGGATAATGAGGAAGAACGACTTGAACTTGAATCAAATTCAGAAGAAGCTGAAACAACAAAGTCTATTGCAGAATCAGCAAGCCCTAAAAATGAAGAAGCAATTCCTGAAAAGGTTGCATCAAATGCTCCTTCGAAAACTCTAGCTAAATATCACCCCAAAGATTAGATTATTGGGGATAAAAATGCAGGAGTTCAAACTAGAAGAAAGGCTGCAGAATCTGATGAAAAGGCACAAATAACTTTCTGTCTAGTTACTTAGTTTTAGCCTAAAAATTTTAATGAAGCTCTCATAGACTCATGTTGGCTTAATGCTATGCAGGAAGAAATTGATCAAATTGAGAAAAATCAGACTTGGGAGTTAGTCCCAAGACCAGATGACAAGAATGTCATTGGAGGCAAATGGATTTACAGAAATAAGGTTGATGAAAATGGTAATGTTGTTCGCAATAAAGCACGATTTTTCTGCAAAGGCTATGCTCAACAAGAAGGTATTGACTTTGGTGAAACCTTTGCACCTGTTGCTAGACTAGAATCTATCTGAATATTCTTGGCTTATTCTGTTTACAAAAACTTTACTGTTTATCAAATGGATGTCAAAACTACTTTTTTGAATGGCTATTTAGATGAAGAGGTCTATGTTGAACAGCCTAAAGGATTTATATGCAAACATAAGCCTAACCATGTTTTCAGGTTGAAGAAGGCTCTTTATGGATTAAAACAAGCACCCAGAGCTTGGTACTCTAGGCTGGACAGTCATTTAATTTCTAATGGCTTTGTTAGAGGAGGTGTAGACAGTAATCTTTATGTTAAAACTAAAGGTTCTGATATTTTGGTTATTGAAATTTACGTTGATGACACTATCTTTGGCTGCAATAATGTTACTTTGAGTAAGAAGTTCTCTCAGCTAATGGAATCTGAGTTTGAAATGTCAATTTTAGGAGAATTAAATTTCTTTCTGGGTCTTCAAATCTCTCAATGTGAGAATGGAATATTTCTTTCTCAAACCAAATATGCTAGAGAGATGCTTAAGAAATTTAAAATGGATGAATGTCATCCTATTAGCACTCCAATGGCTACTGGATGCAAACTTACTAAAATTGATGATTCTCCTGATTCAAATCAAATGGTATATAGATCAATGATCGACAGTCTTTTATATTTAACTGCCTCTAGACCTGACATTATGTAGGCAGTTTGCACGGCTGCACGCTTTCAGGAATCACCTAAAGAATCTCATGTTACTGTCGTTAAACGGATCTTCAAATACATTCAGGGCACTCTTGATTATGGTCTTTAGTATCCTAGAAGCAATGATTTTTCTTTAATTACTTATACTGATGCTGACTGGGCTGGTTGCTTGGATGATAGGAAAAGCACTAGTGGTGTTGCATTCTTTCTTGGTGATCATTTAGTGGCATGGCACAACAAGAAACAAGAAAATGTTTCTCTCTCTACTGCTGAAGCAGAATACATTGCTGCCACTTCATGTTGTACTCAAGTTCTTTGGATGAGCCAAACTCTATCTGATATGGGTATAGAAGTTCCTAAACCTGTTTCTATTCTCTGTGATAACACTAGTGTGATAAATATATCAAAAAATCCTGTTATGCACTCTTGCACTAAACATATTGCTATCAAGTTTCACTTTTTGCGAGAAAAGGTACTGGATAATGATGTCTGCTTATAGTTTGTTGGTTCACAAGATCAGGTGGCTGACATTTTTACTAAGCCCTTAGCAAAAGAGTTATTTGAAAGGCTGAGACTTCGATTGGGAGTTATCTCTCAATCGTTACTTCACTAATTCATCAAGCTTCAGCTTAGGGGGAGCATGTTATATGTTTCGATTCACTTACAACTCTCCTACAATCTTGGTTGCTGCACTGCTACTCTTTTTGCAGCGGTTTCACATGATATTTTTGTTGGCTTCTCAGTTGTGTTAAATGGCAATGCACATTTTTTTTCTCTTCTATTCTTTGTTATTGATGCAAAAAGGGGGAGAGTCATTTGTGTTTTTCCATCAAGGACAAAGGGGGAGTTTTTTGGTTCTTAGTTGTGATCATATGGTTTGTCCTTGATGACAAAAATCCCTCTCAGTTGATTCTACTTGTTGACAGTTTCAGTTTGGTTTCTCCTGCTTTATCTTGGTACAATTTTGTCTATATGGTTTACTTGTCTTGGCACCCAGTGGACCGTTTACTTTCAAAATTTTAATATCTTATGGTATTGATCTGGTTGAGCTTTGTGCAGACTCAGGTTATCTTATTTGTACTTGTACTTGGTTCATGGTATTGCTCTTCTGCTTCAGGTCCTCTTTTTAGTTTCAGGATGGTGACTTTGGTCTTCACTCGTTCAGGTATAAGACTTCATGGTTTGCTCTATAGCATTTGAATTGCTATGATGATCATGGCATATGTGGTTCAATATTTCAATACTATGCTTCAGTTTAGATAGATTATTATTTACATCAATGCCTTCTTATTTCGTTAAACTTGGCATAAGTTTATTATTCTCTTCATGGAGAATTCACCATTCTCAGCTTTCACTTGGTTTTGGTTAATTTTTTGAAGATTCGTTCTACTTTACATGATTTGGAAAAAAGTCATATTTATGGCATTTCTTCGAATGATCAGCTTTGAGCATAATTTGGTCAATATACCATTGGAAAATGATTTTATTTTAAGTCATATTTTTATGTGCATTCTTTAAAGGTCATTTAAAAAATGACATGGCATTGTCATGATGCGAATTTTGTTGGAAGCTCCACTTGGTGGTTACATAATGGTCAACATTTTGGAATGACTTCAAGTCAACATGGTCTTGGTCGAATTCTTTGCATATAACTAAGGCATTTCACCTTGGCTCAGCTTGGTTAATATTTAGCATGTGTTGATAGCATCATTAAAAAATGTTTTGGTCGGCCCCTCCTTGGACAATGAACTTACCACATTTGATCTGATTATTATTATG
Source organism: Sequoia sempervirens (assembly GCA_007258455.2). Taxonomy (NCBI): domain Eukaryota; kingdom Viridiplantae; phylum Streptophyta; class Pinopsida; order Cupressales; family Cupressaceae; genus Sequoia; species Sequoia sempervirens. The sequence goes on along the minus strand of VDFB02338700.1, from coordinate 261,716 downwards.
TTTCTATTTTAACTTTGAGTGGATTTCAAATGATCATTCAATCCAACAAAGTCATCGAATGGTTTGGAAAAAGAACAGGGCAAAACACATTGTCATTATGCTATCTCTTTGCAAGGATATCGAACCCTAGCCTGGCCGCCATCATGAGAAGTTTAAGATTTTTTCTCATAGTTGTTTGTGACTGTTGTTGCTGGTTGTTACAGTTTCATCAGTGGATTATGGAGGCTTTACTTGGTGTGTTTCTTACTGGAAGTTTTTTAAAAGCAGAAAGAATAACGAGCACAACCCAAAATGGTATTGGTTTATTTTCTAATCTGCATCTTCAGGTATTTACATTTATTTGGTTACAGCCTTGTATTGTTCTTTGTCAGCATGTGTTACCTGGCATATTCATGCATTTTCTGGTTTCTGAATTTCACTCTGTGACTGAAGACGTTTTACATGAAATGGATTCATGGGTTATTGAAATCTCTGTCAGAATATCATGCTATATTATCATAACGACTTCAGTTTGAGTGTATTGGGAATGTAACGCCTACATTATTTTGGACTTTCATTAGTTTCAGATTGTGGGTATTTGTGGTCTTTGAGATTCTATCAGTTATACTTTGTATTCTCCTCAATCTTTGCAGATTTTGTTGTTTTTTGATCATGGGTTTCCAAAAATTCAAGTTTGAAATTCAGGGTTTTCTGGAACAATCGAATGGGCATTTAGGTTATCAAAAATTAGTTTCTAAATGATATTTGTGCTCATTAAAAGTTATTTTTCTATAGTGTTGAGGACGGCTCTTAGTTGGGTGAAATGACTCTTGTATTGGCAAATTAATTTCACTTTGACTAATAATCTTGCTAGGTACACGATGAAGATTTCAATTGTAAAAAGCTTTGTTAACTTCAGTCAAAATCTTTTTAGTTTGGTTGTTCAGTCGTTACTCCTGAAGACAGTTACTTATCTGGCATTTAAATTAAAAAGAGTTATCTTTACTCTATGCTCCTTTGACCACGAAATTCGTTGAAGTCTCGATACCTAAAAAGATGTATAAATAGAAGCAAAAAACTCTTTTTTGTTCTGTTGTTGTAATTATGAGATTATCATTCCTTGGTTGTATGAAAATGTATGGATAAACTCTGCAATAAAATCTGAATAACAAGAGGTAGAGACATTGTAAATTTCTTCTCTATATAGTATTTTAAGGATTCAATTATTGAATCCTTAGGGTATTCTATAGACAAGAAAACAAAGAAATATGTGCTTAACTGAAAACAGAGAAATCCTTTGAGTTATTATTGTTGTTTAAAACATAATTTGAGGGGTTGGTACTCCTTGAGATAGATATCTCTAAACGAGGGGTTGGTGCTCCTTGAGTGGGTGCTAAAAAATTAGCCTATAAGGCATTGTGAACAGTTGATTAAAAGATTAAGCCTGGAAGGCATTTCGGGAGTGGTTTTTATACCCCAGGAGGGTTTTCCACTCGAAAAAATCTTGTGTCTCTTGTACTTCTATAATCTCACTGCTTTACTGAGTTGTTTACTGCTTTGTTCATTGATTGCTTATTACATTTCTCAATTCTGGTTCTGAATGATTACATTCAACTTATGAATGCATTAATCATTTTAATATTGAGATAAAATCTGAGCTATGGTTTATTTTTATGCAAATTGTTCAAATATGTTTTGACACTGATTCACCCCCCCTCTCAGTGTCAGTTTCACTCTAACAGTCAGTTGGTGATGTCATTGATGCTTTGATTAGTTGCATTATGTTGTCATTAGTTAGTGTTACTGGTGTCAACCTCTAGTGTTTCTTTGATAAGCTTTTGGTTATGGATGTATAGTTGAGTTGCAGTATTGTAGATGGTTAGTGGTGATGATGAAGTATTGAAGATGATGCAAATGTGTTTCTAGTGCTTGGTTTCCAAGTTCTTTTGAGAAAATTTGAATAAAATAAGAAATAGCGTGGCTAAGTAGTGTTTTCGCATGCAAAATGAAGTTCTAGTGTTGCTCTGCATTTCTTCTGTGTTGAAGATATGCTTGTATGGTTCTAGTATGATGGTCAGAGATGTTCATAGGTGTTATATCCATAATTTATTGGTCTAGATCATTGTGTAGAGGAAGTTGTGTTTACTAGTGCGTGAACTGTGTTATAGGGGTATCTAGGAGAAATGGTTTTGATCTGCATTTCTCCACAGTTTGATTTCTGGTCTTGCGGATCTAGAAGTATGATGATATTGATTGTATCTATCTTCAATTGAATTTGTTCATGATTTGGTGTTCTACAAAGTGGTTTCTTGAGTTACAGAGTATGAAAGATTGTTTTAGTGTATTAGGTGTGTACATTCTTCAAGTGTAAGTTGTTGCGAAGGAATTTGTTAGATTTCAAGGTGTTTTTGTAATATTCTAGATTATGTTCAAGTGATGTATATCATTTGTGAGTTGTCTCTAGATCAAAGGAAGTGTGTACTTAAGTGTTTATGGAAGCATGGCATGGTGTGTAGGAGTGGATTTAGGTCTAAGATAAGGTGTGTTATGGCCCAACTTCATTCCTTTCCATCGTGGGAATGTTTTGGTGCCTACCTAATTTGAATTTGCATGGTTGAGGTGTATAATTGACCTTGGAGAATGTTTTCAAGTTTGAAAAAGGTATAAATAAGAGTTGTGTTGATGTAGGATGTATAAGAGAAGAAGCATGATGTGAGTGATGTGAATTGCAAAGTTGTGAAGTGCAATGTGAGCTTCAATGAGTTACACTATTGGAAGTAGTGAGCAAAAGGTGTCTACAATCTTCAATAAGGCTGCAAATGTGTTAGTGATGTTGTGGTGAATTTTTTTGTTGCATTGAGATGGATTTCTCACTGTAACATTCTTCTTTCTTCTTGTTTGTAATTTGGCAGTGAGCTCTTCTTTCTTTTGGGTAGTGATCCCTCCAACAATGAGCCTATTGTATTCAGTGTTGATATTACTTTATATTGTGAGTTAATCCTCATCATGTTTTTTCCCTCATTAGGTTTTCCACATAAATCTATTGTTCTATTGTGCATGATGTTGATTTGTTTTAGTTTATGTTATTTTCTTTCATACTAAATCATTCTAACATATTAAGGGTTGATTAAGTTATTATGGATCTGAAAGTTTCTGAGAGTTTTGAAGTTTTAATGTATAACTGATTCACCCCCTCTCAGTTGTCTTGTGAATTCAACAATTATAAGCCAAGTGGGGTTCCAAAGGATAAAATAGAAGACTCCCATCCTACAAAAATAGGACAACGTAATGTTAATCCCTAACCATCAATTCCACCAAGCACTATCGAGTACAACACCTAAAACTAATAGTTAGCACGCTCAAAAGCAACCAAGAGGAAGAAAAGGCCTTACTAGAGAGACCACAAGAAAAGAAGCTTCATGCAAAATAAAATTTGCAAGAGCAAGCACATGAAGCATAGAGGAAAGCACTAGAAAATCCTCGAACATGACTTCCTCAAGCACATGATGGAGAGGGTATTCATCTAGCTAGGTATGTGGTGAAGTTACTTTTATATGTGGATGATCTTATCTTAATTGAAAAATCTACATTTGGTTTGAGAGATCATTTAAAGGCTCTCAAGCTCTTTTTCCAAGAGGTTGGGATGCAAGTTAACACTAGCAAAACCAAAATCATGATTTTCTCTCTGAAAAGGAAGAAGCAACAGTTTAATTTAATTTTTGAGGGCAACTCTTTAGAGGTGGTGGAAGAATACAAGTATTTGATTTTCAATTTTCATAATAGGCTCAGTTGGGAGACCTGCAGAGTGAAAAGGATTCAAGGTGGCTGGAGGGCGTCTTAATAATTACAAAATAGATGTAGGAAAGTAGAGTTATGGGATTGGAAAATTAAGAAAACCCTTTTTGGTTTGTTGGTAGCGTCAGTTGTCCTCTATGGTTGTGAGGTTTGGGGGGTAGCATGTCAAACCAAAAGTGGAGGAAAGTTGAAAGAATTCAAAAGCATTTGATCAATACTAGCATCAAAGTCAAATCTTCAATTCCATACAAGATTCTTTTGGCTGAAACTGGTACGTACCCGTTGGGGGCATCTGTAATCATTTGATTAATAAGTTACTTAAAAAAAGTTGAGAACATGGATATGCATCGAGCTGGCCCAAAATGGTTGTTGGGGAGGAGCTAAACTGTAGAAAGAAGACTTGGATAAAGCAAAATAGCAAGTGGTTGAGCAAATGGAACATTAAATTGCATGAGTGTCCCAACACTAATGTTGAGATAAAAAAAATTGTGCTAGAAAAGTTTAGGCCTATTATGTGGACTAAGCAGGTTGGCCGTAAAAAGACACATTATATCCAATAGTTCAACCCCACGTGGGAGTGTGATGAGAAAGACTACCTAAGGATTGCAATTAAAGGAAAGGGTAGGCTTTTGGTCACTCAATTAAGAACCAAGTCGCACCAGATATTAGATGTGAGATAGGTGGGTGGGTTGTCCCCAAGGAAGCCTGGGAGCAAAGAACTTGTATTTTTGTAACAAAGGGGTCATTGAGACTGAATGACACTTCATAATTGAGTGTGCTGCTTATGATGATATCTATATCCAGTATGAAGGAAATTTGAAGGTGGATAATCTAAATGAGCTTTTAAAGGAGACTAGGCTCCTCAAAACTACTGGCTTCCTGGTCAAGATCCATAATAGGAGGGCAGACATGGAAAAGAACTTGAAAATGGTTAAATTTTTGGCGCTTGGTCCCATAGGTTGATGGTCTCGTGGACATCATTAAAAACCATTCATTCATTCATTCAATAGCAACCTCAACCCCTCCAACAAGCAATACCACACTTGAAGCAACCACATACCCCTTAAGTCTAGCACAAGAGCCAAATGCCAACATGAAAAATCACGACAAGGAAATTAGCTAAGAGAAAGCTCAAAAGTAGCAAGAAGAAAGGGAGAATAGGAAAATCCACATTCCCCAAAGAACACCTAAAGAAGGCCAAAGATCAAGCTCCACCACAAGCCTTCGACCAACACGAGCTCCAAAATACAAGTAGACCAAACCATAGTTTCAATGGAAGCCCACACAAAATAAAGGAACGGGTAGGGAAAAACCCCACACGCTCCCAACACAAGAAGTCAAAACCACCAAACTAAGACCACAATATCCAAACATTTTGAAACGGGGCTAAAAACAACAGGGGGCTAAAGAACATCCTGCCAATGCCATTTCTTGTCCAAAGCAAGCCAAAAATCTATAGAAAATGCCAGGAGAAACTCATAGACCACTGAGGCACTTGCAAGCCCAGTCCCATCCACAAAAAAATCTTCATCTTCATCATCAGCTTTAAATTCACCTTCTTCCTTTCCTTTTATAGAGTTTGAAAATCCACTCCCACTGCTCCCACTCATGCTCTCACTCATTAAAATTATATGATATTAAGGGTATGAGCCTTTGGTTGTTGGCTCTACAAGAAAGAATCCCCACCATTTCACCAAAGAGTCTTCCTTTAACACTAAGGTCAAACAATCTCAATTGTTGATGCGGTAGGGAAAGACCTCATGAGGTTTGAACCTTGGTTGTTAGTTTGTGGGATACTTATTGCTAAGATGTTCTTGGTTTAAATGCTCTTGATTGTTTATGATTGCTAAACTAATACCTATGGAAAGCTTGCTTGAGGTAATATCATCAAAGGGATTGTTGGTATATTCACCTTGATCCACAAGACTACCATCATCGTGATATTCGTCTTGATTTGTACAAGGCTCTTATCATTGCCATTTTTAAAGGTATTTTTTGGATTGGTTGAAAAGGGGATAATGATTTTTTGTTTTGATTAGATTGGATTTTACTAAGGTTTCACTCAAGTTTTTTCATATGTTTAACACAAGCAATATGACAATGAAGAAACAAGGACGCCTTAGCTATTCAAGGTGCAATGTTTCATTTTCTAGGCCCACAAATATACTTTAACCTTTTTATGAATAATATGACCTATTGATCTCAAGTTGTTGAGAAATTTTGATCCTCAAGGTTGCACTAGTGTGTGAGAGGAGAGCATACATGATCTATTATTCTATTTTTAGAAGTACAATTTGAGTAACTTCCAAGGGCTAACCATTTACTTGTGCATTGTAAAGACTAAACTACCAAAGAATTTACTATGCTAGGCTTGTACATGGTTTTCTAGGGGATGTCCTTGGTATACTTGAAGGTACATGGGACCCACATATATGAAATGAAGTGTATGTCTAATGGCTTGTTGAGAGAGTAACCCACACTTCTCCTTCTCTTTAAAATCTATCTTTTTTTGCAATCTTAGTGCAAGTGACAAATATATCTCAAAGGAATTCTTTCAATTATCTCCCTAATTTCTATACGTCACCAAAACATGTGGTTTTGGGTCACCACTTGGTGATGAAATCCAACTCATGCCTATTAAAAAGGAACTAAAATAATATTACCAATCAATTTTGATTTTCAATATTGGCTTGTGCAAGGAAAGAGCATATATAGGTTAGCCTTTTGGGCAAAAGAAAAAAGTTTTTAAAGTGATTTTTGTATTCCAAAGATCACCTTGTGATGCAAGGGAAGAGTATACACACCCTTAAATCATAGAAACATGACAAACAAGTTATTTTACCTTAGAAAATGAAAATATGAGGTGGAATGAAATACACAAAAATATGTTTAAATTATTTCTCTGTCTAATGAACCTACACCACTCACATTAGTAGTTTGATGTTATGATTGACCTTTAAATAAATGAACCTAAAACAAGGGGTTAATAAATGATACAAAAATTCCAAGAAAACTCCTAGAATGATTAACATTAGTAAGAAAAGTTCAAAACATAAGAAATTTGTTAATTGGGAGTGCCTATGCTATTACACAAAGCACATATACCATAAAGAGTGTGTATATGCCCTTACATAGAAAAATGTGTTGAATGATAAAATAAATAAATTCTAGAATGCAAGTGTGCCAAAATAAGTTTAAAAATTCTACTAATTATATAAAATGCTAAAAATTGATGCAAAAATGTTAAAATATATTATCAGGACCCATAGGATTATGCACCATAGGGAATTTCATCCGCACCAAACAATGCAAATCAGTCAAAAGGATGCCTATGCCACTCTTGGTGCATCTGCACCACTAGATAGTGTAGGTGTGCCACACTATAAAGTGCCTACGTGATGGAGTAGGGTTTAGGTTTTAGTTAGAATGCAGGTGCACTAGGGAAGAGTGTAGATGCAATAAATTAAGGGTGAGTGAGTTGTTTGCCAAAGTTTCTATGCCAAACTAGAAAAAAATGGTAAATTGACACAAAATTTTGTAAAAATCACTCAAAATGCACTAAAAAAATATGGAAATTAGATTGGGACATGGTCCCATCAGGTGTGTCAGAATGTGCACACCAAAATATAAAGAAAAATAATAGAAAATAATACATAAACAAACATTCTTATTTTATATCTAGCTACACCTCCAACTGAGCAAATGAATGAAAATAAATGATAAAAAGTAAATGATTTTTTTACTAAAACAAACCTTGTTGACCAAGTGATGTGCTCAAGATAGTTGATTGTAGTTGAGAGAGAACATGGTTGCTCAATCTAGCAACATAACCTTGCCTTGTATCCAATTCTTATTCTTGAAAATGACTTTATGGAAGGGTGGATTTATAGATTTTGAATGAGTGATGTATGTGTAAACAATGAAAATCATAAGCTAGAAATTAAAAGAACTTGAATGCAAACAAATTGAAATCAAATTACTTCTAACCAACAAAATCCACTAAAAACATCGAAAATGACAGATGTTGCTTTGCCTTAAATTTATGTGGATGACTAATGAGTTTGACAAAGTAGATTTGTTTGATGTATAATTAAATGATTTTGATAGAATGTGATTGCTTAGATGTATGATGGAGATATGGATGAGGATTAGGATCAAAGTTGACTACAAAATCAATGGAGTCAACTCAATTGAAATTAGAAATTTTCCAATTCAAGTCATGAGGATAATATTGAATTTTCTAATTAAAATGAAGGATAAATGTGCGCATGAAGTTTCCAATTTCACACTTAGCTAATTGATGAAGATTGAAGATGTTTTTAAAATGGAAGAAGAGTTAACTTAATGGAAGAAATAGTTGGCTGAAGTGGTGGATATAGAAATTTTAAGTTTCCTAATGAAGACTAAGTTAATATATTAGTAATGATGGAGTTGATGGAAGAGACAAAAAATATAAATTAAAATTTAACATGGATAATTAACTCACATTTAATTAAAGATAAAAGATAAATGAAAATTATTAAATGATTATTAAATAATTAGGTGATAAATGATAGATGAAAATTATTAAATGATTATTAACTAATGAGGGGATAAATGATAAAAAGAAATTATTAAATGATTATTAACTAATTAGGTGATAAATGGTAAATGGATGCAATAATGATGACATAATGACAATTAGGGTTTGGTGGAATAATTAAGACATCTACAATATTATTAGATTTGATCTTGTGGAGTGGAGGGATGGGGTTGGTCCATTTGCAAGGGAGAATAAAAGACTTACAAATGACATCTTGTGATTGGTGCTTGTGAATAGGGCAAAGATGGTAAGAGATAGAAGATGGAGATTTTCTCAATCTTGGAGGGTGAGGATTAAAAAATGGTCCTTTTGGAGTCATGTGCACTTAGAACCTTGTGCAAGATTGACTTTGTTTATTTTAAACAAAGTGGTAGAGGAGAATGCAAACAATTACTAAACCTTATTTGTTTATTTAACTAATGATGAAGGAGATTTTAGAAGAATTAAATTAATATTGTGTATTTATTTAATTTATGGCAAAATATTGGACAAATAATTGATTCAATTAAATAAATGATTTATTCAATTAAGATGCAAACTTGAAAAGAAATGTTAAATTAATTAAATTAATATAAAAAAATGACCAATCTTATTAACAAAATATTAGACACATATATAAATAATACAAAATAACTATAAAAAAAATACAGTACTTATATATACCCGTGAACTTTCTAATAACACCTTTAAATACTCACTAATTATAAAATTTGTTTCAGACCTTTAAATGTAACAGATTGTCCCACCTCAGCGATTTGATTGTTAGTAACTATAATTACTGTGCGAGGGGGGCAGGGTCACTTTCTATTATCCGTTAGGAATCCTTTGACTGGTTGTTGGATTTCTCACTGGAAAGAATCATTATAGCCTCTCTTCTTCCATTTTATCCTTCTTTCTGTCCACAATACCCAAGATCGAATCTTCCTCAGAAACAAGCAGCCTATTGATTACGCAAACCCTCGATTCCGGCCGAAGAAAAACCAGATATCATATATTCGAAGGGAAAATTAGAAACCATTTACCCCAATTCGCACTTGAAGGTTGAGGGTTTGAATCGCGAGAGCACGAAAATTTTTCTACAGTAATGAGCACGAAGTACGGAACGCTGCCGACATCTTCTGCGCCACCAATGAACTACTTCTCCCGCGTGCAAGAGGCAGGGCAGGCCGTGTACGCGCTGCGTAGGCCATGGAGCGAGCTCTTCGACCGCTACGCCTTTGGCAAGCCCGATTCATTTGCAGATGCCACAGCCCGCTCGCGAAGAAATTTGAGCCACTTTCGAGTCAACTATGCCCTGATTGTGCTGTGCATCGTGTTTCTGAGCCTCCTGTGGCACCCCATCTCGCTAATCGTGCTAATTGTCATGTTCGTCTTCTGGGGTTTCCTTTACTTCTGCAGAGACGAGCCGCTCGTTATATTTGGGCGCACTTTAGGTGAAGGGTTGGTTTTCTGGCTGCTCGCCATCCTCACTTTTGTGTTCGTCATGCTCACCAATGCGATCCTGCCCTTCTTGATCGGCCTGCTCATCGGTGTGGTGATTGTGATTCTTCATGCCACTTTTCGTCTTCCAGACGCTTCCTCCATGGATGAGGATGAAGCTGCTGCAGGGGGGATGTATTCTGTTGTCGATAGCCCTGTTCCGTCTTCTTCTGCTAGGGTTTAGGGTCAGATTGAATCAAGCCCTTGTTTGGTTTGATTTGATGCTCTTTCTGGGGCGGAAAAAGTGTGAGTTTTGTTTACTCCAATACCCACATTCAATTGAATCTTTTAATTTTGTCCCTGTAATGTAATTGAAGGATCTAGTGGATATTATGATTGTATAGGTTGGATTTTTTCAAATCTTGTTTTAATCTTCTTCTTTTGGCGAAGGCTTATTATTAGTTGAATGGAGTAAAGGAGGAAGATGATGTTGTTTGGATTGACAAGATTGGAGGCTTCATTTAGTTTACATCCTGCTCAGCTGCATTTCTTGCCTTTTGGCGGATGCATGTTCTGATTTTCTTGCTTTAATATATGCAGTGGTATTTAGCATTCCCTATTTGGATACATATGAAGTGACATGCTCTTTCTGCGAATAGGAGGTTGTTTTGTGATGTGGGTATTTACATATTTCAGTGTGTTATTTGTGCATATGGTTAGGTGTATTTTATGGTGGGTACTCTAAGATATTTCAGTCTTTGAATTTAATTTGTCGGCAATTTGGTCTGGTCTGATGCAGCAATTAAATTTGCGCATTTGCTATTCTGTTCAGATAGGGCACCTTCTTGATATGAACTTTTCTTAACATTTTCTTGGACAAATAAAGATTGGATCAGGGGGTTTGGAAGCTAAGAACAGCCCACTTACTAAATTATATATATTAGACAGGTGAGTTTCTTTGGACATACGATTCCAGTGGAATGGGATGACATCGACATCCTGAGAGTTTCCACCAGAGCCAGATCCAATTTCGCTTTAATAACAAAAACTCTATTGATATGTTCGAAGAAATGGAGTTGGATTGTTTGCATTAATTTGATAACAGCTACGGAATTTATAACTTGTTTTTTAACTTTTTTGTCGATCAAGTATAAGACAATGGACATATACCTACACCCTAGAAAGTACCCTTTGGAAGTTATTGATCAGCGTCTTTTGTTGTTCCTTTCTATTGCCTATTTGAAGTGTGCAAGCTAAGGTGATCGACGGCTGCACTACCTTTCTGGTTTGTCTTGTGAGCCTTTTGGGTTTTTAGTTTTTACTGAAAGACAGGTTAATACATGCTCTATTGTAAATTGTTTACATCTTTTTTGTAGTTTGTTTAATTGCTACACCCTAGAATGTACTCGTTGGAAGTTATCGATCAGTGTATTTTGTTGCTCCTTTCTATTGCCTATTTGAAGTGTGCAAGCTATGGTGATAGACGGCTGTACTTCCTTTCTGGTTTGTCTTGTGAGCCTTTTGGGTTTTTACTGAAAGACAGGTTGATACATGCCTTAGTGTAAATTGTTTACATCTTTTTTGTAGTTTGTTTAATTGCTAGGAACTGGCCATGTTCATGTATTGTGGATCATATTACTTTTAATGAATTGTAAGCCCAGAAAAACACTGATAAAGCATTTTGTATATGAATTACAAGATCAGTGGTAATGTAAAGAGAATTTTCAAATTTTGGACACCAACTAGAAGACTTTGTTCACAGGTTTGGCTTTATGGTGATCATGCGCTTTGGAGTCTTGAAAGAGATCTTGAAACCAAGCTGGGGTCTCTTAATTGAAAAAAACACTTACCAACATGGAATTGTGAGAAGTAATCAACTGCCTGGAAACCTTTTTATGCAGCTAGTTCTGTAAAGAAATGATTTGGCCTGTTGAATGCTTTCTGCATCATTGTGTTTTTCATTTGGGAGAACCATTCATGCTAGAGATATGTGCTTTTAGCTTTTAGTAACTTGGTATCTTAGAAGATTAGTATCAGATGCTTTAAATACGTGAGGATAATTTGAAGTTGGTTGGTGTCAGATCCTTTGATAACATGTCGTAATACTGGTTGCTTTGGTGAATGATGCTCAAAAAGATAAACTAAATAGGAGATGACAACTGAAAATGCTTGTTCTCAAATTTTGGAAGAGAAGCATGTGGGAAGGGATCCTTTTGAATAGTGCTAGGGAATCTGCCGTACGCTGTGAATGTAGCCAATGATTATTAACAGATGCAGCTGCTACGTTTGTTGATTTATAGATATACAAGCTTGGGCACATGCTTTAGCACGGCATTTTGTGTTTCCTTTGTTTTATAATCATCACCCATGATCCAACGTCACATGTCTAGACTGCTGCATTCCGTACAAGAGGAAGTCAAACCTTTGTATCAAAAAACTACAAATTGAAATTGCTTTGTTTTGCAGTCCTTTTCAGTGGCCAATTTTTTTGGACTACAAATCATGGTCGCCAGGGGATGGAGAGTGGGATTGGTAGGGGAAACAGGGATGGGTATTGTATGCTCTTTTTCGGAAAAAGGAGATATAGGTGCATGGAGACAACAAATATAAAAAAACTATTTCAATATGTAAATGTAGAAAAAAAATACACAATTGATATAGAACTTCCAAAAATGTAAATTGTTCAAAATTAAAAAGCTAATATTTTTAAGTACTGAAATAACTGTCAACGAAAGCAAAGAATAATTATATTGGTATTTGATAATCCTCATCATGATATAAACAGTTAAATTTTCAATCAATTGATAAATCTTCAGTGCACCTAAACATCTTAAATCTTTTTATTGGTTTTCTTCTCACTAGTTGCTTCATTGTGCCTAGCATATTTCTTTATATCTGCCAAATATTATCAACTGAGGAGAATAACAAATATGATTTTATATGATATGATAAGAAACTTTGATAGGAAGTTTCCCAATTTTCAGGGAAACTATCAGGGGACATAAAGAGAGTCACCTGCTGTTTGGAGATGTCCCTATATGTGTCTTTGAGATGTGGGTGTTTTCGATATGGAAGATGAAAACCAGGGGTCAGGGAATGGGCACGAGTCTTCTAGTAACCAATTCTGATGCAACTAAAATGCTAATGTGGACTGTAATATTTGAAGGAAAGTGGCATGCTCTATGTGGCACCGTATGTCTTGATTTGATACTTGCATTTGTTAATTTGTTTAGTATCTCCAATGCTCTTTGAAATTTGGTTGTTAGAATGGCAGATCTAATAAAGGCCATGATGCCATGCTGTTATGTTAAATGTGAAAGCTACAACCTGTAGCAAAGCGCTTAAGATATTTGCAGATTCAGGTCTATACTATTCAGGAATGTTTGTCTGGCATGACATTGCTGTCTTTGCAGAAGACGAGCAAATGCTTCTACGCTTGTCAAGAAGATAATTGAAATTCACAAGGCAAATCGCTTGTTTATAAATGTGAAAATAAGTGTACAACAGTAAACAAATAAACAATGGGTTCTATTTAAAACCTAAAGCCTTGGCAGCTTATCTTTCTGATCTAAATAAAATGAAGCTTGGGTGGGCCTCATACAATGGAGTAAACACGGCAGGATTTGCACTTTGTAGGGATGTGAGCAGTATAGCAATGTTAAAAGAAAGACCAAGAATAGCCAACATTTTGTTCTTGGACGTTCAAAAATAATATCATTCTCAAGAAAATTTAAAATCCTACTTTACATTGATTTGAACATAGCTATCGGGCCTTTTATATTAGATGCAGACAAACCTTTTCTCTCAAAAACAAGTTACACAAGTTATTGAGTGCGCCTGAGCTCTTAGTAGTACTCCATTCTTTTGAACATTCTTTTTCGCTATCAATACATTCTAATATGAAAGCATACTGAGCTTACAAGAAATATATGGTTGATTCGTGAATGAGAAAAGGCAGCTATTAATTGCAGTTGACGTTAGAGCAATATATATTGCAGTTCAACTCAGTGCGTCAAGACAGACAGGTTTTTAGGATTTTGTGGCTTCCTAAAATGGTATGATAAACTTCGCTGCAAACTTCGGAAACTTTGTTAACAGTGATTTTCAATGTGATGAAATGCTTTATCATACTATTTCAATTTATGTCTGCAGTGAATTCCATACTATGCTGGATATGTATTTAGAGGTAACTTTCATGGGATTTCAACTTTTAAATACGATTGATGGTTGTGATTCATGGAAATAATAAATATCTTAACACTGCTTGAAAGAGTTAATTAAATAATGACATTCTTTTCTCACATATCTCGCTGTTAAAATCTGTTTTGAGGGAATTGTTTAGCAATTCCAAGAACTAACATCTAATTTCTTCGGTTCATTGTTAAACATTTCCTATATGATGTGTACTCTATTCAGATCTATTGGGCGTGTTATAATTCGAAGGCAAGACACGAGACACACACACACACACACACACACACACACACACACACATATATATATATATATAATTCATCACTTAGTATTGATCCTTTGTGTGTATAATTCATCACTTAGTATTGATCCTTTGCTTGCACACACACATATATCTATATATAAAATGGTGATGCTTGGGAGGTTAATCAGCATCTCTTTTATATTATAAAGAGAATATAATGCTGTTTGTGCTTTTGTTTTTTTCATTCCACTTTTATTTTTAGGAAAACCCTTCAATTTTGTTCTTGTGTTTCAAGTACTTTTCTTTCTACCTTGTAATGTGAATAGAACTTGCTCAAGCTAGATAGGTAAAACACTTTTTCACATTACCACTTTGTTTTAAGCGGTACTTAGGGAGAAAGCTAAACACTAAAAATGAGTCTTGACAACTAGGCTTGGTGAGGTCTTTATGTGCAATAAAAATCTCACGGAAAAAACCCCTCAGAAAAAAAATTCATCTAAAAAAAAAGAAAAGGAACAAATGAACCTCATAATGATTTGACAGAAGACTATCTATTAGTAATCTCATGATTAGACTTGCTGTCAATTGTGATATAGAACATGCACATTGTTTTCATTTTATAATAATAATTGTGGTATTTATGGATTGCTGTCAATTGTGATATAGAACATGCACATTGTTTTCATTTTATAATAATAATTGTGGTTCATTGTTAAACATTTCCTATATGATGTGTACTCTATTCAGATCTATTGGGCGTGTTATAATTCAAAGGCAAGACATGAGACACACACACACACACACACACATATATATATTTCATCACTTAGTATTGATCCTTTGCTTGCACACACACACACACATATATATATATATATATAAAATGGTGATGCTTGGGAGGTTAATCAGCATCTCTTTTATATTATAAAGAGAATATAATGCTGTTTGTGCTTTTGTTTTTTTCATTCCACTTTTATTTTTAGGAAAACCCTTCAATTTTGTTCTTGTGTTTGAGTACTTTTCTTTCTACCTTGTAATGTGAATAGAACTTGGTCAAGCTAGATAGGTAAAACACTTTTTCACATTACCACTTTGTTTTAAGCGGTACTTAGGGAGAAAGCTAACACTAAAAATGAGTCTTGACAACTAGGCTTGGTGAGGTCTTTATGTGCAATAAAAATCTCACGGAAAAAACCCCTCAGAAAAAAAATTCATCTAAAAAAAAAAAGGAACAAATGAACCTCATAATGATTTGACAGAAGACTATCTATTAGTAATCTCATGATTAGACTTGCTGTCAATTGTGATATAGAACATGCACATTGTTTTCATTTTATAATAATAATTGTGGTATTTATGGATTGCTGTCAATTGTGATATAGAACATGCACATTGTTTTCATTTTATAATAATAATTGTGGTTCATTGTTAAACATTTCCTATATGATGTGTACTCTATTCAGATCTATTGGGCATGTTATAATTCAAAGGCAAGACACGAGAGACACACACACATATATATATATATATATATAAAATGGTGATGCTTGGGAGGTTAATCAGCATCTCTTTTATATTATAAAGAGAATATAATGCTGTTTGTGCTTTTGTTTTTTTCATTCCACTTTTATTTTTAGGAAAACCCTTCAATTTTGTTCTTGTGTTTGAGTACTTTTCTTTCTACCTTGTAATGTGAATAGAACTTGGTCAAGCTAGATAGGTAAAACACTTTTTCACATTACCACTTTGTTTTAAGCGGTACTTAGGGAGAAAGCTAACACTAAAAATGAGTCTTGACAACTAGGCTTGGTGAGGTCTTTATGTGCAATAAAAATCTCACGGAAAAAACCCCTCAGAAAAAAAATTCATCTAAAAAAAAAAAGGAACAAATGAACCTCATAATGATTTGACAGAAGACTATCTATTAGTAATCTCATGATTAGACTTGCTGTCAATTGTGATATAGAACATGCACATTGTTTTCATTTTATAATAATAATTGTGGTATTTATGGATTGCTGTCAATTGTGATATAGAACATGCACATTGTTTTCATTTTATAATAATAATTGTGGTTCATTGTTAAACATTTCCTATATGATGTGTACTCTATTCAGATCTATTGGGCATGTTATAATTCAAAGGCAAGACACGAGAGACACACACACATATATATATATATATATAAAATGGTGATGCTTGGGAGGTTAATCAGCATCTCTTTTATATTATAAAGAGAATATAATGCTGTTTGTGCTTTTGTTTTTTTCATTCCACTTTTATTTTTAGGAAAACCCTTCAATTTTGTTCGTGTTTGAGTACTTTTCTTTCTACCTTGTAATGTGAATAGAACTTGGTCAAGCTAGATAGGTAAAACACTTTTTCACATTACCACTTTGTTTTAAGCGGTACTTAGGGAGAAAGCTAAACACTAAAAATGAGTCTTGACAACTAGGCTTGGTGAGGTCTTTATGTGCAATAAAAATCTCACGGAAAAAACCCCTCAGAAAAAAAATTCATCTAAAAAAAAAAAGGAACAAATGAACCTCATAATGATTTGACAGAAGACTATCTATTAGTAATCTTATGATTAGACTTGCTGTCAATTGTGATATAGAACATGCACATTGTTTTCATTTTATAATAATAATTGTGGTATTTATGGATTGTAAGGTTTTTTTTCCTTTCGGCTACCTTTGGTAGCTCTTATTCTTTGTAATAATCTGCCTGATTCAATATAAAAAAAAACTGTAGACTTTTTACACTGAAGATCAGTATTTCTACTTCTATTTTAGTAGTATATCTATCATAATGCTCCTTACCGTCATATTTGGAAACGAGCTGATTTTGTGCCCATGGCTTGATATGAACTCTTCCATAATTCAAAATTGAACTGGGTATCTCTATTTGAAACAATTTCTTAAGAGCTATATGTGCTCATCCTATAAAAAAAATTCGTTAGTAAGACAGAGAAAAGGAAATGGTAAAAACAGTTGATTTCTACTCTAGTGTGAGGAGTAAATAAATGTAGAAGTAGTGGGAGACTCGAAAGCAATTACTTTATTTTTTTGAAAAATGCTAATACAATGAACAGCAATTTATTATTTTAGGGGATGTTTTTTTCTTTCCTAATAGAATATTTTTATATTTTTATTGGATGAGATTCATCTATTCGTTTAAGATTAAAGATTATGGTTTAGTTTTTGGAATTATAAAATTTAAAATTGAACAAGGTTAAGTAAATGCAATGAAAATAAAGAATCCGGTTTGATATTTGATAGGATGAATGTGAGATTGAGTAATCACAAGGAACTGCAATTGTTTTTATTTTGGATAGGACTTGATCAGAAATGCTTTTACAATTGTGGAGATTGTCCCATTGCAGATTTATCCTCCAGGAGAAAAACAAAAATGTTCATTAAGTCACCAAACAACCAAAGAGGGTGAGATATCAAAGCATACATCATAATAGAATTGGATTTAACCAAGCTGATTTTGGAAAAATGGTTTAGATTGTATAGGGCACTTGTCAAGGTGGTCAAGCCCCTAATTTGGTCATTTTGACCTCTAGAAATTATCAATAGATGTTTGTATGTATGTCTGTGTAGCTTACAAGTGATTAAATTAAGAATTTAAATGATATTGTGATAGAAAATGTAATCTAGAAAAATGAAATGCTATGCTAATGCATGGAGCGAGTAAAGAGGCGGAAATCTAATATGCCAATATAAGACAAACAATATAGAATTTTAAAATAAGATTTAGAATTGGAATACTATGAAGAGCACCTTATGAATTACTTGCAAGAAGAAATAACAAAGAAAAACTAAAGGAGGGTGCAAGAAGAAATAACAAAGAAAAAACCTAAAGGAGGGTTTCTTTTGGAAGATTAGATGTCAAATTTCTAATAGAATAGAAGAAATCAAATAGTGTTGTTATTGAGAAAAAGAAAAATGTCATCAAAGAGGGTAAAAATGGAGATTTAGAATTTCATAGATAGTAATTGAAAAAAAGTTTTGAGAAATTTGTAATAATTTAAAAAATCCATGATATAGAATATGTAAGAAACAAAAATAGATTTTACCCAAAAGAAATATTATACAAGGAGGAGAAGGAAACACCCAAAGGAGAACTCACACCTTTAAGAATCTCCATCTTTAATCATGCAACTCACTTATGGAAAAATCAACAAATCTTTTCAATATAAGTCTTGCCAAAGAAAATACCACCAATGGTGAACTAGATAATTTTTAGAAACTAGGAAGAATGCCAATAGTAAATAATGCAACTCATTCATGGAAAAATCAACAATATCTTTTCAATATAAGTCTAAGTCTCGCCAAAGAGAATACCACCAATGGTGAACTGACAATTACTAGAAACTAGGAAAAATGCCAATAGTAAGACTCAAACAAGAGGAAAATAGGGAGAATGAGAAAGGGGAAAAATTAATATGGGAGAAAAATATGGTTTTATTTGTTTTTGATGCTGGTGCAAACAAAAATATTTAATAGGAATTGCTTTCAAAAGTTGTGAAATAAGATGCATTGAGGAGCTATCGGAAATCTATGGTAAAACTTAATCTTGTGGATTAGAAACAATCATACATAGTTAATTTTGTGGGAGGATACTTTCATGATTGTAGAGATGTCACCACAATTGTAGTAGAGTTTGACATGACACAAATAATTAAAATGATAAACATTAGAAATAGACTAAAATATAAGAAAACCATTAATTTAAATAAAAAAACATAAATGATGTTTGGATTGGAAAAAAACTAAGGTTAGTGATAAGATGAGACCTAAAACATGGTATGAGATTGGACTCTAAAATGAAACAATGAGATAGAAAATTCCAATATAATAGAAAAACGCATAAATTATAGGAAACATTCACACACAAAATTCATATAAAATAGAAGAAATCACAAACTATTGCTATTGAGAAAAGATAATGTTTTTATCTCTCTTTAAAAAGAAGAGGCTCATAATACAAATTTGGAAATATGCAAAAAAAAAGAAAAAAAAGTAATAAGTAAAAATGTTTTGAGAAATCTAAAATAATTTTAGAAACACGACATGAAAAATAGCTTTTGTCCATAAGATTTTTTTTTTTTTGTGAGGATGAAGGAAACACCCAATAGAAAGCTCACACCTTCAAGAATCTCCTTCTTCAAGCATGGAACTCAATCATGGAAGAATCAATTATTTTTTAATACACCCAACAATGGTAAACAAAAGAATTTGTAGAAATTAGGAAGAACGTCATTAGCAAGATCCAACCAAGAGGAAAATAGGAAGAATGAGCAAGAGTAAACTTAGTACGAGAGAAAAATAGTATATAGTTTATTTTTGAATTGATGTAAATAAAAACATCCAATAGGTATTTGCCTTGGGAATATAATTTTGTGGGTTGGAAACATTTGGACAAATTTGATTTTGCAAAGGATGTTTCTATGATTACAAAGATGTCTATGCGATCATGATAGAGTTTAACATGACACAAAAATAATAAAAATGATAAAAACCTAAAAAATAAGCTATAATACACAAGGGAAAACATAAATTTAAATAAAAAACAAAGAAACACATATTATTGACATTTGGAATGAGAAAATGGTAAGGCTAGGGCTAAAATATAACCTAAAACATGCTACGAAGTTGACACTACAATGAGTGCAATTTATAAAGTAGAAATTGCAAGATGTGTAAAATTTGACTTTATATTTTTCTATCACTTTAGCAAGTTTATGTCACTAGGTGATATACCTGTGCTAAAGTACAGAGAATAAATGCTAAAAGTAATTATACATGTGGAGGATACATAAAAAGGACATGGTGTCTTTGATCAAGGTTCTCAAGATTTATAAGACATATTTAAGGACAAACACAACCTACAAAACAAGAATGTTAGGAAAAATATAACTTATAATTTTGACATGTTAGCACATCATGTATAATCATGTTGAGAAAAGTGTCTCAACCTTGCATCCAAATGCTTTGTATTTAATTATTAATTATTTTATCTTCGCATAGGAAAATGGGCATTCCACTTTGAGGTACTTTTAGCCATGTATTAGATACTTTGTAATGTGTGTAAGAATTACAAGAGCATCTAATGCCATTATAGCATTGCAAGATGTGGAGGTTACTTATGATGAATTTTATGATGAATTTTATGATATGATTATAGGAAATTACATAATAAGCTTAAATTTTGATCAATTCCATAGTGCATGTGTAATGAAGGAAATTTAACTTTGAAAAAAGGAAAGCTAGGTTCTTTTGAGAGAAAATTCCACTTACTACACTCTAATAAAATTTAAAACAGAAAAATAAAATTAACTTTTTGATACTAAAAGTAGAAATTACAAACAATAGAGGACCTACAATTAAAATCTAAAAGTCTCAGCCAAGGACAATAAAGGAGGATACAAAGATAAAGCTAAAGACTTTACAATGGATATCAACATAGGAAAGAGTTATAATAATTGTGGTGGCGTTTGCCGAAATTCATGAAACCTAAGGAAATACTGATAAAGCTCCATACTTGGAATTTTTTTCAAAAAGTGGCAACGATTTCAAGGGTAATGATCAAAACCAGAGTAATAGATATAAAAGTTAGAGATATAACAAAGATTTATGATTACCAATAGGCATTCGGTCCATTTAGATTGCATAGAAGTTATATTTTAAATAAAAATATGATATTCTACTAACAACAAATGATATTTTTTGTTCAATTACAAGGAACACCATGATTAAGCTTCGGTCAAATCTTTAAAATGTCATTTTTTGGACGATTCTCTCCTAACGTGTTGTTGTCACAAATTGTGTGATGAGTCATGCCTCTAAACTTTAAGAATAGATAAAAGACCAATTCACATAAAAAAATAAAAATCTTACAATATTCAATGCAACCACTACCTAGACTACAAGCTGCAAAGTATGCGACGACCTACCCCTCTTCCCTATAACAGTTGGTAGATGTTAACACGCTTTTTAATTTTTGGATGTTGACGGTCTCCCTTATCCTTCCGTCGTGCAAAATGGTACTAAATAAATACACGATTCTGCGAATTCCAAGAGCCGACTGAACTCGCAGTCTACAATAAAATGTGACACATTGAATATGATAAAAAATTAAAGAATTAAAAATAACAAAAGTGGGTCCGCTTGCCGTGGCTTTTGAAGTTTTGTGATCTACGAGTAAAACTTGCCTAAAATTTGATGGTGGAAACAGCTGTGAAGTGAGGAATCTGTTGGATAGAGCTACAGTTTGACTTGGTTTTATACAACGGACTCAGCATGGAGTCTGGAATTTGTGAAAGGGTTCCAAGTTCCAAGTTCCGTATAGTTAGTTGGGTTTAATCCTTTCATTCGCAACTCTGAAATGGAAGAACTCAAGATGGAAGAATACACGCCTCCCACAACTAAAATTCCTTATCAAAGCGATAAGAAATATCATGTGTTTCTGAGTTTCAGGGGAAAAGATGTGAGAAATAGTCTGGTTGATCATCTCTATGAAGCTCTCACTGGTGCAGGACTCAATGTCTTTTTAGACAGCCGCAAACTAAAAACGGGAGAAATAATTCAGTTGAGCTTGGAAAGAGCCATCGAGAGCAGTGCCATACACATTCCTATATTTTCAAAAGGCTATGCAAACTCTGCATGGTGTCTCAGGGAGGCCGCCACCATGTTGAGAGCCCCAGGCTTGATCATTCCTCTGTTTTATGATGTGGATCCAACTCACGTTAGGTATCCTCAAGGGAACTCCAGTCCGTATAAGAAGTCATTTCAAAAACATTATAGCCATTCAGATCGATGCCAAAGAGAAGATATTGGGTGGTGGAAGTATGCCCTCCATCAGATCTGCCCATGTCTTTATTCAGTTCGATACCAAATAGCAGAGATTGACGAATGGAAGGATGCCCTTCTACAGATCTGTTCTCGCTCAGGATGGTCCATGAAAACAACTGGAGGGTAAGTAAGGAAGCTCATTTTTTAATTTTTTTTTTAATTATTTAATAATTGGATTATAATATTATTAGCATTCAAGTTTTTACAGTTCATGATGAGATTTGTGAATTAAAACTGTGCAAATTTTTACGTCAACTTTTCTGAACATGAAGTATGATCCATCATCCATCATCAGGATCATTCTTCTCTCCATCTGCATCTTTGTTTAAAAATTACTTTAATCAATAATAACAAAATATTTGATGTTTTTAGGGTGGAGATTTTGTTCAGCATATGGAAGATATTTTTTTTGTTATTTTGTTAGATTGTTCCATTGATTGACTGTTTTTTATTTATGCTAAAGCTATGATTTATTCTAATTTGTTATTATAGATTTAAATGCAAGCAAATAAATTTGCACTTGAGATGACTCATTGGGGTCAAGCCCCTTGTGTTGTTGCCAAAGTACCAGTTCCAACTCCCACCTCTTGAGGTCAGTCTTCTTGAGCTTGTTGTCGTGAGTGTAGCCATTAGGAGGCCCACTGAGATTGGTTGTGACCTGCTAGTCCTATGAAAAGGGATCATGCTCAATGAGATTGGTTGTGACCTGCTAGTAAATGTTTTGCCTCTTTGCCATTTACTGGTGGAGACAATTTTGGCTGGTCTAATTCTAACATTTTTTTCGTTTGGCTCTTTCTATTTCTCCTGCTCAAGTTGTTAATGAAGGAACTCGAGGAAAATATTAATAATGAAAATGGTAAATGGGACCCTCTTGTAGTTATCTCAAACCCCATTGATGTACGAGACAAGTCAGATGACCAAGACCCCCTCCTCCTCCCCTCCTCCTCTTACTTGTGCTCTAACTACTTAATTGCTTATTTTATGCTTTCTTTTATCTTGCTCTGAGTTGATGCTCTATTTG
Source organism: Sequoia sempervirens (assembly GCA_007258455.2). NCBI lineage: Eukaryota > Viridiplantae > Streptophyta > Pinopsida > Cupressales > Cupressaceae > Sequoia > Sequoia sempervirens. The sequence goes on along the minus strand of VDFB02338700.1, from coordinate 238,620 downwards.
AAATAATAATCAGTACTTTTCCAATTTCTATTGACCTGCCCTTGTTGTCTGTGAACATTAATTTGTATCTCCTTTTAATTGTTATTGTGCAGCTTGCAAGCTCAGCTAGTAAAGAGAGTGGTAAATGACGTGAAAATGACATTGGAAAGCATGACCAAGTATCTCATCCAAAAAGACCCTGTTTCCTTTGTATTTAACCTTCCTAATATTATTGGCAACCTCTCACACCTGCAGTATTTAAATTTGGAAGGTTCTACAAAATCCAATGACTTCCCCATTACCATTGGCAAATATTTAAATTTAGAAGAATGTGAAGAATTAAATAACGTACTTGTACCATTGGCGGCGTCCAACTACAGTATTTAAACTTAGACGGTTATCCAAAAGCAAATAACCTGCAGTATTTGAACTTGAAAATTGGCAGCCTGTCACACCTGCAGTATTTAAACTTGAAAGGGTGTACAAAACAAAAATAAAAGAAACTCCCTGATACCATTGCCAACGAGAATTAATATGCTCCCTTGTTTTTCTATTGAATTTGAGGCATAGTGATCAATGGAAAGCTCTCTTTTCCATTGATTTATATCTATGAAAAGAAATATGGAAGAGGAAATGTTAATTTTTTTCACATCCAGAATAATAAAAATGTATGGGTTTGCTTTTTCTATGCCTCGACAGTCTTTGATTTTATACTTCCTATACTTGTCAGCAGAAATTTTATTATTTTCTTGACGTATAGAATATTTAAAAGTTAAAAAATCTGGGGGTAAAGCGAGTTTTACAGACAATTATTTTGACTGAGTTTAGTATTTATTTTTTCATATTTAAACCTTTTTAATGAAATCATATGAATAGTAATAATATTTGAAGGTGTTATCAAATAGTTAAAAGGTATAAATTTTTAGTGTACATTTATATATATATTTTACAGTTATTATGTATGTTATTTGGTGAACAAGGTTACAAATATTTGTGTTAATGAGGTACTTGATAGTAAGTACTCGTAGATGCTATCATTAAAATGTATTATTTTTAAAAATTAAAAAAATCATAAAGTTATATTTTTATGTTATACACTTGTTAGAATTTATAGAGATGTGTTTTTTACACATTGCTAGGTGTACCATCATTTCTTGAATACATTTCAGAGTTTAATGCCTGTTTATTATCACAATTGACAATTAATATAATTAAAGTGCATTGTGTATAATACAAACATTGGATACAACAAAATTGATCAAGTCATTCAGATAACAAGTACATGTATTATAAAATACAAACAACATTAATGTAATGATCATACCTTAAAAGAGATCATATTATTATTAGTTGTACTTGTTGTCAATGAAGTATGCACCCTTGTTGAACTATCATCTCAGCTACCTACTAAAAATTGGGACAACTTCTCAAAGTGTGAGCTTTGGTGAATTGAAGTCAACTTCGAGAGAGGGCTGGTTCCCTTATTGCAGTCACTTAATTTGAGCTAAACTACTACTTTGTTGAGGAAAAGAGTAGAGAGATAGCTTAAAAATGAACTTACTTCCTATTGAGGTGATGCACCAAATTGCTACTAGACTTGTGCTGATGTTTTTTTTTACACAAATGATCAAATACTCAACTATTTTTAACACAACTTAAATGTTTCACATACTTTCTACATCAATGTTTGATAAGGAGGCTCAAGTTTTCACAATTTTGAGAAGGAAAATATAATTGTTTTCACAACTATGAATTGATCTTGTTCATTGCACAACTTACAACTTGCATAATTGTATATGTTTTCTATCTAAAGGTGCTAAAAGAATCAAATATTTGAGGATCTTGCAAAGAAAATCACATGGATATTCATCAATCAATATGAAGACACATTGAAATAGTATTGCAAAAGGTAAAACTTTAAATTTTATCGCTCAAAAGGCACTATTACAGTAGTACAAGTCTGAAACTATTCTGATATTGCTTGAAAAGTGAAGTATTACAATATTTTTTCAGCCTCAAGACTAATTTTCTTAGTTACAATACAAAATATGACCAAAGAGAACCTTTTCCAAGTTACAATACTTCGTAAAAATGCAAGAACTAAGTCCAAATTGCTCCTAGGCATCCCCTTATGCTTTACAACAACTTCTTATTGCTTAGGCACATGTTTTGAGGAAAAATGACAAGTGTTTTCTTTGGTTGTTGGGTCAAAACTTCTCCTTGGGTGCCTAGCTGAGTCATCTCCTAATTTTGCTCCTTAGAAACTTCTTCATGATGGTGTTAAAAAAAGAGCCTTTAACGCTTTGACCTTATCCAGTTGTAAAATCTCTTAGATGCTTGGAAATGGTCCTCAAACTAATTCAACTATCTCCTATATTTCCTCACCTATTGTCCAACTCATTTAATTGGCCCTAGATGCTCTCCAATTGCTCATAATTTCATTACTTCCTCCAACCATAACAACTTCCCTCAAACCTCATTATAGGCCATGTGGAGAAGGTTGAAAATGATTTAATGCGCCATGAGGACGTAGGAGAACTTCGAGGATAGAAACATGACACCTTGTCTCATTGTTAGTGGCTTCTTTTATCCCATATTTTCACCAAACTTAGACATTGTTTGATCTGCAAATTTGTAACTACCTTTGTCTTCTCAAAATGTTTATGCACAGGCCTGAAACTTTATGGTCCTTGCCTTCATGAATGAGTTTGAACATCACCTTGTCATTTCCCTCTAGCATGCATTGTCCTCTAGCTCTTTGTTTAGTGTAACTATTCTCTTATGATCTACATTCACATTCATATCTTCATGGGATCCTTCATTATTTTCTCATTCTTCATGTGAGTTGTCACTCTTGGTGACTATTATGCATTCTATTGACTGTCTCCTTCATACTCCTTAGCCTTGACTTGTCATAATCTAGGACTTGACTATCATGACACCCATATGTACTTTGGAACTTGTAGAGAGAAGACATTACCTTTACTGTTATCTTGTGGTTGTGAAGGTTAGAAACCCCTACCAGGACTGTCACTTCTATTCATAGCTTCTCAACTTTATGACTGCCAACATTGATCTCCTTTGTTTGATTGTCACTCTTACTCATTCATGGTGTTTCTATGTTGTCTCAAAACTTCCCCTATTATGATTTTCATTTTCTCTAAGTTTAGGTTGTGAAATAACAGAAAATAGGTTCTTTCTATCAAAATGAGGGTTCACCAATAATTTACTAAAAATAGCAAGGGAAAAATGGGGTGTAAGGAACCTATCTTTCTCTATCTCATTAGGAAAAAGAGATCCCTTAAGCCAAGATTGACTTCACCCCTTAGGTGAGTCAACCTTGAAGGAGATCTTGTTGTTTTCCTTATGATCTAAGACGGGGTAAATCTGTTGAAACAACACTTTTGGGAGAAAGACTAAAAATAGTAAATGAACCCAAAAATGGAAAGTAACACTTGAAATCACTAGATTAAACCTTAATCTAATGAAGCACACAAATTTTTGGTAGATCTGAGAAGGTTAAGTATTTTTGCACTTTTCACCAAAATGTTGTTTTTGAGTGTCCTCTAGGACTCATTCGCCCAAGGGCGAATGGGTCTAGCTACAGGGGTTGAAAAACTTCTTTCACAGTCCTCTGGTCTTATGTTTGCACTCTCAATTCCTCCAACAGTCAAAAATTTGGGAATAAATTCTGAAAGTGAGTTTATATGGCTTGACGACAACTTTTGCAACTTTGACAACTTTTCCGAATTTTCTCTTTTGATATATCTTCAATCCTTCTTCAACCTAAGACATGCAAAACACATGAGGGAAAAAATGTTTATTTTTGGTGAATAAGGGTTTGCCTTGGTCAAACCCCGTTTTGGTAATTAAACCTTGAATTAAAATAATGAAACATGAAAGGAATGATGAATGAACAAGTGCTATGGTGCAACTCACCAAACCCTTGAAGGATTGAAACTTAGTAGATCTCTCCAAGGTATTGATATTGCATGAAGTGGCTTAATTGATGATGTGATCTTGATGCTTGAATCTTGATTTGAATGTTTGAAACCTACATCACAATGTTAGCTCCAAAAACATGCATGATGCTTGACAATTTTGACATGGTGCTTGAGATCTTGAATGTTGCAACAAATGCTTGAAAAATTTGCTCTTGAACACCTTTGACAATAATCTTAGCTCTAGGAATGCTTGCATATGATTTCTAGGATTTGAATTGATAAAAAAGACCTTGCTTTTATAGATAATTTTCTAATTTCTCAAAAATTAACATTACAAACCGACACTTAAAACTTGAATTTATGACCTTAAGATGCCACCAAAAACATGTTTAAAATTTGAATTTGTGATCTTAAAGGGCGACGAATGGGTCTTGAACTAAATTATCAGGACCTATTCATTTCGGGGTGATAAAAATGATAATTGCATTAATTAAATCATAATTCCCCTTTCAAAAATTGCAATTAACTAGGCTTGTAAATGCAAAATTTAGGCAATTAGAGGCTTAATTAAGTCCAATTAATTAAGGGACCCAAACATAGTGTGAAAATGTAAAAATGTACATCTTATGACACTATAGGTTGTATAGGTCTCTTTTCATAGAGGTTGTTGTTTAGGTCTTTAGACTTAGATTGTGTTCATGAATTCCAAATTTTCATGTATGGGATTGCCACTTATTTGGTGCTTTGCCTTTGTGACTTTCCTATGACAGTCTCTATGATTATCATTAACATTGTCATCTCCTTTTAATTTTCATTGTACCATTCATAAAACCTTGCTCAAATGTTGACCTTAGTGACTTGGATAGGTGGTTTAAGCTCACTTTGTAGACCCTCAAGTTGTTTTAGATCCCTGCCTAGACCATTGACGATCCTTTTCAAACTCCAAAAATAGGCCTTTATTATCTTTTCATTATGTCTGCAATTCTCATATTCATGTGACTGTATCCATATCACTGTGATCTCTCTTTTTACTAAATTCTCATATTATTTCAGTAATCATCACACTATTAATTGGTCTAAATAAATCATCTCCCAAATCATCACAATTGTCAGCAATAAACTCCTCCTATAATGCAAAAAGTGAGTCCTCAAGATCTACAAGTAGCATCGCAATTTCACTATTACCATCATTAGTTTTCTTAGAATGAATATTGCACTCTCCAACTGTATCATTATTTTCATAGCTTTTGTAACTTGAAAGCTATAGGACAGTTGATGTACTTGTATTTAACAATGTTGTGCAAGGACACCTTGTCACCCTGAAAATAGGTCTAGCAATACCCTATCATGCACATCAGATGTAAACAATGACCCAATAAATGAATCATGCTAAGAGGATCTAAATCCTACAAGCCAAATATGAAGATTAACATGATATGCATGTCAAGGAACTTTTGGTGAGAGATTTAGTATGACTTATGTTGTTTAATTGTATCTTTTACATCCATTGGAGGCCTTGGAGAGTCCTTTAACTTGAGAACATATTTGTGCCCCTCTTTTCTTTAAGCTTCGTCATCAACCTTGATATCAATAGCAAGCCTAGGATAATGTTTGTAAAATGAAAACCATTACTAGTACATCTTTGATATATCTTAGAAGATGGTCCATTCCTATATTTCATTTTTTTTGGAATTTCCCTCAGGTTTGAGGTGACAACCATGAAGGGTTCTACAGGAAAAAATGACAACTACTACTTTGAAATATCAATTGCATCTATTACAACAATAGATGATGCAAAAGACTCCTAATTATCTTCTTGTTTGAGATTTTCTCTTTGTGCTGCCATCTTCACCTACCTAATCTTGACATTGAAATGTCCCTTCATTTGAGATCTTAATGCTTCATGACCTTGTCTTTTATATCTCAGCTAACTCACCTCATGCTAGAAACTCAATATGACCTCTACCTATTAGCTCAAGTTAGGCAATTTGTTCTTTGTAGCCTTCTATATATCTATTGACAAGATATGATGTCATACTTATACTATGCATTCTTGTTGTATTGCTTGCATCTCTGTCATTTCTCTTACACTACATTTTGCTTCTTCAGTTGAAAGTAATTCAGACATATCTTTCCAAGAATTTTTTAACTTCATGCACATAGAGAGGATGATAACTCAATCCAAAGTGATTTCATCTAAACACTCTCAACCTTGCAGTGCTTCACCTTGCAAAAAATATCATAACATCTCAATTTCACATACAAGTCCATTCATTTGATTACCTCCTTGAGATCATTTTAATACCAGGTTGTTATAACTATGCATAACATGATTATCAATGGACATACTATAGGTGTTTTTTATATATGTCCTTGAAATTTCATTTTCTTTTCTTTCCACTATCTTCTCCATGGTCTTATTCCTTTTGATGAATTTAACAATCCTCCTTACCACTATATTCTAGTCCATGAACTAGTGTGTCTGCATTGTAGGAGAATTCTCTATCACCTAAGACATGCTGTTTCTGCCAATCCCTTAGGTCACTTTCACCCTTCACTGTCACACTTTCTTTTCTTGCCTTCTATTCATTCAAGGATTTTTCTTTATGAGTTTGCAAAATTTTCTTTCTTTTCCATTGTGTTTATCATGTTAACTATTTTTAACCATTTAACTCTCCTCTCCAAGGATTTTATTAACACTGGACTCCATTCTATTTCTTTGAGAAATATTAGCCCCAAATGAATTAGTCTCTTCAATGTTTCTCTTGGCTCTTGAGTCCATTCAAAATATTGAGGTACTAAAATTAGTTACAAGCGGTTGTCATGTTGTTCATTTCTAGCCTTTTTCCCTCATAGTGTTTTATTTATATTGACTATAATAAGTTATACCATCCATATTTGAAAAATTATATGTCATTTTCATGAAAAATATAATGTGCATTGGTGTGTAGACTACCCTTTATATTCATACAAATATTACTTGGTTACCTTGTTAGATGACTGCCCATACTAAGGTATCTAACAATTTTCTAAAGGACATCACTAATCCTTTGCATTTCAAAAACATTGTATTAACACTAGACTGTAACAAAGGTTCAACATAATTTTTAATTGTCACCATGCCTTCATGAAACAAACATATCATACCAATTTTTATCATGTAAAAAGTGATACTACAGTGGGACACAAGCCAAACAAGAGGATGGCATATACTTCATTTGTTACATAGTTTTTATGCATGGAATTTACAATATTTGGACAACATTCATATGAAGGTTTTGACACAACAAAATAGTGCATATGATTTTAATCACTACAAACTTTGCATAAAACAGTGATGAACCTTTCTCAATTTTGGCGGATCCCCTCTTTGTGTCCACCTTAGATAGGGATAGGATTTCATGAGATTTATAGGGTTTTGGACACATGGGGTTTTGACAAAAGCCCTTATGACTATTATCCTATCAAACTAAACAACCTTCATGAAAACAATGCTAACACAAACTCTTACATTTCAAAAATCCATGAGTCACCAATAGTAGACCAACAAGAAAGTCCTCTTTGAATAGAAAAAACAATGAATATATCAGATGATGGACCATTATAAGTATTTCTTGTGTAACTTGAAACCCTTAAGGTCACTAAAACATGCATAACAGATTTTTGTAATCTCTGTACAAGCCAGAGAGAAACCTCTTTCACTTACTAACAAGTAACTTTGTATTGCTTTTTCACTATGCAAACTTCATGGAAACTCTCATAGATACACTTCTCCAACATGTGCAAAGGAAGGTTGTCATTTAAATGCACTCTACATTAATGACTATGAATAATTCCCCATGATAATGGAAATATTTCAGTGGAACAAACCTATTAATATGCAACTACATGTTCTTGTGCTAGCTTTGAGGGAGACTCTTTCAACTCTCTTCCAGTTCGTGGGGTTTCAAATTCATACAAGGAAACAACAACTTCCACACCAACACACAAAAATCCTCAACCTCCTTGCAACGTGCCATCTCTTTCTTTGTGAACTGGCAATATTCCTTATTTCTTCTCCTTCATTTTGAATGTGGTCCTCAAGGAGCAAAAAACCCTAACAAATCATTTCTTTAAAATATTAGACCTTTTCAAAAAACTTCCCTCCTTGGAATTTACATGAGACTTGGAAAAATAATAAGATCTTTAGAAAATTTTAACATTAAGGCATTTGGAAACCTTATCATAAATTAAGGCTCTTTTTTCAAATCCTAGGAAAAAACTAAGACCATTTAATATGACAAGAGCAACCTGATAAGGCTATTTTAGGCCAAAGGAAAAAATAGGCTCAATTTTGGCTACCTCTATGGATTTTTTTGCTGAAACTAAAATACTAGCTGCCTTATTCAATCCATTTAGCCATGGCATCAAATAAACCTAAAATAATACTCATAATAGACTTGACAACTAGCTTTCAAAACCTTAAAACTACTAACTAAACACCAAAAACAAACTAAAACTTACATACTGATGTAGAATAGGGTGGAGGTTCCCTATTCAATCACAATTCAACAAACTTTTCCTCTTGGAAACCCTAACTTGGTGTTTTGTTCATAATTCCTTCAAATCCCCTTGTAGGTCACCAAACAGTGATTTTTGGTCATATCTTGCAAAGAAAACTTCAAAACCACAAATGAATCACCATTTCCGATACCCTTTATACCATTTTGCAACATATCAAATTTGGGAGTGTGCTTGTTTTGTTACAACACCCTCTAAAATTGACTGCTACACAACAACTAGGTCCAATTAGCCCTGTTTTCCAAAGCAACAATGAGAATCCTTACTCCAATCTATCAAAATTCATTCCATGACTTCAACCAAGTCACATGGGGTCTGAAACTATAGTTTTTATCAATTGAAACATTCACCAATTCATCTATCAACAAAACCTTACTTCTAACCTCTACTTCCAAGCCTAATACATTGAGATATTAGGCTAGGGCTTAATCAAACACTACCCTACCTCCATCCCCTGCATCTACAAACCATACCAACATGAAAATCAACCTAACTAATGCCATTCCATTGATTTTGTAGAAGTTTTCACTGATGGAATGGTTCAATATTCCATTTTTTCTATCAAAACCCTCTTAACCTAGGGTTTCTAACCATTTTCACAAATTTAGCTCTAAAATCCTTCAAACCTTATGGAATAAGATCAAATCAAGACCAAAACTATTTTATTTCATCCCACCATCAATTCCAGTACACTTTATCTCATTTACACACAGTATGCAGCCGTACAAACTCATGTAGCAGCAAGAAATTGACAAAAATTATAGAAAAACAAAGTTTATTATTGTTGTTTGATCTCCAAATCACACTAGAAGAATTCCTCGAACTCCTCAAGGCATATTTATACTTTTCCAACCAAAAACCAATGGTCTCAAACTACCTTTTGAATATATGACAGTTCCACTTCCAAAACAAAGCAAAAATGCAAAGTTGCATTGCAACATTTAACACAACCGACCCCATATGACATAAAAACATTACCCATGGTCTAAATAGACCTTATTACATCAAAATTGGACTCAAAAACACACAAACCTATCATCTAACCCCTTTACATGATCAAATCTAGCCTACACCACATAGCCCTAATGAAAAAATAAACTATGCATCAACACTTATAGGAAATACACCTAAAATAGTGTGCAACAACATTTACTAGCAAAAAGGAAACTATCCTAATATGTACAAAATATACTTCATGTGCCTCAATATCAATGTTTGAGGTGTACCCCATTGACTGGGATAGGTAACTGTTCTCCATCCAACTTGGACATTTGGAAAGCATTATGTGTCTTGCAACTTGTGATCACAAAAGGACCACTCCACATAGCATCAAACATTTTTTTTTTTTAATCTTACTCTTCAAATCATCACATTTGAGTACAATTTCTCCTTCTTTGAACATTCTTGGGACTATTATTTTTTCAAAAGATCTCTTCATTTGTGTTTGGTGAAACTCCAAACTTTGCATTGCTTTCCTTATTGTCTCCTCTAACTCCATTAGCTCAGTAAGTCTAATCTCCATTGGCTCTTCTTCTATCATTTCCAGCTCCATAAGGCTACGTGTTGGTAACTCAATTGAGATAAGTAGCCTTGCCTCTTTCCCATATACAAGAACATAAGGTAAGTTACCTTAATACCTCTTTGGATTGATTCTGTTATCCCATAAGGCTAATTTCAACTTGTTGTGTGAAGTTCTTTGGTTACCCTTAATGGTCCTCTTGATGATTCTGATTATATTTTTATTTGTGGAATCATCTTGTCCATTTCATTGAAGATAGTAGTTGGATGAAGTGCTCAAATGTATGTCATTCTTAACAACCCAATCAATTATTCTTATCCCTACAAAATCCAAAGCATTATCTTATATAATTGAATCAAGGACACCAAACCTTGTAACTAGATCTTCATAAAATTTTAGGATCGCACTTTCATTTGCTTCTTTGAATGCAATAGCCTCAATCCATTTGTTGAATTAGTTCATTTTTTTAACACCCATTTATGTGCTGAACTTGAGGGTGGATTAATGAATCCAATAAAATCAAGACCCCACTTCATGAAAGGTTGTTCCACTTGTATTAGATGCAAGGATAAGGCTGCTAGATTTTGTTTTCCTAAAAACATGGAAAATCTGTTGCATGCATTTCCTTACCCATGTGTGTGCATATTTAAACAAATCAATCCAATATAACATGCCCTCATTATCTTAAAATTTGTTGTTGGATTAAAATGACCTCCTGCTTCCCCATCATGAAACTCTTCCAATATTCTATTAGTTTGATCAGATTCTACACACCTTAACATCACACCATTAAAGTTTTTTCTAAACAATATGCCACCTAAAATAACGCAAGGAATCTCTTGCAATTTGAAATACCTTCTTTTTGCACTATTTAGTCCCTTGGGGCATTCACCTGTTTGAAGATAATGGACTATTTAATGTGTCCAACTTGCGTAAAAGGTGTAACAATTTGGTGCTCACTATTAGAAAGGAAAACCTCTTCTCCCATTTCTTAGTCACTTTCTAACCCAACAACTAGCTATTCACAGAGATCCTTACCTCTTACCAGCTTTGTCACTTTGATTTCCACATCATATTCCATCACTTTGGTTATCCAACCAACCCTCTTATCACTTAAATTTTTACTCAACGAAAATTCTTTTACACTTGGGTGAGAAACCATAAATGAATCATTATTTGAAATCAAATGTCTGAATTTTTTAATACTCCTAATCACAACAAGTATATGCTTCTCAAAAAATGTATACCTTTCTTCATAACCCTCTAATCCTTGGCTGAAGAAGGCTATTGGTTGCTCTAAACCATCTTCATTCTACTATACTAACATAGTTGAGATAGTGTCCAAGTTACCTAAAGAATATAATATGAATTCCTTGGAAAAATTAGGATTTACAAGTGTAGGTGTTGTTGCTATGGCTTCCTTAATGGCTTCAAAAATATTTTTACATTCTCTTTTCCAATTGAAACTCACATTCTACATAGTAGTTAGTGGCTTCAAAAGGTTTGCTATATTAGGTATAAACCTTCTTACAAAATTAATTCCTCCAAGAAAACTTTGTACACCTTTCTTATGACTTGACAAGGGTAAAGCAAGGATGGTACTTACCCTTTTAGAATCAATGGTGATTCCATATTTTGAGAGCACATGACCAAGGATCTTCAAATACAATAAAAATATAATTTTTTTGATTGAGTGATATGTCATATTCCCCACACATGTCAAAGACTTGTCTCAAGTGAGAAAAATGTTCCTTAGCATCCTTTGAGAAAATGGTTATATCATCAAGGTAAACAATAATAATCTTATGCATTAAGACTTGAAAATCAATGCCCATTGAAATGTTTCCCCAGTATTGGATAAACCAAAAGGAAATTTCTTGTATGTCATTGTTCCCCATTTGGTGGTATAGGTTGTATTATATTGATCTTTTTCCTTCACCAAAACTTGATTATAACCTAAATATCCATCAAGCAATGAAAACCTCTTAGAACCAAAAATAACTTCTAAGATTTTCTCCATAGAGGGCAATGCATAATGATCTTTAAGTGAAACTTTATTCAAGTTCCTAAAACCAACACATAGCCTCATCTCTCCATTTTTCTTCCTAATAGGTACAAGGTTAGAAACCAATGAGATGTGTTTGATTGGGAATATGATGTTTCCCTCAATCAACTTATTCAACTTTTTCTTCATAAGTGGCTCAAGCTTGGGGTTCAATGGTCTCTTTTTTTCCTTACTGGTTTTACATTTGGTTCAAGCTCAATGGTGTGTTGGGAAATTTTAGGGTCAAAACCTTTCAAATCAGAATATTCTCAAGCAAAGATATCATGAAATTCTCGACAAAGCAAAATGAAAGCTTCTTTTTCTTCCTTAGTGCATACCTTTCCCAACTTGAGAAGCTTGTCTTTGAAGATTTCAACTTCCTCATATTGTTCTTGTTTAATATGCATGTTGATTTTCCCTTTTTTGAACTAATCATCTGAACTAAAAATAGTCTCCAAGGTGACCAATCCTTTAGGAAACTTATTAGGCTTCATCTATATGATTTGTTCACCATATTGTTGTTGTAATTTTTCTTGATTGCAAGATAAAAACTCAGCCTCCTCTTCCATGAAATTTACAATTTGTCGATCACTATAAAATACTTGTCAATGAATGTTATTGTCAGGTATATAAGGTCTTACCACTACTTTTACATATTCTTGTACCTTGTTATTGTTGATATCACTTGGTATGTCATATTATGCTCCTATAGCATCCAACCTATCAGCATGTTTGTCATTTATTCTAGGCATGAATAACACATTAAAGACATCAAACTCTTCAATCATAACCCATACTATGTTTTTAAGACTTTAAAACATCATTTTTAGTAACATGAAGACCCCTTACCTAATTAAAAATGAGCTCACTATCACCAAATACTTGTATACAACTTATTTTCCTCTTCTTTTCCCATTCTAGACCATGATTCAAGGCCTCATACTTAGTTGTATTGTTTTTGCAGTTGAAACAAAAGAAGAAAGAAGACTAATACTTCTCACTTTTGGGAGATATAAGCATGACAGCTCCACCAAAACCATTTTTCTCCTTGAGCCATCAAAATACATCTACCATACCTCATTGGACTATTGTTTATCACTTTTAACAAGGTTAGACATCACTGAATCAACACCATGCATCAAATAAGCAACCAAACTAATTTCTTCCACTTGCTAGTTTGAATCAGCCATATTGTTTTATTCTTCCCACTCATCAAGTAGTATGTCAAGAATGATTTTTGTTTGTGTATTAGATTCATGGGAAATAGGGTATTCTTATTGATTACTGATGGTTATGTTTGCATTAACAATGCTAGGGACATGTGGTTCTATGTGATTTTTAACTATAGATTCTGATTTTATGGTTACTTTGGAAACCATAATTTGAGGATAAATAACCACCTATCTTTGCAACAAAGCCTCTGGAAAGGCACGAGGAAAAGTATGGTGGTAGGTCTATCACATAAATATCTTAAGGGATGGAAAAGTTCAGAAAAGCATGCAAAGTATGACTTAAACCTTTGATAACCCTTATAGTATTGATGGTTGTCCCATCTAGTTATATGACCCCTTTTGTAAGTGGCTCATATTGAAGACCCAACCTATCCACAATTTTTTTTGGCATAGTTGAACTACTAGCAACTGAGACTATCATATAGTTATGAACTAAATGTTGTCCATTAATAAAAGAAACATAGAAAGGTAGTGGCTTTACCTCTTTTGTTTGTTGTTCACACTTTGTTTGGGGTGTATTAGTAAGTACCACTTTGTATTGATCCTTAGAAGGCTCACTTGACACACTCAAATTTGACAAAGTATTTTGCAAGAGATCCTTTTGCCCAAGAATGGACAACGAATCCCACATTGATATACTAATATTTTCCTTCTTCATATGCTCTAAAATATTGAAAGGAACCACACTAAAATTTTGTTGTCCTTTAGGAACAATAGTGTTTCCTTGAGCTTGTATTGGTGTTAGTTGGGTTCTTAGTTGTTCCTTGCTTGTCATAGTCTGATTTCTTAGAAAAATTTGCACATGTGACCCAATAGATGGACCAAAAACTCCTCGGTTCATTGGAGGAGCTTGAATAGGCCCCTTATTAGCTTGTTTTCCTAAATCCACAACCCTTTTCTTAGCCCTTATGTTGGCTACAAATGATGAATAAGTCTGATTCATCCAACAAAAATCCTATCCTTTCCAATTCATCAAAGTTGCTTTATTTTGTGTTTGTTCTTAGGGTTCACCTTGATGCAATGGTACTTTTGGGACTACATTTGACTGCACATTTGGATTTGTTTGCACCATTAGAGCTTGCTTTATCACTTCATTTGAGCATGTGTTTTGATTATGAGGTTGGTTACATGGAAAACACCACTCATAATCTTGTGTCATGTTGTTTTGAATAGGTACAAGCTCTCTTGAAAAGATAGCGTTATTGGGATTATATTCTTGGTAAGGCCTTGAATTAAGATCTCTCCTTTGACCTTGATTACTTGACTGATATGGATTCCTATTTGATGGATTTGATTGATATTGAGCTTAGTAAGGGGCTTTATGAGGTTTGTAATTTTAATTTTTCTACCTCTTAAGGTTCACAATTTCATTTCTAAATGTTTGAAGAAGGCCTTTCATCTCTTGGAGTTCAAAATATGGAGTTTGGATAGCCTTTTCTAGATCTAATGACTAGTTATTTGTTGCTGGTATAACAGGTACAACACCTATGAGGAGTATTTTCATAGGCATGGTTGGTTGCATTTCAGGGAAAATGAGCATAGGGGGTCTTGGTGCAATTTTCCCATCTTGAATAAGGTTGTTTTCTTCCCTTATTGTAATTTTATATGAATTTGGGAAAATTATCCCACCCATAGACTGAATCAAGATAGAATATATCACTATTTAAATCCCTTAAATAAAAAAAATGCATAATCAATAGAAGGCATTACCATTTGGGGAATCCTATCCCATGTCTTCTAGAAATGGATGTTAAAATCTATCATATGCTCATGTAGAGCTCTTTTGATGGTGTTCAATTGTTCTACCAATGAGAGATGGTCTAATTTATTCTCAAATTGTCTACACAAAATATCACCAAGCTGATCCCAAGTGGTGATAAAATTCACTGCCAAGCCCCTAAATTATTGCAATTGTTTGCCCCTCAATTAAGCAACCAAAATCCTAATAGAAAAATTCTTTATTTTTATATTGTGGACTGTACATAATGAAGCCGCATCTCTAATGTGTTCAATGGGGGTAGTTTGAACTTCTCCATTAAAAAATGGAATACTATTTAGTGTAGCCATAGAGATGTCATCATGTTGTTGTAAATTGAGTGGACTACCTGCATTGAAAGGCACAAATGGTTGATTCCTAGGTGCAATCATAGGAATTAAAGGAGTCTGATTTATAAATTTGTGTTGAAAAGGGCTACCAGGAGGGGTGTATAAAGTGCTCTTACTGCTAGAATTATACTCTTTTTTATTGTTGTATCTCTTCTTCTAGGTGGTGAGAGCTGCAAATAGGAGAATGATTCTAAAAACTCTCTAGTTTGTATCCTTCTCATTCACTTTCTTGTACTAATTCTTTCAATCAAAAGTTCTAGAGTCACTAGGTATGTATTGTAACACCTCTAAATTATGAAACCTAATGTTGTACATGACAAAAAAAAAAAATGAAGATTAAAATGGACTCAAAACTAACTTTCAATATCATTGGGTATGCCAAAAATTGTTGTCAATGAAGTATGCACCCTTTTTGAGCTGTCAAATCAACTACCTACTAAAACATGGGATGACTTCTCAAAGCGTGGGCTTTGGTGAATTGGAGTCAACCTTGAGAGAGGGTTGGTTCCCTTATTTTAATTGCCTAATCTAAGATAAGCTACTACTTTGTTGAGGAAAAGAGTAGAGGGGCAACTTAAAAATAAACTTACTTCCTACTGAGACCTAATGCATCAAAATGCTACTAGACTTACTTAGCTGTTTTTATAGAAAATGATTAAATATTCAGATTTTCTTAACACAACTCAAATGTTTCACATACTTTCTACATCAATGTTTTATAAGGAGGCTTGCGTTTTCACAATTTTGAGAAGGAAAATATAGTTTTTTCACAACTATTGACTGATCATGTTCATTGCACAACTTACAACCTGCATAATTGTACATGTTCTATTTCTAAAGGTGATGAAAGAGAAATATTTGAGGATCTTGCAAAGAAAATCACATGGATATTCATCAATCAATATGAACACATAATGCAATAGTATTAAAGAGGGTAAAAATTTGAATTTTATTGCTCAAAAGATACTATTATAGTAGTATAATTCTAAATATATTCTAATATTGTTTGAAAAGTAAAATATTACAATGTTGTTTTAGTCTCAAGAGTGATTTTTTGAGTTACAATATAAAATATGACTATAGAGAACCTTTTCAAGTTAGATTACTTAGTAAAAAATGCAAGAACTAAGTCCAAACTTCTCACAGGCATCCCCTTATACTTTACAACTTCCTATTGCTTAGACACATGTTTTGAGGAAAAATGAGAAGTGTTTTCTTTGGTTGTTGGGTCAAACCTTCTCCTTCAGCGCCTAACTGATTCATCTATTGATTTTTCTCTTAAGAAACTATTTCATGACAATGTTGAATAAAGAGCATTTGATGCTTTGACCTTATCTAGCTATAAAATATCCTAGATGCTTGGAAATGATCCTCAAACTGATTCAAATATGTCCTATTCTTCTCACCTGCTATCCAAATCATCCAATTGGCCCTAGATTCTCTCTAATTGCTCATAACTATTATTACTCCTCCAACTATAGCAAATTCACTCAAACTTGATTATAGACCATGTGGAGAAGGTTTGAAAATGATTTAATGCCCCATGAGGGAATATAGTAACTTCAAGGATAGAAACATGACACCTTAAATCTTATTGTTAGTGGCTTCTTTTATCCCATAAATTTTCACCAAACTTAGACACTATCATGTGCAAATTTTGAACTACATCTGTCTTCTAAAAAAATTTATGCATATGTCTGAAACTTTATGTTTTTTGTCTTCATAAATGATTTTGAACATCACCTTGTGATTTCCCTCTAGCATGCATTGTCCTCTAGCTCTTTGTTCAGTGTGACTATTCTTGTATGGTCTACATTCACATTCATATCTTCATGGGGTCCTTTATTATTTTCTCATCCTTCATGTGAGTTATCATTCTTGGTGACTATTATTCTTTCTATTGATTGTCTCCTTTATACTCCTTACCCTTGACTTATCATAATCTAGGACTTGACTATCATGACACCCATATGTACTCTAGAACTTGTAGAGAGAATACATTACCTTGATTGTTATCTTGTGGTTATCAAGGTTAGAAACCCAATATTGTCACTTCTACCCATAGCTTCTTAAATTTATGACTATCAACATTGATCTTATTTGTTTGACTTCCACTCTTACTCATTCATGGTATTTCTATGTTATCTCAAACTCGCCCCTATCATGAAATTCCTTTCTCTACTTAGGATGTATAGGTCTCTTTTCATAGAGGCTATCTTTTAGGTCTTTAGATATAGATTGTGTTCATGAATTCTATATTGTCATGTATGGGACTGCCACTTATTTTGTGCTCTACCTTTGTGACTTTCCTGTGATAGTCTCTATAATTGTCCTTAACACTATCATCTCCTTTTGATTTTCATTGTGCCATCAATGAAACCCTTCTCATAGTTTAACCTTAGTGACTTGGATAGGTGGTTTAAACCAACTTTGGAGACCCTCAAGTTGTTTTATCCCTACATAGACCATTAATGATCCTTTTCAATCTCTTGAAATAGACCTTTACTGTCTTTTCATTATGTTTGAAATCCTCATCTTTATGTCATTGTACCTATATCACTGTGATATCTCTTTTTACTAAATTCTCATACTATTTCAATAATCATCATATTATTACTTGGTCTAAACAAATCATCTCCCAAATAATCATCATCAGTAGTAGTAAAATCTTCCTATAATCCAAACATATATACAAAAAGCAACTCCTCAAGATCTACAAGTAGCATCTCAACTATTTGCTCATCTGCTACAGGATGGTGGAGACGGACCCCTAGAATTCATCAATCTTTTTCTGACAAGATGTTGGGCCCAGATTGATGGTGGATATTTGTTAGTCCTGGCCCTGAATAACACTTGCATCTTTACCCATAGCAAGAGTAGCTACTTGCAATATCCTCGACCCAGAAGCATCAGTTGTAATATGAGACTTGATCTTAGGTTTCTTCTCCTTCCTGGTCTTTACCTAGACCCTATCCAAGATTTCCTCTAATCGAGCCTTGGGCTCAACAACTATGGGAGCCTTCTTCTTCAATTGCTGCTCTAGCCACGAGGGGACTTTTGTTTGATTTCCTAAGGGATCATTTTCCTCCCCTTCCTCTCGTTCTTTGGAGAGCCATTCTTTATCGTGCTCAAGGGAATCTAAGGTGTTTTATTCTCCTTTATCTTTCCCCTCCTCTCGTATTATGGCCTCCCCTTTGTCGGGCCCGACAGATACTATGTTCTCTTCAACAATATTTTCTTCTTCTAGTGTCATCCCTTTAGTTTCTTTGGGCTCAACCTCAACATCCTTTGGGGACTTGACACATTTCTCGTCAATATTTTCTTCTTCTTTATCATTTCCTCACTCTCCTTTCGGAGGCATTTCTTCTTGTCTCAGGCCCTCATCTTGGCCAGCTTGTGGGGGCTTATCATTTATGTCCACATCAGTCTTTGTGTCCATTTTCCTTTCCTCATAGTGATGCTCCTCAGGGTTTTCACTTCGTCCGGTTCCTGATTGGAGGTCTCAACTTCATAATAATCCTCAAGCTTATCAGCATCTCCGCCCTCGGGTGTTTGTTACACTTCTTCATCTGAGGCCACCTTGTCTATATTTACCCTCAGTCCACCCTCAGGATGCTCAAAGTAGTCATCCTGATCGGAGTCCTCTGGCTCCTTAGTAATATCCACTTCTATTTCTTTGGTTTTCTCTTCAGTAAGCTTCTCCATTTCTTCATATATTTTCATAGTAGCCTCCATTTTTGGTGGCTTGGTGGGAGGTGGTGGGAGAGTTAGGGCAGCAGCAAGTTGGGCCATTAGTGCTTGGACTTGGGGGTTGAGGATTACCCTAGAGAGCTCGGTCGGCACGGTCTGCATGTAGGAAAAAAAGGCATGCGGTAGGGTGATAGGTGCCATAGTATTTGTTGGAAATGAAGGTGAAAAAGTGGAAAGGGTAGGCAGTGGAGGTATGAGGGAGGCAAAAAATAGTGGGGAAGTAGTGGAGGAAAAAGAATCCAACACCACCATGGGAGCAGTCGGGGAAGTGGAAGTGAGGTGGATTGAGATGTCCA
The DNA here is from genome assembly GCA_007258455.2 of Sequoia sempervirens. Taxonomy (NCBI): domain Eukaryota; kingdom Viridiplantae; phylum Streptophyta; class Pinopsida; order Cupressales; family Cupressaceae; genus Sequoia; species Sequoia sempervirens. The sequence continues at coordinate 219,190 of VDFB02338700.1, read as the reverse complement.
CGGCGGGAAGAGATGAGACAAGCAAATATTTAGGAGTAGAAGGGGGATGGTGTGGTGGTGGTAGCAATGACAATAGTTGATGGGAGATTAGTGGTGGTAGATGGTGGTGAGTGTGGTCACTCAGCTTCTTCCTCGTTATGTGGAGAGCCTTCCTCCTAAATAGTTGGCATCTTAGAACGAAGGTTCCCATTTTCTTTTCTTTCTTTGAAATCTTCCCCTCATTTTCCTTCCTGGTGTATACCTTATGCTTGGGCTTCTGTTCAACCATATCCTTCCTCTTCCTAGACCTTGTGATAGGAGGAGACTTGGGAGCCTCACTAGATGATCCGATGGTAGTGCCACTATCTATTTCTCTTTCGAACTCATCTTTGAGTTCTCCATATGTCAACTATGTGCCTTGCTCATGCAATTGAGTTACATGTTCATGATTCCACTACTTGGTCCTTTGTTCAATAGGATGGGTGATAGTATCTAGGTTGGTGACCTCCTCTTCAGCTCAGTCAATTACTAGTAGAGGCACATTTATTAAAGTATTGAATTTTTCATCAAGATTATTGTCATCATCGACAATCTGATTGAGCACTGGGACCAAATCAATAGCTTTTACAAACTGGGCAGTCATCCTCATATAATTCCACCTTTGTACTTCCCTATCATCATCATAATTTTCCCAAAATTCGTCAATGTGAGGTCGGTGAGCATATTTCCTTCCAACCCGCTTCTTTAATTTTCCTTGGGGATCCACACCTCCCCTATTTGTATGCAATTTAAAATTATATTCTGCCAACTCCTCATAATTCTTGGCACATGGGGTAGCAGGGAAAGAGTACATTCCTTGTCCAAAGGTGAGGGGATAGGGGATCTTGACATGGTGCTTGTTTCTCAATAGGGTATGGGTAGTCTACAGCTGCCGAGAAAGCTCTAAAAAAATTATTATGTCGTTGGGGTAGAGCGACAACTAGTAGGTTCTTCCCGAGAATCCCTTTACTCTGATGTATGTGAATTTTGGGAATTGGATGAACAAATATCCAAAACCCTTTATAACTTCCTTAGCATTGTGTGATATCCTTTTGTGGTAATCTTCCCTAGGGTCCGAATGATATTCCCAATGAAGGCATCATTTACTCTTATGTAGTCCCTTTTAAAGTTCTTGTATTGAAGTTGGGGATAGCAGTCATATATTTTAAGCTATCCCTTCTTGGTTCCCAGTATTCCAACACAATCTAGTCCTTTGTATGGGAACTTAGCTGTTAAGAGGTAAACCAAATATGAAGTGATATAGAATTTAGAGGTATTCTTGACTATCATAAACTAACCATGTAGGTTCTCACTTATCATCTTTTCCTAGTGGAATTTGGTAGTGCCTTGGAGGATCACCTCGACGAAATAGAACATCCACTCCTCAAAGAATATGGAAGTGGGAAGGCCCATCAAGCTACTCAGGAGTATGACTAGATCATTTGACTCTTCTACAAAGTCACTCCTATACAATGTCTGAGGGACTTTGCTAGTGCTGACCCTTTTATCCTTTAGCCACGTCTGATTAATTGTCCTCTTATAGCCAATGGGATCATGTTTCCATACCTATAGGGAAAACTCCTTTTCCACTTCTTCCATCTTGTCAAAAGTTGGGATACTGAATGTTTTCCCAATAGACTGGGTGGATAAATCTACTAGTACCCTTCCGTCTTTGGTAACCATATTTTGGGTTTGGGCGTAGTAGCACTCTCGGTAGGCAAAGACTAATTTTGGAGCTATCAAAGTGAGAGAAAAACCAGCTGCCTTGGCAAGTCCACTTTCTTTGATTCTTAAGGATTCCTCTGTTGTGGGCTTGATCATCACCCTGTTCTTAAATTCATCAATATTGACATGTCTAAGGTCTATGTCGGAGATGGTACATCCTATTTGGATGTGATTTTGGAGGTGCATTCTACCTCATGGAACTAGTACTTCATTTGTTCCTTCTCTTCTTTTCCTCTAGGAGTTCTTGCGTATTTTTCCCTTATCAACTTTCTTCATTGGCTTCTCTGATGGCCCCTCAACAATTTCCATAAACCTTGCACACAAGAGGTGCAGTAAACATTCTGATTGATTAAAAGATAAAATTCCAATTAAATCATGCAAATACATCATTAGATACATTCACATACACTTGAAAGATCATAACATTAATCATCTCTTACCATTTGAGGCTCATTTAGGCAATTTGTTGAAATACGTGTTTGGAGGTGCGGGTTTCCCCCCGCAGAAGCCGTCGAGATGAACACCACAAGGAATGATGTAGGGAAGAGGGGAATCTATAGAAAACCACCCGCATAGGAATTTCTGTATGGTGTGATCGTAGAAAAAATTTGGCACAAAAATATTTGGCACATGCAGAAATTATAGATGGAAGCACCTTTACTTGTTTTCCTTTGTTAAATCAACCCTTTCAGGCCTGTGCAGGTGTGACAGATGTGGGTGTTGTGAGTGGGACCACTGCCTTGTTTTAGCTATTAAAGCACGGCCAAAAGGAGACATATTCTCGCAAGCGAAGTTCCACATAACATAACCCGCAGGACATTCAGACATCATTCATTTGGTTCCCTATACTTTGGTATGTGCAAGAAAACATGCTTCATCATTTTCCTTTGAAACATTGGTAATTTTACAAAATTTTGGAGTGTGGATGATGTTATGCGAGGCATCATTAAGTATTTTCCATTGGAGAGTGGCTTCGGGCAGGCATCGTTCAGAAAAGGGCGACCCACGTGGATGGACCCACTTGAACACTCGGTCATGAGGTTTTCCTTGTTTTCTCTCAAAGTTATGTCCACGAAAGTCAAGAGTCCAAGACCCGCATAGTGAAAATTAATTAGGGTTTAGCCATTGAGGAACAACTTTGGATGGGCAGCATCCCACGAGAGGAATTGCGCAAGGCAAAACCCACAACACACCCTACTTAGTTAGTTTAGCCCTTTATTACTTTGACATGTTCATGGAATAGCTCTTGGTTGATTGAATTGAAGGCATCGTTTGGTGGGATGAGAAACATGGGATTGTGAAAGGCACGCGGCGGGTCATTGTTAAGGTCCTTTCACTAAATAACGGCTCCAAATAGGTGTCGTTCCGCAAATAACAGTCTGCACTAGCGGACCCGCATAAACTCAATTTGTGTGCTTTATCAATTAAGTGCTCGTTGTTTCAACAATGGTGAGCGTGGAACCCGCACAACAAAGAGGAAGGTTGGTTTCACTCTTTAAAAATGACTAAGACGTGATGTCTTTCTACAAGGGGTGACCCATGACAGTAAGCCCATAAGGGCATCGACTTTGTGGTTTTTCGTTGCTTGCATTTAAGTTTATGACTTAAGGGGCAATGATGGCAGGATTCTCCTGGTGGGAGGCTACGCCAGGTTTTTCATTAATCAATAGCCCAAGCGAAGCAAAACCCCACTGATGGCGGCCCACATGAGCAGACCCGCCATGACATTTTACTCAATGTTCTTAAGGTTTTGTGCTTTCTGGGTTAGCGCCCTCAGGAAGATTAAATGTGGAAAATGGCATGCAGGTGACCGTGTAAGTTTCGCCATTTAGAGTGGCGACCATGATGCAGTGACCCACATGGGGCACAGCATAGGGCAACCGTCGTGACCTTAGGGCTTAGTCAATTTTCAATGGTACCTTGGGGTTTAACATATTCACGAAAAAATTTGGGGCGAGGTCCGTGAAGAGTTGATGATGCTTGGTTGTTAGGGTAGAGCCACGGAGGGACGAACCCCCGCACACGTGGTTCTACAAACCCCCAAAAGCACATTGGTTACTCTCATTAGATTACAACTCGATGGTATACAAGATTAGTGAAATGGGGGGGAATATTACTATTGCTTTACCGGCCTAGATGGTGCTTCAAGAATAGGTTCTCCACTTTGATAACCCATAGGAAGATTTTAGAGTTTGAATGATCTAGACCTAGGTTTTTCTTTAACTTGATTTGGCGAACATTCAAACAACCTACTTCCTGAAACCCTCTTTTCATTGATTAACCCAATCTGAATTTATCAGTACAAATGCTTAATAGGGAATTGAATCCATACCTCTCCTACGCGCTTGAAGGAAACAACTGTCGTCGAAATTTCCAAATCTTTGTGCACGCTTTCCTCTTCTTTGCTTCATGAATTTTAATTTATTGGATGAAAATGACAGTCTAGAGGGGGCTTATTTATAGGTGATCCCATCATTAATGAGCACGTTAAATGCAAGTACGGTCGAGGACTAGATAGGTGAGTAGGTTGATGTGTGGAGATGAAAAAGATCAAGGCAAAAGTTGTAATGTAGGCAGATGCTAAGGGTTAGCTACAAAGAATGGAGAAACATAGGCAACAACTTTCCTGCGGAGACCCGCAGTCGCTGGCCCGCAAGCAGCAAGGGGCGAACGACCCTTGATGGACAGAAGTCCACAAGGCCAATCCCGCATAATCCAAAAACTTTATGAAATTTAGGTAGGTGATTTTGGTCAAAGTGTTTTGGCGAGATTTAAGGCATATGACCATTTTAGGCTAAAAATTATGAGCACACAAAATGAGAAAAAAGCAAAAGCGACCCAGCAAAAACGGAAAAGAAAAGAAGGGGTCCCCAATCCGAATGGGGCATGTGTACTACAGGCACAAAAAATACATTCTAGATTCATTTCAAACCACATACTTATCTACATTAACATTCACCTGCATATGTCTTAAATCACATACACCTTATAAACATCATTATTAGTACATTGATATCATAATCATCATTAACATAAGCCATTCTTGGTAATCATATGACTGATCTCTTGACCTCCTTGATCTAGTTGATCTAGATGTCCCAACTCTAAGGTGATCTATATAACTTTACAAAACATGTATGTGCTTTTAACTTAACAAAATATGTCCATGTTTTTCTTAGTTTTGGGCTTACAATAGATTTAACTTAACAAAACCCTATGCACTTAACCCTACACCTATAAACTTAACCCTAAACTCTATACCCATAACCCTAAACCATAGATATCCTATACCATCAACCCTAAACCCTATCCCTCAATCCTCAACCGTAAACCCTAGAGAGAGAGGTAGTTATAGGGAACTAAAGCCTATACCCTATACCACCAACACAACCTTATCCCTCAACCTTAGGAACTAAAGCTAATAGGTTAAACCCTTAACCATATACTAAACCCCATGCCCTCAACCCTAAACCCATAAACCATAGGCCCTACACCATACAAATAATGAATAATTTAGAGATATTAAAGGGAGAGAGGATAGAGAGACATGGGAGAGAGATAGAGAGAGGTGAGATATAGAGAAGAGAGGAAAATAAAGAGAGATATGTGAGATAGAGCGAAGAGAGGTAGAGAAAGAAAGATATGTGAGATAGAGATACGAGAGATATAAATAGGGAGAGAGGGAGAGGTAGATAAGGAGGGATGAGGGGAGTGGTAGGAAGGGGAGATAGATAGAAACGTGAGATAGAGAGATCTAGGTAGATAGTGGAAAGAGAGGTTCGATAGAGAAAGGTAGATCTAGAGGAGAGGGAGAGAAATGAGATAGAAAAATAGAGATGGGGAGGAGAGTGGAGAGGGGGAGATGTGAGACTTAACCCTAAACTCTATACCCATAACCCAAAACCCTATACCCTATATCATTAGTTCCCTAAACCTTATCCCTCAACACTAGGAACTAAAGCCAATAGGTTAAACCCTTAACCATATACTTAACCCTCAACCCTAAACCCTAAACCCTATACCCTCAACCCTAAACCTTATACCCTCAACCCTATGCCCTAGAGTTTATAGGCTAAACCCTCAACCCTATACCATATACCCTCTTGACCCTATCCCTCAACCTTGGGCTCTAAGGCCTATATAATAAACCCTCAACCATATACACTCAACCCTAAAACTTATTGTAGACGTTCAAATTATCTTGATTGATATCGTGCACTCGATTTTGATTCACTAACACCAATTCTTCCTTAATCACTTCTTTACTAACCAATTAATTGAATAATCCTTATTCAATTAATTCATCAAGATTCCTCGTTTAATTAAATAAATCAACTTTATTTGATTAAATATCTTCTTTTAATTAAATAAATCATTTTATTTAATTAAATCCTAATGTTCCTCTTTTGATTAAATAAATCATTTTATTTGATTAAATCCTAAAGTAATCTCTCTTAATTAAATAAATCAACTTTATTTGATTAAATCTAATGTTCTTCATTTAATTGAATAAATCAAATTTATTTAATTAAATCACTAATCTCCCAAATATCCTCTCATATGATTTAAATAAATCTAAATATTTAAATCAAATGTCATATCAACTAATTCCATCTAAGTTAATTAAATCCTAATTAACTCCTAACACTAATCCTCCAATCCTCTAGCTTTTGCAACTTCCACATGTAAATCAATTTGATATATTGATTCCTCTACTTCCATTCAAATATGGCATATCTTTGGAATATTCCATCGATTTGAAATCTCCCTCCCAAAGGACATTTGTCCTCCAACATGGCATTTAAGGCTCTTACATGTCCTTCTTCTTGAGCCAACTTGGCATTAACTCCTCTTACAACTCTTCCTCCACAAGCCATCTTTTGACTTTCAAATTCCACCTACATGCATTTAACATGCACATTGTTCAAAATGTGCTCCACCTATCTTCATTAGCATGTTGACAAGTGGCACAATGCCATTGGTTCAAGTTTAATCCCACATTCTTCATATTTCTCATTCCTCCATCCTTCTTTCCTAGAAATAGAGGACTTCTCTATTGATTTGGGATCCACAACTTCATGCAAGGTTACTATCTACATATTTGAGCAAGTTCATCTACATTTTCATCCAAGTTTTCATAGATTTCATCATTCATAGATAGGTTATTGAAAATTTTGATCAAGGATCAACCAATCATCATCAATTTTATCAAGGAATTGGGAAAGGGCTTCTTTCCACATCAAAGAAGCACCAATTCCATGGGATGCTAGTTTGAGAATTTTTGAATAAGATTTCATTAGTTTTCATTGGATAGTTTACTTTGTTTTCTTGTTCATTGTGTTTGAATAAATTTCATGGGGAATGTTTGTTATAGACGTGTTTATTGACTAATGTTTGATTGTTTGATCATGTTGGAGTAGGTCTAGACCAAGCATTCACATTTTGGTGCTAGGAGTGCGAATCTTTCAAAATTAACACATTTTTTTGGTCAAAACCACTATTTTTTTAAAAAAATTGTGCTTTCAAGAAATAGTGACACTGAGAAGGACAAAAAATGACACTATCAGTCCAACGTCGCTATATAGCAATGATGCCTCTGCTCCAAAAAGCGACGTTGTAGTGATTCTCCTAAGGACCGGACTAGTCAAACTCCAAAGGGCGACGCTAAAGAAAAATAGTGACACAATCACAGTCTATGTTTCTCCACAGAGCGACACTGACTTCTCCAAACAACAGTGCCTCCATGGATTGTGACACTGGAGTTGAGTAAAAGGTCAATTTTCAAGTTTGTTTTAAGCATGTGCTTTTTGTTTTTGATCACCTTCAACTTTTAACCTATTTTATGGCTCTATTTTTTGTATATTGACCAACTTTTGTAGGTTGAGGTGATCAAGAAGGGAAAGAGGAAACAAGGAGAAGGCTTGCTATGAGACTATCTCATGATTGTAACAAATGTTTTTAAACACTTTGGGAGCATCTATAATCCCATCTTTAGGATATTGTCATCTTCAGTTTTAGAACTCAAATAAATTTCATTTGGTTTTTTTTTTAAAAGAACAATCAAAGGGTTAAAAAGAACATTAGGAACTTACTATATTTGGTTTTGGGTTTTAAGAATTGAACAAACAACTCCAAACATTTAATCTTGGTGCTATAAAAAGAACCCATTACTGCTTTTGAAGTCTAAAATGAACATGTGTCTTTCTTGTTTTGTAATCTTTTTTACAAACTACTATCATTTAAAGGCGTATGCACTTCTCTCGTGCTTCACAACAATCTTGAGAATCAAATTCTTTTTGTGATATTAGGTTGTCTAAAATATTTCCTCCACACTTCAATTTGGGCTTTTAAAAATTGAATAAATCTTGCTAGTGTGAGATAAGTATATTGCATGTGTTCTCTCTTTGTTCACACAAACAAAGATTGATTGAACTACGGATGTACTTACTTTTGTTTACCTTTAGAGGGCCTTCCTTGGTGGGAAAAAGTACTCACCCCAAGGGAACGACCCAAGTGGTAATGAGGATAAGCCATGCTCTTCTGAACCGCTATACAAATTTTTGGTTGCAAGGAAAGTTTGCAATCAACTTAGTGATGCATGATAGCTCTCCCCCAGTATCTTTATGATGAGTAAATCCCTTGTTCTAAGGGTTGGGATACCTCTTGAGGGAGTTTATCATTTTTTCCTTTGAATCGGATGCACTTATTACGAACCCTTGTTCAGTAGCCAAAAAATCCCAATATTTGTCAGCGTCAGGAGGTTGGACCTCCGGAGCCATCCCACATACTTGCGATTCTTTGTAGAGATGAAAAGTTAATCATGAGAGATTCATGAGAATTGAAGCTTGGATGACCCACAGAAGTGAGTGTCATGGAGGGGAGCCAATGCAATCAAGCTTCTAGTCATCTTCTCTAAATAAGCATAGCTGGATTTATCCAAGTGGGAAATTCAACAAATATTTTCTTTTCCATCCTAGGATTGTGCAATTTTGAGTTAGTTAAACACATTGTTTGGATCCAAAATCTTGAAAAACAAACATTCAAAAATGGTCATCAAATTTCAACCCCTTTATTAGAAGCAAATACCTTTGAAGGAATCTAAGTACTACTGCTTGTCCCTTGGGATTTCATCCTTAGAAGCTTCTAAGTATTTGGGTTTATATCTCAATTTGCTCTCTAAAGTAAACATTGGGGAACTATTTCCTTGATTCTGTTGATTTCCACATAATGGACTTTGTGGAATGACAGGAAATTGAGACATTAGACATTTAGTTCAAAAGCTAAGCAAGAAAGTGTTTGTGATAAAAAGGATTCATTAAGCAAAGATAAAGGACAAAATGAACCCCACATGTGTTTTCTCAAATTATTTCCCTCAAGATCAAAGTTCCAAAACCAAAGTTCATCAATTGAAACAAACTTCTTAGTCCAAGGAATCTCAAGAAACGTTAGTCTATGCTTTATGTAGTTAGAGGAGTGCTCTATAACTTTTACAAATGTGCATGTCAAAGGATAGCCCAAATTTGTACTCATTCTATTATTGTCAAAATTCAAGTCTTTTTCAACATTTTGAGTATCTCACTTTGTAGGGTTAGCAAGTTCTTGGAAGTATAGCATGTTCTTCAATACCTAGGTCTTGTAAACAAAATTATCTCTAAGTTCACTTAGGATAAAATCAAACACTCTCATCAATCCCCCAAACATCAATCAAAAAATCCATCTCACAAACAACTCTTAGAAATCTTGGAGAAAATCCTTCATACTAGACTTTTGGCAAATCAAATCAAAATCATCTTGTTTGACTAAGTGTGTGTGGATGCATCCTTCTTCATACACTTAGTTAAATTATCAACTTGTGGACAAGTTTATTCCAAGACAACATCTCTCTTGGAGTTTATGAGTTCATTATCAAATACAAATCAAATCAAAACCAAATCCAAATCAAGTCAAAATTAAATTCAAATCAAATCCAAAATCCAAAATCCAAAGTCCTAAGGTCTAGTATCTCCTTCAAGGTTTCTTAAGAGTTCAATCATTCACATCACTCATCACCATCCCTTGATCCTTAACATCTTAGACTTTCTTTTTTGTACCTAAAGTTTAGATCAATCTAAGGAGTTAGAGGTTCACCTCCCACATTCCTAAAAATTGATCCTTATTTTATGGTCCAAATTAGATCTCAACACAAGAAGAACATGGAAACAAACAAAGAAACATCCACTTCAAGTGACTTGAGTCAAATTTCACCTGAAATCAACCCCATTGGATCTAGCAATCCCCCCTCAACCTTCCTCAACTTCCACAAGATCTTCAAGAGGGAGGTTACCAAGTGGAGGATATCACCGATAATGTCCTAGGAATGACTCAAGATGAAATCATAGAAATGGTCCAAAACCCCAAAAATCACAAAATTATTAACATAACGATGAGGCTTAGTCCTTCACAATACATGTTAGAACTAGCAAAGGAAGGGGCTAAACTCCATTCCAATTATGATGTAAGCACTATTGTGGAGAAACCTCTCGAGACTATGTCGCTAGTCTCATTCACACCTTCCTTCCAAAGCATCATTCAACCCATCCCACAACCAATTTCATCTCATGCTCCAAGTCAACCCATAGTTACCAAGGGGATTTAATTACTTCATGCTCTTCAAACACATTCCCTTGTAAACAACCAAGAATTGGATGCAAACACCATCTTGGGTCAATATGTCCCACAAGATCCAAAACACCCATATGTTCTACTTGTCTTTCATGACACCAACAATCCATCTGCCTTCTCTGCAACACTGACATATTCCCTTAACACACAAGTCTCTTTCCCCACGACTTCACAGGGACAAGGAGGAATATTTGGACAAGGGGAAATCTTTGATCCCTCATCATCACTTTCTCAAGGGAACACACCACCCATCTTCCCACCATTTCCCCCTCTACCATTAACATCCACACCAATTCTCAGTTTAGGGAAACCCTCTTTACCAATCCTCAATCAATAAAATAAAAAAAATCCTCCAATCATGAATAATATCAACATACCAAATCCTCCAATCATGCCACTGATATCACAACAACAGGTGGCACAAATCCAAATGACACAATCAATCGTTGCACCATCTATAAATGTGGTCTCTCAAAGACCTAGCATATCCACCACACCCTCTACCACACAACCCCCTATTGTCAATCCAACAACACCTCAACATCCACCTCAACAAACTTTCATCATAACATCTCATACCATTCCAAATCCTCCACCTCCACCACCAAAACCAAACATGGCAAACCAATACATCACACTGCAAGCTTCCCAACAAGTCTATCAAAAGGCACTTCAACAATTTCAAAATCAATAAGGTACACAAGCTGCACAACTAGTCACCCAACAAGCACAAACACAACAAGCCGCACAAAAAGCATAACAAACTACCCAAGCCAAAGCTTTATTACAACAACAGCAAGCCACCCAAGCTGCACAAGCTGTCCAACAAGCTCAAGCTCAAGCACAATCCCAATATCAAGCCTAACAAGCACAATCACAAGCACCATATCAAGAAGCTCAACAACAAGCATATCGACAAGCTTTGCAATAGTACCAAGCTCAACAAGAAGCAGCTCAACAACTAGCCCAACAACAAGTATTGTTGGCACAATAGCAGCAAGACCAACAAGTGTTGTTGGCACAACAACAATTGCAAGCATACCAACAAGCATTGATCATGCAACAAAACTTGCAACAACCTCCCACAAACATGCAAAACACACCACCTACCACTCAAACAATTAAACCACCCCAAAACACATTCATCTGACCACTTAATCAACAAAATGATGTGACTGCACAAATCAAATTGCTCTCACAACAAGTGCTAGACCTCCAATCTCGAAAAAGAACAAAAATTCCAAGCAATTTGTGCTCCTATCCATTTGACAGAAGCATTGTGATGGTTCCATTCCCAAAAGGATTTGAAATCCCTAAATTCGATAAATATCATGGGACAAGTAATCCTGAAGATCACATCAGGGAATTCCAAGTACATTGTATGGAAGTTGCATATGATGACACATATCTAATGCGACTATTCCCTCGAAGTTTGGTTGGACCAACAATGGAATGGTTCTCTTGCCTTCCTCCTAGAATCAAAAAGTTCCAAGAAATTGTGGACGCATTCATACAAAACTACACATTCAACATAGGCATGGATGTAAGTCTAGAGGAGCCATCTACTCTCAAACAAGCTAAGGGGGAAACATTCACATCCTTCTTACAACGATGATGATCCAAGGCCAATAGGAGCAAGTGGAACATGCTAGAAGAACAACAAATATGTACTATCATTGCCAATCTCAAAAAAACCTTGTCCTTCCATCTAAAAATGCAATGCATCACCACATATGACCATTTGATCCCCAAGGCGCTCAACATCGAAAGAGCCCTTATTGCACAAGGGGGGACACCCACACATCAAGAATAGCAAGATAACCACCCATCAACCAGTTACAACGTAAAACCTCGCACATGGGAAAATAACAAGAATGTTTCTAATGATGGTGTAGTTGATGTCAAAGTTGTAATCAGTGCCCCAAGGAAAAACACACAATCATATCAACAACCACAAGCCAATAATTGAAACAACACACAAGCCAATGTAGTATCACAAAAACCGAACAATCAAGCGGTTAATAATCTAAATAATCAATGGGGACCACCCCCGCGGAACAAATATCCCTCCAAACAAAAAATGCACACCCCTTGGGGAATCAATTGAATATGTCATGAAGAAATTGGTACAGGAGAATCTCATTAAAATCCTTGTTTATGAGAATTATCAGGAGCCCCAACTGAAACCACCATGGTATAACAAAAATCACCTTTGCAATTTTCATAAAATCAAGGGACACACAACGACCAGTTGCATGAGATTGAAAATTTTGATCTGAGACGTTATCGATGACGGAACCATAAATGTTGAACAACCTGCATGAAATCAAGACCTTAAGATATACATGAATCCGATGCCAGACCACAATAAAGGGAAAAACAATGGAAAGATAAAGTATGGCAATGTAAACCATGTTTGCAATCATGTTGTTGCATCCTTAGATGAATGGGTCACTATTGTTAATGTCAAGGGAGCCAAAGCCAATTGTGGAGTCACCACACATGGTGGAAAGGTTACCATTTCTAGGCCATCCCAACCATCCAAGGCATCAACCTCTAATCCAAAATCCATTCCCAATGGTTATAATGTCTTGGATCAGCTGAAAAGAACCCCTGCCCAGATCTCCATCATGAAGTTGCTGAAGATCTCACCCGCACATAGAAAAATATTAGAGGAAGCATTGACTTCATCCACTGTCCCCATATATCTTGATGCATACCATTTCCAAGCTATGGTCGGACATACCACCACCACACATCTTCTAACATTTTCTGATTAGGACTTCCCAACTCAACCATCTCATAACCACACACTCCATCTTGAAGTCCTAGTCCATAAAAATAAAATCAAAAGGATCTTGGTGGATGGGGGTGTAGGTCTAAATATCTATTATCTCAAGCTAATAAAGAATTTGGGATTCTCTGAGGATGTCATTGAAAAAGGTAAAGGTATTACAACTAGGGCATATGATGATCAGGAAAGAGTATCTCAAGGCACTATTCAACTCCTTATACAAGTAGGGCTAGCCATCATGGAAACCACATGCCAGGTCCTTGATCTTGATTTACCTTATAGAATCCTCCTGGGGCGCCCATGGATCCATGGAATGCAAACTATTGCCTCCACCTTCCATCAATGTGTCAAGTTTCCTTATCAAAATCACGAGGTCACAGTCCATGGAGATCCTGAGCCATTTTATTATTGAAAGAACCTAGAAACCAAGTACTACAAGATCCCTCAAGTCCCAAAGAATGATGAAGGCCCTACGACTCCATATGTAGACCCATCCACCTTAGCCTCCACTTCTGAGACAAAGACACCCACTATTCCTAACATCTCTGATATCAAGGTCATTATCCAAGACAATGGGTGTGGGGATTACAAAATGAAGAGTGCCTTTGTAATAAGAGAGTTACCTCAATCTCCAAGGTCTCGTGGGCAGCCCCAACCAATTGACACATCAGCCCAAACCTTTAAAGAAAACCCCTCCAGATTTAGATGTTGGGGAGACCTAAGCTAGGAAGTGGTAGATGAAAAGGACATATCAAGTCTGCTATACCAAGATGAAAGGCATGTGCCTGATCTTCCCGTGGATGATAGTAGCAAAGGACTACAAATGATGCTTGGCATGGGCTATAACAAAAATAAGAAACTTGGGGAGAATGACAATGGTCTTCTAATACCTATCATTCCTGAGAAGCGTATAAGAAATCTTGGCCTTGGATGTACCCCTCTAAAAATAACCATACTTAGAAAAAGTGCCCCAGTTAGAAAATTCAAAGCTCCCCCTCAGTTATCGGTATCCACGGGTTTGCCCTTAGACAACTATAACTTTGACATAACCGATGTCTATGATGAGGATCCCATAACTGACCTACCCATGTTTTTCGAGGATTCCTCCCTTCTCATGATTAGTACCTTATATTTTGAGTCAAATAACCAAACTAATGAGCTAAAACTTGTCTACCCCCAACTCATCGATTACGACCAACGAGGACCACCGATTCTAGACACATTCGAAAATGATGAGGCTCTCTCAGAATTCATGGGATTACAAGATACTATACCATATGGAGATCACAAAGATGGGTTTGACATTGTGCTAGACACACATGCCTATTATGGGGAAATGATTGAATCCCTTAGTTGCAAAAGTGAAAATTTAAGAATAATATCTTGGTCTTTGAGTGAAAACCACACTGTGGCACTCTCTGACCCAAAAATAGTAAAAACAAAGGACACATCCAGTGGTGAAAACCTCTCTAAGGTGCCAGAGGATGAGGGATTTAATCTTCCCCTTAGTGCTATTCATTAGGAGAAGTCATCAGTCTTAGCAGAAAAGTTCAATCCGGTCAACTTGGGAATAGAAGAAACACCACATATCACCTTCTATGCAGAATCATTTTTGACAGAAGAACAAGAAATCCTACCTACTTTTCTAAGGGAAAGAAAGGTAAACTTTTCATGGACTTATGCCAACATGCCTAGTCTTGATCCAGAAGTTGTGGTTCACCATCTAGCTGTCTATCCAGAAGCAAAACTAGTAAGACAAAAACTAAGAAAGATGCATCTGCAAATAGCTTTACTAGTTAAACTTGAATTACAGAAGCTTCTTGATGTCAGATTCATTCATCCAATTGATTATACAGAGTGGGTATCAAATCTTGTACCTATTTCAAAGCCCACTGGGGGCATCCACATTTGGACGGACTTCAAAGATCTAAACAAAGCATGTCCCAAGGATGATATCCCTCTCCCAAATATTGACACGATTGTGGATCAAACAACAGGACATGAAATGATATCACTAATGGATGGATTCTCAAGGTACAATCATATCACGATAGCTAAAGATGACCAACACAAGACAACTTTCACTTTTCAGGACATACTATTGGAATATGATGTCATTTGGGTTAAAAAATGCAGGAGCTACCTATCAAAGAGCCATGACACTAATCTTCCATGATATGATTCACAAAATTGTGGAAGACTATGCGAATGAAATATTGGCCAAATCAAAGAAATGTTGAGATCACATAGCAACATTAAGCTCCATCTTCGACAGGCTAGAAGAATACAAGGTTAGGTTCAATCCAAAAAAGTGTCTTCAAGGTACAATCAGACAAGTTACTAGGATACGTTGTATCTATGAGAGAAATAAAGATAGACCCTGCCAAATTCAAAGCAATTCTCGAGATGGAGGCACCAAGAACCTTGAAGCAGTTGAGAGGTTTGTAGGGAAGACTCCAATCCATCTATCAGTTCATAGCACAACTAGTAGACAAGGCTATCCCATATTCTCATCTACTCCACAAGGGGGTAGCATACAAATGGGACGATAAATTTGATCAGGTCTTCAAAAAAATGGAGTGCTTACTGACACCACCAATTCTCGGCAAGCCCTTGATCCTGTATATATCGGCAACAGTAGCAACCCTTGGTGCTCTCTTAGCGCAACATGATGAAAATGGGAAAGAGAGATCTATTTACTATATTATAGAACAATGGTAGGACATGAGCTGAATTATACATCCATTGAGAAGGCTTTCTTAGCAGTCGTGTTTGCCGCACAAAAATTTAGACACTAGATGTTGGCACATTAGATAAAACTCATTGCCAAGATAGACCCTCTCAAGTATCTACTTTCCAAAGCAATGCTCACAGGGCGAACAACTAAATGGTTCATGATCTTGACAGAACACGACATTGAGTATGTAGAATGAAAATCCATTAAAGGACAAGTAATTGCAGACCACCTGGAAGAAGCACTGATGTATTCAAAGAACACACTTATATCAGAGTTCCTCGATGATTCAATCTTTAACCTAAGTGTGGAAAATCATTGGAAAGTATATTTTGATGGATGTTACACTCAACATGGGTCAAGAGTTGGAGTCTTCTTCATTACGCCACAAGGAGATTGCATACAAAATTCATATAAGTTGTCTTTTCCTTTGCACAAACAACATTGCAGAGTATGAGGCTCTTGTCATAGGACTCAAAATTGTAGTACAGTGGAAGATCATGGCACTCAAAGTCTATGGAGATTCATAGCTAATCATCAACTAGGTTAATGATGAATACCAAATGAAGGATGACAAATTGACCCCATACAAGAAACTGGTGGAAAACCCCAAAGAAGTATTCATTGACATCATGTTTGAGCAAATACCAAGAGCAAATAATAGAGCAGTGGATGCTATGGAAACAATTGGATCGCTACTAGATATCCCACACAATGTCGCTAAGCAAGAATTCCTTATAGAGCAGCTTCTCCTACCATCATTCGAGGTACCAGAGTATGAATTCATGTGTGAAATTGTTGGTCTCATTGATCCCTAGTATCATGATATATACACCTACTTGAGAATAGGAGTCCTCCTTGCTGATATCACCCTGAACCTTAAAAGAACATTTGTCAAAAAGTCATCCCACTTTGTTATCTTAGGAGACACCCTATACGGTAGGAGTATCGAGGGAACCCTTTTACGATGCCTAAATTTTGAGGAAGCTTTGACTGCTTTAACCGAGGTACACATTGACATTTGTGGGTCACATTTGAGTGGTATGACCTTGGCAAAGAAACTGATGAGGACTAGGTACTATTGGCCTACGATGGAAAAAGAAGCTCACGACTATGTTCGAAGATGTTTGCAATGTCAATAGCATGGGGATATCATCCATGCACCAGCTCAAGAGCTTCACCCAATCATTACACCTTGGCCCTTTTCACAATGGGGGCTCGATCTCATCAGAAAAATCACCCCCACCTTATCCAGTGGACATAAGTTCATCATCACTGCCACAAAGTACTTCACAAAGTGGGTGGAGGCCATCCCCATGACCTATATTACAGGAATGAAAATATCCAAGTTCATCCTGAACTACCTAATTTTCCACTACGGTGTCCCTCAAGCCATTATCTCAGATAACAGGACACCTTTCAAAAACCAAGATGTTAGAGACCTATGCTAAAAGTTCAAAATCCAACATCACTTCTCCACTCCATACTATCCCCAAGGAAATGACTAAGCTAAGGCTACAAATAAAACCATCTTGAAAATCCTTAAGAAAATAGTCAATGAAGTTGGTTGTGACTGGCACTTATAGTTGAACCCCAGCCTATGGGCCTATTGAATAAGTATTTGCATGCCTATAGGTGCAACCCCTTTCTCCCTAGTCCATGGATCAAAATCCATCCTTCCCATTAAGATTGAGCTCCCATCCTTAAGAATATCACTGCAAAACCTCATTACAGATGCAAAATATCGGGTGTCATGATTGAACGAGTTGGAGCTATTGGATGAACGATGCATGGATTCCTTGAACCATATGCAAGTCTATCAGAACCATCTCAAGAGGAGGTATAATAAGATCAGGAGTCAGACCTTTCAAGTCAGAGAGCTCATGTTGAAAGAGAATCAGAAAAACGTACCAAATCTTGACAGCAAAGGAAATTTTGAACCTAACTGGTGTTGGCCTCCTACAATGATTCAATAACTAAGCCTTTACATCCATGATTCAGAAACTAGAAATCTAACCTAAATAGCTATTCAATCATCATGAAGGTCCATTTAACTTGTCAACCCAAGGATGTGAACTTGAAATGGGTCAGCACAGTATCTGCACTAGGGGCTCAAGTAGTCATTGCACTCTACAACTACGAAATGCAACACTGAAATTAAATTGATTAAAAGGAAATAAAGCAAATGTTGAATATCAACCAACAACTATGCTAAGTTGAAATGCAGGGTAAGAATGAAAATCTAAGTGACAAACAAGAGACTACTCTGTTTTCTTTGGCTACAAGAACAGTCACAAAATGGAATTATAGTGGCTACAAGAACAGTCGATGCCAAATTTCTAAGTACTAAACAACAAGTAATACTAAATTAATGCTAAACTAAGAAGATGGATTACTCACCAAGTGGGTCCCCTTGGATAAGCATCCTCTAAACTAACGAGAACTCAAATGTTCGAACTCATAACTTTATTTTATTCACTGTAAATCATGCATACAAAGAGTAATGTATTTGTATTACTGAAACTTGAGAATGGGAGTACAATGAGTGTCAAATCATTATTTATACTACAACTAAACAATGCAGTCAACTCCACAACTAGAAGGATGTCATTTAGAGAAAATAGGGGAAAGTGGAGTGATGACGGTTACGCATGCATGGAATCTGGTCAGACATGCAAGTCAAGCATAGATCCAGTATAATAGTAATACCCATGCATGCTCAATCATTAAGGTCCATTTCAAGGCAGTTACATTCAATTGCATGAAGAATCTTTGCTGCCGGTTGCCTTTGACTTGGAGCGATTTCTCAGCTGGACGTTATGGTGCATTCCCAGCTA
Organism: Sequoia sempervirens; assembly: GCA_007258455.2. Lineage (NCBI taxonomy): Eukaryota > Viridiplantae > Streptophyta > Pinopsida > Cupressales > Cupressaceae > Sequoia > Sequoia sempervirens. Next base: position 200,421 of record VDFB02338700.1, on the reverse strand, counting down.
GCGATGTCTTCCTCAACTTGGTGTATTAAATCTGCATGTCAAGGTCAGTACGCATAATAACTGCACATCTATAACCACTTCTAAGAGACATTCATTAATCACATGCAAAATCAATATAGATGACCCACATATTATGTCAAATATCATTAAAGCTTGCAGAGATAGGATAATATCAAATTTCAATGGTTTGAGCGAAACATTATGCCAATACCAATACTTAAGCATTAAATTCCATGACATCTATGAGAAAATAGACTATAGATTCTACCCAAAACTAGACCAAAAACTAGGCCCATCACTCCCCCCAACCTAACATTTTGTTGGTCCTCTAGCAGGGGACGAGTTGTTCTTCTGCTTGGTCAAAGTTCTAAAATTTGCAACTAAGAGTTGTCCAACATCAGTGGTTGTAGTACGTGAGTCAGGGTCCCAATAGAATCCTCCCAATCTGTCAAACCTGTTCCATTTCTTCCTCTCTACAACAATGTCATACTGGTAGAATCTAAAATTTGGCACAGGCCACATGAGCATGGGTGGCTGAAAATTCAGGGGAAGCCAATGTCGTCCTTGAGCTCTCCCAATCTGAATATGTCTCTCAATTATTTTTTATGTTGCAGTATAATTGTGGATGGAGTGAGGCTCAACCTGTTTCAGCTCATTAGTCATTTACTATTTCATCTCTGGGATAAACATCTCCTCACGGTTTCCTCCTTTGCTACTGTTTTTACCTCATACTTAGTGTAAACTACCTCAATCCAACGCATAATCCTATTGCCATAACTTGGTCTGAGCAGCATTCTATGCCATTCTCTGTAAATATCCCTTGGGTTGCTTGATTCAACTCTAACAGGCAGAGGGATATCAAAATCCAATTGTTTATAAGCACCATGTTGTTGTCCCCAACTAATCTCATTTTGCACCCAAGACATGAATGCTCTCAATTGAACATCCCCAACATATAGCAACGGATTCCATTCATGGTCTTTTGTGATAGGATAATTATGTAAATAAAATTCACATAGAAAATTCTTCATTTTAGGTGAGGCAATCCTATAAGCATTAAAAAATTCCATAGGGGTATCAATAGAAGGATTCAAACCTGAGGCCAGTCTTGACATCTTAAAAGAGAGATACTTCTCTTTTAGGAGTAGAGCATAGACCCTCGGAGGATCTCTACATTCTAGAATCTTTGGTACCAAAGCTACCATATCATCTACCCTCTGCTTTATGGTGGCAATTTCATCTTCATCCTCAATCTCTTCATCCTTATTTTGAATTTCCTCCTTCAACTTTGGTTTTTCCTTTTTCCATTCTTCCTCCCTTCTTTGTATTTCTCTCCATAAATTCAAAATTGTTGCATGTACTATAAAACTAGGAGGATTATGAATGCCTACTAGTCTTTTTGTTGATGGTGGCTCCTCATATGGCACTATTTGCATGGACTTAGGTTGTCCTGTTAACTCTGGTTGTAAGGGTGTTGTTTCTTCTTCTTTTTGTTGCAAGGACTCTTGTTCTTGTTGTGGCTGCAGGAACTCCTACTCTGGTTATGGTTGTTGCTGCAAGACTTCATGTTGCAGGACCTCTTGCTCATGCTACAGGAAGTCCTGATTTTCTTCCAATTCTTTTGCAATGTTAGCAAGATCGGCCAGTGTTATGTTTGTTGCTCTCTTAAATATGTCTTCTCCTTCTTCAACATTCTCCTGCTCCATTGGAGCTCTGGGGTCCTCATGTGAGATCTCACTGGGTTTAGGGATTTCCTATAGAGGCATACCAATCGTAGGCTCGGCTGGTCTTGATTTCCTAGGAGGTTCCTCACGTCTTCCTTTGGCTACAGGATGAACAATATCAACCTTCCTCTTCTTAGAACTTGGCACTTTTCTTTCTACAAGTTGTGTTTTAGCCTTCCCCTTTCTCATTTCTACCTCTCTTCGTTGCGCCCTAGTTTTCATGAGGGTTTCAAGTGGAACTTCATCATCAAAATCCGAGGAAGAACTTTCTTTTTTTGAGTGCTCTATTTCAAAAGAACTAATTTCTATAGCTTCTTCTGCTGCAGGAGGATTCACACTGGAGCCAACACCAAAGGTTGAAGCACTAGGAATGGTTTTAGTCATGCTTACTCTCCTGCTAGACCTACGGGATTGAGGTATAGCCCTAGGTGAAAAATGCTCAACATTGACAAACTCTTCCTGACGATAATTTTGATCAACTTTAACAAACTCTTCCCAGGTCATTCCAGATACATCATGCAAAAAAATTTCAACTAGTAATTTAATCAAGCAATGGTGGGAAACAAAATTATCCCTACCTTTCTAGGTCTCAGCCGCCATGATTGAGAGAAGATTGTACAACGTGTTGAGCACATTCATCCTCCTTTCGTGCCTCATGTGATTTAAAATCTTGAAGTGGACAGAATGAAAATTTGACCGATAACCCTCGCAAGTGATGTATTTGATGACATACATTGCTATATGGTTCCACGGCTTAGGCAGAGACATTCTCTTTACACCTTGTTTGTCTATGCTCAATGGGGGGTCATTTGGCTCAATGAATTCAGCCCTGGCTAACCTAACGTCTCTAGAAGCAGGGTAATTTTCACCATCAACAGGTAACCCTATAACCTCTGCAATTCTTTCCTCTGTTGCCACGACTTCTAACCCTTTTACTGTGGTTTTTCCTTCTAAAACCCTCTGGGAAAATTCAAGGGAAATGCCTTCATCAAAACCATCCAACTTCAAAAAGTAATCTATCCATCCATGATTTCAAAATTTAGCCAAGCATTGTGCATCCTGTAGTAAGATATCATGCACTGTGGGTTCATTTCGAATTAACCCACCTCCCATTGTCTACAATCAAACAAACACTCTGCAACTTCTTTTCCTACAATTCCCCTTCTTTCATGCAGTTCTCGTATGAAAATCAAATGCACTTCCCTACAGTGTCTGCTAATTTCCAACGCCAACCTACTAAATTTCTAGTGCTATTGTCAATTAAATTTCCTTTCTTTTATTTTTCCTTTTTACTTGCAACTCAAGATTACGACAAGGAAATAATGGAAAGAGAAGGAGTGATAAAGGGAAATTATGATAGGAAGAAATTGCGGCTGCAACTATTGTCACTTCACACATGCAAGTCGTCCTTCCACTCGGATTTCAAATCAGCTCATTTTAAAATTTCTGACGCAACCTAATATGATTTGACACATGGACAATAAGTTCACAAAATTTTTGCATCTTTTTCATTCCTCTCCCCCCAACCTAAATTTGGACATGTGTCCACACATGTGAGATGGGAGTGGCCATTGACAGGTAATGATGGCATTTATGCTAATACCTATACTAACGTACAATGATTAAATGAACGCACTTAAAAGATGATTAAAGATAGCAATTAATACACACATTCCTAAATGTGTGGAAGATTTGCTGCAAAGATCACAGATAAAGTAATACTTGCCTTGTTGGAAAATGAATTCAGCAATAAATGAAGATGATGTGGAATGAGGTGAGGTGGAATGAAGTGATGGAAGAGAGAGATGATGGATGGGTGGATGGGTGGATGACGAAGAAATGGACTTCCACGTAAGTGAAAGTATTTATTATGAAAAGTACGTACCTCAATTAGGCTGAAGGAGGGACACTAGGTCCACCGCCTTTAGCTGTAGGAAGCTTTGAGTGCTAGGTGAATTGTTGTAGGAACTCTTCTTTATAAGTTGGTTTATGGTATAACCTGAGGTGATGACCATTGACAAGTAATTTGAACCTGACAGGGTCAATCATGGTGAGCTAAACAACTCCATTAGGAAAGACCTCAACAACTTTGTATGGTCCTAGTCACCTTGTCTACAATTTTCCTACATTGTCCGGGTATCTTGAATCATAGAGAAAATCCCAATCTCTTGGTTTGAACTTCTTGTCCTTGATAACTTTTTCATGCCACTTGATTCGTTTATTCTACACTACTTCTATATGTTGTAGGGTTTCTCTTCTTATCTCATCCAAAGCATTTAGCTACATGATTCTTTCTCTCTGTGTTTCAGAAATATCCATCCTTAAATCCACGACAGTTCACAGAGTTTTATGTTCGAATTCAATTAACATCATAGTTTTCTTTCCATACAACAACTCAAATGGGGTGAAGCCTGTAGTTGTTTTCCATTTTGTCCTATAGGCCCAAACAGCTTCTAGTAATCTGTTTGCCCAATCTTTCCTATGGATAGCTACTGTTTTAGTCATAATGGCTTCAACCTCTCTGTTGGTCACCTCAACTTGGCCATTAGTCTGGGGGTGATAAGGAGTAGGCTTTTTGTGCCTTATATTGTACTCATTCACTAATGCTGCTATAGACACCTAAATTTGGACACTTAATTTATCCAAATTTATCCTCTTTTGTCTAAGCATCCCCTTATTTGCATTAATTAAGTAATATCACTACTATTTAATTAATATCCTTAATTCTGCCAAATCCCTAAGGTATTTAATTAATAAATAAATACCTTATCTCTTTAATCCTCCTTTTCATCAAATGAATTAAATAAATATGACATTTATTTAATTCCTCACATGTCACATCCCTTTCTTAATCCTAATTATTCTCCTAATCTCATCATTATGGATGTGCACATGCCTAATCCTTGATTAGGATGTGTCACATCCTCCAACTTTTGCAAGTTGGTCTCTAATTCCCCTTAACCATCTAACCCTCTTCTAATCATAATTAATTTATGGTTTGGATGTGCACACCCCTAATCATCATTAGGGTCACATCCTCCATAATCTCCCACTTGCCTCTAATATGTCATTAATTTGTCTAATCAGGTTATTGCACAACTTTAATCACTTAATTAGGTCAACCTAATCTCCATGTCATTTATGGAATGTGTCCTAAGTCAACCCTATTAAATGCTTTCTCCTTTTGGAGAAGGAACCCCTTTCCCCAGGTGAATTTTTAATTCACATTTAATCTCCCAATGCATTTCAAAGAATTTTAAATTCTTTCTCTCATTCCCATGTGGATATTTGAGCAATTTTTAATTTCTCACATGTCCTCTCACCCACATGTGGGCAAGGACCTCCTTTATGAGATCTTGTCCAAATCCCAAGGTACTATGTAGTACCTCCATGTCATGTCCACATCATTTTTTTCAAACCACTTCACATGCCACATGTCAAGATGTGAGGGCTTGTGAGTTCTCAACTCACCATAGCCCTACATTTTGGGCTTGTCGGTTTAATCTCAACTGTCCATTTCTCTAGAGAATTCAAAATTCTCTATAAATACCCCATCTTTTCTCTCATTTTGGGGAGGAGATCATTGTGCTAACCAAACTCTTGCAAATTTTTCACTTGAGCCATACTTAGCCAAATACTTGCACTTGCATCCATTCTAACCTATTTTCCATCCATATTGCATCTCAATCATGCATCTTTTGCCATCAAGAGGAGCATATATCACGTCAACAATCAAAGGGCCAACCAAAGGACAACTCAACAAGGTAAAATGTTCCATTTTGTTTTGTTAAGCTAATCACTTGCCCAATCTTGAGGTGTTAGGTGTTTAGGTGGTTCCTTATATGTTTTGTGTTGTTTCTCGTTTCTAGGACCACGTTTTCCCCTGATCACATTTTTGGCATGCTCGATGGGACCCACAAATAGGTCTGTATCTTTCACGTTTGTTGTTTTTTCACTTTTTGCAAGTGCAAGTTGTAGAGAGGCAGACCCAACCTGCAGAGGGGCGGACTCGACCATCCAGGGGCAGACCTGACCTCGAGGGGCAGACCTGACTTGACAGACAGGCAGACCTAACCTCCAGAGGTGGACCCAACCTTGCCTAGGGGCGGACCTGCCCTCCACAGACTCTAAAAACTATTTTTTTGTAGCTTTTTCACAGAGGGGTGGACCTGAACTCCAAAGGCAGACCCGACCTTGCCTAGGGGTGGACCTGACCTAACAGATAGGTGGACTTGACCTCTGGATAGGCGGACCTGACCTGGACAACTTTTTTCATAAGGTGAAATTTTTGTTTTCAACACTTTTTTTGGTTGTTTTAAGTGTTTCTGACCTCCTAACGTGTCTTGTTTGAGTCTATGCAAGCATCTAATCAACATTTGGCAAGAAACAAGGACAAGAATCACTAAGAAGTTTCCTTGCAGGGTTAGTTATTCATCAACTTCTACTTGTTGTTTTGCATAACTTAGATACATAGTTTAACTAGGAGTGTCAATTAATCTTGTGTGTCATGCTTGTTGGTAAGCCATTTTACATATCCAATCCCCTTGCGCTATCTGGCAATCTTGGGTGATGAGAAATCTTAGCTTACCAATTCTTTGTGTCTCCCTTTTTTATTTTATTAGGGGACCTGCTTGGGGATTTCATCACCCCAAGGGATGATCCCAACCACGTTTACTGGCAGGGTATATAACGGGGGGAGAGCCAAAGTTGTACCCCAATCCAACCACATTGTAATTGGCAAAGCGTTGGGATGACGTGAAGAGTTGTTCTGAGCCTCTAGTATCTCGCTAAGGTTCTCGACTCACGCTTGTAACGGGTTGGTGTTCACGGTTTGGGCCTCACGTACCGGGTGTATATCGAGGACTTCTTAGCAACCATGTTCATCCTAGAATAGAATAATTTCTCAACCATACCCCTTCTACTAGTCTTAGGATTGTGTTGTCTAAACTGTCTTCTTTGTGCAAAACTAGTAATTTTCTATTCAGTTGACTTAGTCGTATTTTTTTTATTGATGCTTGTTATTTTTTGGGTCCTTTTCCTTAGTCTTCTTTTCAAAACTCAAGTTTAAACTTGTATAGGGGTGGACTTGCCCTCCAAGGGTGGACCTTACCTATTCCAGGGGCGAACCTTACCTCTGAACCAACCCCTTTTCAGCCTATTTTAGCCAATTTTGACCAACTTTTGTCAAGCAGGCAAACAGGGGAACCTGACCTCTGGACAGGCGGACCTGACCTCCGGACAGGTGGACCTAACCTCTGGATAGGTAGACCTGACCTTCAGACAGGCAGACCTTCCCTCCAGGGGTGGACTTGACGCATCCTAGCGGCAGACCTAACCCTTGACCAATCAATTTTATCATTCGTTTCATCATTCTAGACACTTGTTTCATTGTTTCAAACTCCCATTCTGCCATTTTGATCATTAATTTACTCATTCTGAGTGAATTTTCATCTATTTCACACCCTATTTCATCATTCCAAACTCTCGTTCAGTCGTTCCAATCATTCGTTTACTCGTTCTGAGTAAATGTTTATCCATTTTGAACCTCCTATCATTTTGAACTCTTGTTTTGTCATCCTGATCATTCGTTTACTCATTCTGAGTAAACATTCATCCATTCTGAACCTCTATCTCCTCATTTCGAGATTACTTCGTCCATTCCGAGTCACCATTTACTCATTCTGATTACTCATTCATCCATCACAATCACCTAGACTTCGTTTTGAGAGTTTTGATTTTTATGCCGAAACTTTCAGAGGCCATAACTTTTGACTCGAGTGCCCGTTTGAGCTGAAATTCTACGAGTGGTTGCGTTATGAGGTGGCATGTGGATTCGCACCCCATTTTGCCACATTTTCAGGGCCTCAAACTTTCATCTTAACCCTCAAAATTGCAATTTAGTGTTTTTTTCAATTTTTGAAAAAACATTTTCAATAATAACTCGAAATGCATGTCTTAGATTTGGGAGGTTAGTTGGAAATTCATCCTATCTTAGTTTTGGGTATTTTTTGGGAAAAACTGGACACTCAAAAGTATGTTCGTGAAGTTTCCTAAAATGGCAAAATTTGACAATTTTTGAAAATTGCCAAATCTGGAAAATTATGATTGTTAGCACCTTACGTCCTTTAAACCCTGGAACTTGGTGTAGAATCAATCCCATCACATATTCCAATCATTCTAATCTAGGCTTCAATCCAATCCTAATATGAGCTTTAATCTAATCTCAATATGAGCTTAACCAAAATCCTAATATGAGCTTTAGTCCATCTAGAGTCAAGATCTTTGGATATCGAAATAAATCTTAAGATCCCTCCCTCCATCTTCTTCAATTTTGTCCTATTCATCCTTTCATACATCCATTCTGAACATTCGTTCCGCCTTTTTCGATCATTTGTTTACTTGTTCCGTGTAAACGTTCATCCATTTCAAACCTCCTATCCTCTTGAACTCTCATTCTACCATTTTGATCATTTGTTTACTCATTCTGAGTGAACGTTCATCCATTTCAAACCTCCTTCTATCATTTTGAACTCTCGTTCAACAATCCCGATCAATCGTTTACTTATTCCAAGTAATCTTTCATCTATTCCAAACCTTCATCTTCTCGTTCTGAGAATCATTCATCTATTGTGAGTAGTCGTTTACTCATTCTGAGAAGTCGTTCATCCATTTTGGTCACTCATTTACTTTTTTTGAGTATTCGTTCATCCATTTTTATCATTCGTTCCTCCAATCAAATCATCATTTTCCCCATCCAATCCCCTGAACTTCATCTCGGGTTATTAGCCAAATTGACCTAAGTGTCTGATCTGATCGTCATCATCAATGTCTGCTTAGGATTATCATTTTTCCTAAGTTATTCAATCATCGTCGTCAGCCCAACCAATCCATTTTCAATCTCAAAGTGGATTTGGTGTCGTAATCATCCATTTATCCTTTAATTTGATCAATCAGTATCCGAAGTTACCTAGGGTAATCTCTGAACGGGGTTTTCCAATCTCTTTCGTCATCCTATCCAATATATCATTCGATCTTATCAATCATCAATCGATCTTATCCAATCCAATCCAATTGCATCCTTATCCAATCACTTTCGACCCAATCAATCTACTTCCATCTTGAAGTAGATTCGGTGTCGTAGTCATCCTTTGGTAATCAAATTCAATCATCAAAATCAATCCCATCGCATCATCCAATCATCCTAATCTAAGCTTTAATCCAATCCCAATCTGAGCTTGACCTAAATCCCAATTTGAGCTTTAGTCTGCTCCCATACAAAATCTTTAATCAATCCTCTTTATCCTTTCATCATCACGAATCCTTATCCTCCATCAATAGTAGTCAAGGGAAACCCTAATTATGTCGACAACGATAACGAAAGTCTTGTCGATCAAGAAGAATATGGCATAGATCCCCTTGACACTATCATTGGTAGTAAGCTTTATCCACCCACTTTCCAAAATCCAATCACCCCTTCGAGTTATCCTGTTATGTCTTCATCCATGCCTAATCATGCTTCTTATGCTACCTTTGACAAGGGATATCCATCATATCCTTCATCTACATCATCCTCTTATCCAACACTCGCATCCTCTTATCCTAATCTGCCATCACAATACCCCTATCTTAATCCCCCATCCACATCATCCTATATCAATCCTTCATCCGCATATACCCACTACCCTAATCTTCCATACCAATCTGCCCATCCTAGTCATACATTCACACCAACCTATCCTAATCTAACATCCACATCTTCTTATCCTAATCTGACATCCACATTTCCCTATCTCAATCCGCGATCTCAATCTTCCCATCCTAATCCACCATCCCAATACCCTTACTACAATCCACCACCTGCATCCTTGTGCCCTAATTCACCATTCCAATACCCCTATCTTAACCCTTCATCTAATCTTAATCCCCCATCTATTCCCAATCCTGCGTCCAATCCCATTCCCCCATCTAATCCTAGCCCACCAATCCCTAGTCCTAATCCCCCACTAATCCATAATCCCTCATCCACTCCTACCACACCATCTCATCCTACAGTATTCAAGTTTCTCACTCCAGATGTTCTCCAAGGACTTATAGAAAAGAAGACATCTCCCACTCCACACCTTGAAGTTGTGGAATCATGCCATCCCAACCCATCATCCAAGGTCATTAGTGACAAGACCCTTCCCCACCCAACACCTATCATTTATGATACTACCCCTAGCACCACTCAAACCGTCGAAACCATCACATCCTCTAAATCCATTGAGCCCCCATCTCCTACCATCACATCTACTGAATCCATTGAACACCCACCTCCTACTCTGAGAGTCGTCGAACCCATCGATGACAACCAAATCCAATCCACTTCTTCCACTCCTAGTGTCACTAAAATCCATTCCCATGAATGTTTTGAATCCTCCATCTCTCCATCTTCCCCACTTGAAGAGTCCCACCAAGACTCCATTATCATGCCTCCCACACACGATGAGTCATGCCAAGAGCCTAACCCAAACCATGCCAACATATCCCCTTCTCCAAATCAAGATCCTATCATCCCATCTAGTCCACCTCAAGATCACAATCCCTCATCCATCCCATCCCATGATACCCTTTTCATTCAAGATTCCACCGCTCCATCTCCATCTCCATCTCCATCTCCATCGCATGAGCCCACTACCACAAATCCAAATCCTATCATATCCCCTAATCCCTCTCCTGATACCACCCATCCAAATGTTGCTATCCCATCATCTCCCTCTCATGATCCCCCATCATTGCCTAAAATTGCTATCCCCACACCGCTTGTGTATCCCCTTGGTACTCTCACATTCTTCCATGGTGGCCTCCTTGCAAAAGAAAAACATAGTGTATATACCACCCATCATCCTCCACCTAATAATGGACTCGCGTCATGTTTTCAGAATAATACAAATCTTATCATGGATCGCATGCTCAAGAAAATGAACTATCAAGGAAAAGGTCTAAGCCTTCATGAGCAAGGTATTTTAGAGCCCATCCAAGTCAAAGAACAAATCTACATGTAAGGTCTTGGACCTATTTCCCAAGACTCACAATGTAAAGATGTTGGTACAACCTCTAGACGTCCTCAATGAGCCTTTTCCAAAAGAAATTTTGGCTCTTCCCATCGCTCCACCAGATCATATACTGCCATCCCTCCTCCTCTATCGTATCTCCTCAAAACAATCATTCATATTCCTCCTTCATCCGCTCCATCCATTTTGGGTCCTTATGTTCCTCCCTCTACCATCTCCCATCTCCCATCCTCCATCTACTATGTCCATGTTTCCTCCAGGTCCTACATCTCTTTTGGGCCCCTATACCCTAAAATCACCTCCTCCATCTCATCATTTCATCCATCCAATACCTATCCATGTCATCCATCATAAACATCCCTCTCGCATGTCCCCTAATAAGATCAACAAAGGCACATACCTACACATTCTCCATCTACATGTAATCCTCATCATCCATCTCCTCAGACCCGTCCCATTGCTAGTAAAAGCACTTTGGATGCCAAAGAAAAAGTGCCTAAATATAAAGATTCACACAAACCTAAAGCTCCTCATGCCCCCTCTAAACGACATGTTGAAGAAAAGAAAAATAAAATCCAAAATCAAAATCAAATCTGTAGCCCGCAAAGGTCCACCAAAGAAAAGATCAAAACCATGTGGATCCCAAAGAAAAAAGATGCAATGCCAACAAATGAGAAATTTGTAAGAACATCCAAAGTTTCTAATACAAAAGTTAATCATACACCCCTTTCATCTCCTAAGTTTGTTTTGGGCCCTTATGTTCCAAAGTTCACCATCCCATCTCCTCCATCATCCCCACATTTCCCATCCATTAATACTCCTATAATTTCACATTCATCACCATATGTGCCAATGTTGGTCCTGAACTCACCACCCCATCACACATCCACCCCATCATTCTATCCATACCCTTTCCAGTATCCCCATCCATTACCCCACATATCTCCCCCATCAAATCCCTCTAATTCATCCTCTTGCACAATCCATTTATCCTAATAAGATTGTACCAATGTCCAACAGTCACTTCGAATATGGGCTCTTAACAACTTGTAGAACTTGATGCTTGAGTCCTTCATCCATCTCCTTATCGCATGTCTTCTAAATCCACTTATTTTCCTCCCTATCCTTATCCATCTCCTTTTGCATGCTATCCAAAAAAACAAAAAAATCAAATAGTAAAGAGAAATAATCCGTCCAATGGTGAAAACTTGGCAAAAAAGCACCTTGGATAAGTACCATGATGAAAACTTGGAAAATAGGCGTCATGCATAAATCCCCATCTACACTTGGGGGCAACTTCCTGATATGCATTCCCTCCATCTGCTATGCTTCCAACTATGCACTCTTCTTCCTCCTATATATCCTTTTCATTCATCCCCTCCATCCTACCTATCTTACACATCTTGCTTGGCATATCTCATTTATCCCAATCCTTCCATCCTTGTGATCTTGATAACGATAGGGGCAAACATATAAACATGTTTTGGACACCTCTTAGCATACATCCCCTCATCCGCACACTATCCTACTCCTCATTCACACTCGTCTACCTTCCTTATCCACCCATCACGCTACCCTCAATATCCCTTCCTTATCCATGCATCCTATCTTCATCCATCTCACTCCTTTATTTTCCTATTCTTCTCTATTGCATCCGTCATGCCTCCTCGCACATGACATATCTAGAGTGGGGGCATCTATCTTCCTTTGTGGCATAAGTCCTTGGAGAAATCATTCATCCAAACAATCCATGTCATCTTCCCATCCTTATCTTCCTACCTATCCTTATATCCTTACCAATCCAAGCAATCCTTTTCATCTCCCTATCCTTATCCCCCTCTCCAGACATCATAGCATCCCTTCCATCTCCTCATCCTTATCTTCCTATCTATTCACCTCTATCCTCATCCCATCTCGTACCCCCTTGTCTTTGGTATCTAGCTATAGGCTACTCCCCATGCAACCCAATGCCATCTATCTCATCACACATATTTTCCATCTCCTATCCTTTCTCATCATTCATCTATCTGTCATATCATCCTCCCAATTCATTTTGATGATTTGGATAACTATCCCATCCCTGAGCTTCATGTGATCGTCATCATCCTATCCAATCCACTAGGTCTATCCTGTCTCATCATCTTCGTCTCATCATTTTCTCCCCTTCTCAGGTTTATCTTCTCATCATCCTTTTATCCATTGCTTTTCTTTGGCATTTTGTCGAACTCTATTTCCCCTACGCTTTCACGTACGCAAGGTCAATCATTTGATCCGCCCCCGGGGCTCTTCTATCATCTATCATCGGTCTTTCGACTATGTATGTCTGCTCCTTTATCGCCTATCATCGGACTTTCTTATTTTTTCTATTCAGTCTTTTTCATCCATCATCAATCTTCATCATCCTCTTTCCGCTTTTATCCATGGTCAGTCGTCAACCTTTTATCGAACTATGAGGGCTCTGCGCTTTCACGTAGGCAAAGCTAATCTTTGATCGGCCCCCGAGCCCCTAGGTCACTAGGATGTGTCAGTATCCTATCTTGTGTCATATCATCGAGCTATGCCTTTATCTAGTTGGTTCTTAATAAACAAGATCCACTTGTATCAGCAGATCCAATCGGTTTTGAATATCCTGTGTCATATCGATCTTTTAGTTTAGTATCTATCATCGGTCTCAACAGGATGCATCCTTCCTAACAGACCTCATCAATCCCATCCATCCCCTTGATCCTATGGCAAAGGATGTTTAAAATTGATTGCGATCTTTTGATGCTTTTGGATTTTGTTTATCATTTGAGCTCCCTATCATCACTTGTCATGGTCGCCTTGATCCATCATATCATGGTGTGCTTTGACTAGTCAACATAGAGGCATATCTTGATCTTTTTTTTGTTGTTGTCTTCTAGGTTGTCCCACGTAGTACCCACCAAGATCCTTGAGGTCTTATGTTACGCTAGAGCATCCTTGTGTGCTTGTGGCTATCCCAATAATTGGTCTGACCAAGGTCATCACGACTTTGGGGTGTTGGGATAGCCTTCTTGTTTGTTGTGTTTGTTTCATGCATTAGACACTAATCTGCCTTGGTCCTCTATACCTTGGTGTGTCGTGTCTTCTTCTATAGAAAAAATCAGTGCTCCTAAAGATAGAAAATTGCATTTGGAGTGTATTTCATCTCCATCCTCTCATCTATCAAAACCTCCCCATCCATTCATCCTTCATCACTCTCCCCTCCCAATCTCCTGTCGCCTTTTCATCCTTTCTTACCCATCACTTCGCATCATCTTCCTCATATACCCTTTGCATCATCTTCCTCTTATATCCCTTGCATCACCTCCTCCATTTCGAGAGCACACCCGTGTTCTCTTGAACCCACATGTCCTCTCGAGGGGGCATCCTTCATACCTAATTTTCATCATTTTTTCCCTTCCTAGTCACTCCTTTGAATGACTGGGGCATCTTTCCCAATCTAACCATCTTCTTCTAAGTTCTATGTTTTAATATTCTTTGAAATGATGCTACTTCATAACACCATCTCAAAGAGGGAAAAAATGTAGACACCTAAATTTGGACACTTAATTTATCCAAATTTATCCTCTTTCGTCTAAGCATCCCCTTATTTGCATTAATTAAGTAATATCGCTATTATTTAATTAATATCTTTAATTCTGCCAAATCCCTAAGGTATTTAATTAATAAATAAATATCTTATCTCTTTAATCCTCCTTTTCATCAAATGAATTAAATAAATATGGCATTTATTTAATTCCTCACATGTCACATCCCTTTCTTAATCCTAATTATTCTCCTAATCTCATCATTAGGGATGTGCACATGCATAATCCTTGATTAGGACGTGTCACATCCTCCAACTTTTGTAAGTTGGTCTCTAATTCCCCGTAACCATCTAACCCCTCTTTTAATCATAATTAATTTATGGTTAGGATGTGCACACCCCTAATCATCATTAGGGTCACATCCTCCATAATCTCCCACTTGCCTCTAATATGTCATTAATTTGTCTAATCAAGTACTTGCACAACCTTAATCAGTCAATTAGGTCAACCTAATCTCCATGTCATTTATGAAATGTGTCCTAAGTCAACCATATTAAATATTTTCTCCTTTTGGAGAAGGCACCCCTTTCCCCATGTGAATTTTTAATTCACATTTAATCTCCCAATGCATTTCAAAGAATTTTAAGTTCTTTCTCTCATTCCTATGTGGATATTTGAGCAATTTTTAATTTCTCACATGTCCTCTCACCCACATGTGGGCAAGGACCTCTTTTATGAGGAGATCTTGTCCAAATCCCAAGGTACTATGTAGTACCTCCATGTCATGTCCACATCATTTTTTTCAAACCACTTCACATGCCACATGTCAAGATGTGAGGGCTTGTGAGTTCTCAACTCACCATAGCCCTACATCTTGGCCTTGTTAGTTTAATCTCAACCGTCCATTTCTCTAGAGAATTCAAAATTCTCTATAAATACCCCCTTTTTTCTCTCATTTTGGGGAGGAGATCATTGTGCTAACCAAACTCTTGCAAATTTTTCACTTGAGCCATACTTAGCCAAATACTTGCACTTGCATCCATTCTCACCTATTTTCCATCCATATTGCATCTCAATCATGCATCTTTTGCCATCAAGAGGAGCATATATCACATCAACAATCAAAGGCCAACCAAAGGACAACTCAACAAGGTAAAATATTCCATTTTGTTTTGTTAAGCTAATCACTTACCCAATCTTGAGGTGTTAGGTGTTTAGGTGGTTCCTTATATGTTTTGTGTTGCTACTCATTTCTGGGACCACATTTTCCCCTTATCACAACTGCAACAAGAGTTGATGTGAATTGTGGCCTTTGATCAGTCACTATTTCTCTTGAACTCCATATCTTGTGAAACTCTCCTCATAAGGAAACTCTACAACCTTGTTATCTCTTACATGCTTCATGGCCTTAACTTCTACCCATTTTGTTACATAATCAGTGCATACCAATTGTGAACCAACGATGTTAACCTACTCTAAACCATGCAAAACAAGATGCAAAAGAGAAAGGAAAGAACACTGACACCTCGAGATTAGCCTAGTTGAATCCAAAACAAAAAAAAAAAAGATAAAAGAGAAGTTGATTATACCTTATCTTGGATTGATCCTTTGGTTGGCCCTTGATGGTTGATTAATGTGTGCTCCCTTTGATGGCAAGATGCTAAAATGAATTCAAAACGGTGAGGGTTTGATAAGAAATGCAATGAGCAAAGTGGGTAGTTGAGAAGATGAGCCAAATGGATAGGATGAAAGCTTAAGGTATGCAACAATGGTGGATACGATAAGATGTAAGTATTAGCTTGAGAGATGAAGTTGGTTGAGTTGCAAGTGTTGAATGAATGAGAATGCATAATAATCAAAATGAAAGAAAAATCCTTCATTTTATGGAGAGAAACCCTAGGGAAATGGACGGTTGAGATCTTGCAACCAAGGGAAAGATGGATAAGGAAACATAAGGTGGAAGATGGCATGTGATGGGAAGCTACTTGTAAGTACCTTGGAATAAAGGTGATGTGACTTCTCAATGATCACATGGGGGAGAGGAGAATCTTGGGTGAAATAAAAGTGAATTTAAAATTCACATGATTGGGAGATCTTGTGGATAAGACAAGGTTCTCAAAAAGAGAGGTGAGAAGTACTTTGGATAAGACAAGGTCCCTAAAAAAGTAAGTACTTACCCACATGTGATTTATGTAACAAGTCAAAGATTCTAGAAGACTTTTTCACATGTGAGTGATGTGACAAGTCAAAGGTTCTAGAACTTGCATGGGGATAAGGAGAATATTGGAAAGATAAAAGTGAATTAAAAATTCACATGGGGAAGAGAGGAGTCTTCGATGAATAAAAAAAATTAAAAATTCATTGGGGGATAGGGAGTATTGACCAAGGTATTGATTAGGCTTAACTGGTCAGTGATTAGAAGATGATTAGTGGTTAAGGAAGATTAGAATCCAACTTGCAAAAGTTGGAGGATGTAACACATCCTAATCAAGGATTAAACATGTGCACATCCTTAATGAAGAGATTAGGAGGTTGGTTAGGATTAAGGAAAAGTGATGTGATATGTTAGGAATTAAATAAATGTCATATTTATTTAATTCATTTGATGAAAGGGGGATTAAAGAGGGTAAGGTATTTAATTATTAACTGAATACCTTAGGGATTTAGAGGAATTTAAGGATATTAATTAGATAATAGTCGTATTACCTAATTAATGCGGATAAGAAGATGTTTAGATGCAAAGGGACAAATTTGGACAAATGTAAGTGTCCAAATTTAGGTGTCTACACCAATATATAAGACTTACCATTTGATGGAGGGTCAATTGGTCCCACAAAATCCAATCTCCACTTGTCAAAGGGAATTATTACTATCTAAGGGCAAAGTGGCATCTCATCATATCTAGTTGGTATGCCCATTCTTTGACATCTGTCACATTTTATGGTATACCTTCTTGCATCCTTGTGGAGTGTTGGCTAGTAATACCCTGTGTTCAAAACATTCATTGATGTCCTCTTGGCTGAAAAGTGTCCTCCACATGGTTCATTGTGACATGCATGCAAAATGTCATATGTCTCATCTTCTCTCACACATCTTCTCATGACATGGTTAGGTCCAATATAAAACAAACATCCAACAATCCAAGAGAAAGGAAAATATTTTTCAATGAGTGCCCTTTTCTCTTTTGGGGAGAAGTGAGAAGGAACTCTACTTGTAACCAAGTAATTGGCTATGTCAGCATACCAGGGTATTTGTACACTGAGAGAGAATAGATTATCATCAGGAAAAGAGTCACCTATAGGTTGATTGTCTTCTGATGTAGTTAGCCTTGAAAGAAAATATGCAACAACATTAGCCTTCCCTGGCTTATCCACAATGGTTATATCAAACTCTTGCATCAACAATAACCATCTTTCCAATCTACCTGTGATCAAAGGTTTATTCATGAGATTCCTAATGGTTGCATGATCAGTGTACACAAAGATTTGGTAGCCCGTTATGTAATGTCTGAATTTTTTCAGTGCATAGATTACTACCAGCATCTCTTTCTCTGTCACTGTATAATTGAATTCAACTCCTTGCAATTTTTTGCTAAAAAAATAAATAGCATTTTCAAGAGCTCCCTCTTTCTGTCCTAAGACCACTCCTATGCAATAATCTAATGCATCAATGTGGATGTGGAAAGGAAGCTCCCAATTAGGTCCCTTAAGTACAAGAGCATGAGTCAAAGTTGCCTTCAAGTCAGAAAATGCCTTGTCACAAGCTTTAGTCCACTGAAATTCAGCATCTTTAGTGAGAAGGGTATACAATGGTGCTACTACCTTGCTCAAATCCTTGATGAATTGCCTATAATATCCTGCATGACCCAAGAAACTCCTAACATTCTTTTGTTTTGTAGGTGTAGGAAGATTTGTGATTACCTCATTTTTTGCAGGATCTACTTGAATTCCCTTGTGGGAGATGTAGTGGCCAAGAACTACACCCTCTTGCATCATCATGAATCACTTTTCACTATTTAAGGATAAGTTTTGATCCTCACATCTTTGTAGGACTCTCTTGAGATTCTCCAATGCTTGATTAAAATTAGCACCATAAGTGGTGAAGTCGTCCATATAAATCTCCATGAAATCATGAGAAATATATGAGAATATGCTAATGACTGCCCTCTGGAAAGTTGCAGGTGCATTGCACAAGCCAAATGGGAGTATTGAAATAGGTCCCCCATGGATAGGTAAATGTGGTCTTCTCCTGGTCTTCTAGTGCAATTTATATCTGGTTGTAGCCACTAAATCCATCTAGAAAAGAGAAGTATTTCTTTCCTGCAAGTGTGTCAAAAACTTGATCAATGAAGGGTAAAGGAAAATGGTCCTTCTTTGTGGTGGCGTTAAGTTCTCTATAATCAACACAAACTCGCCATTTCCCTCCTTTCTTGGGCACAATCACTAATAGAGATACCTACTGACTATCTGAAATGGGGTAGATAAATCCTGCATCTAGCAATTTTTGTAGTTCTCCTTTCACAATTTCTCTTAGTGCAGGGTTAATCCTTCTTTGTGGTTGTCTTACTGGAGTGCAATCATCTTTGATATAAATTCTATGGGTACAAAGTTTAGGATCTAGTCCCTTCATATCATGATAATCCCATGCAAATGCATGTTGATGGGCCCTTAATAGGTTTTCCAATAGCAGTTGTTGCTCTTCATTCAATTTACTATTAACATTCAAATATTTTCCTTTTGACACCTAGACTTGTGTAGTTAACTCTATTATGGATGATTCATTAATACATGGTACCTTTAGTTCATATGGCAGCAATGTATGGATCATACTTGTTGTTGTAGAAAATCTGTTTGCAAGAACAGTGGTTGCAAGAAGATCGTCTACAGGAAGAATGTTTGTAGGAATAGTGGTTGCAGGAAGAGCAGGCATAAGTGTCCTGACCGAAGTAGAAGATGATGCTTCCTCCATTTCATAATGGTTCTAAATCAGATTATCCAACACTTCATCTCATCTTGGAGCTGCATGAAAGAGCTTCTTCCTAGCATCATCAACTATGCCACAGAATTAACTTCCTCAGCCTCTTCACCAACTTGTGGCCATACAGAATCTTTCTCATCATGAGATGGCTGAGCAGGTGGATAAAGAACAAAAAATTTAGTACTCCTTCCATCTGAAATGGTCATGTTACCTTACCAACATCCAATGTATACATCTATAGTTACTGACCAAGTCCTTCCAAGAATGATGGGATACCCACCGAGTGTAGCCTTAGGAGAAAGAATCATAAAATCTGCTAGCTATTCCCAAGAGTCTAGAACTATCACAAGATCCTCCACTATACCATCAAGCTTAATAGTAGAGCTATCAACAAGCTGCAAGACAGTAGGAGTAGATCTCATACTTGCAATATTTAGTTGTTGCAGGATGTCTTTGGTCATCACATTGATTTATGCCCTTGCTGCCCCTAAATCAATCAGAGCATTCTTCACTTGGATCTCATTTATGACAACTGCTACTACAGGACTTCTTGGGTCATTATACTTGGGAATAGTCACTTTTCCCAGCATGATATCAGCTAGCTGGCCCACCACATGAATTGTAGTTGGGTCTCTCTTCTTCCTTCCTGGCTTCTTAAGACAAGCTTCCTTGATAGCTTTGTCATAGATTGGAACATCCTTTATGGCCTGAAATAGGGGTATCTGAACACATATATGCTTTAGCTGATCTAGGATGTCAAAAGTGGTATCCTCCTTTTCTTCTTTCTTCTTAGCAACTTCCAATCTCTGAGGGAAGGGTGGTTCTTGTTCAATCTACCTGGCTTGAACTGGTTCAGGATTGTTAGGTGCACTTAGCTAAATAGGATCATTCAGAGTCTCCTCCTCTTCCACAGGAATTTTAGTGATAATTGGCTTGGGAGGGCTTGATAGAGTAGTTCCTAAACACAAATGGATGTCACCTACACTCACAACATATGCAAGGAATTGATTTGAATTAGTAGAGTATGCAGGTTGTTGTTGTGGGTTGTTATTAGGATTGGGTGTGGGTTGAGTTGGTGGCTAAGTTGATTTAGGTTCATTTGAGCTTGGATTAGTAGGTGGAGGCATTAGAGTAGGTTGTTGGGGCTGAGAAGGTGGCTGCATGTAACTAGTTGTCTGGGTAGGCCATTGTTGTCCTCCTCGCCATTTATTTTTTTGTTTCCAATTTCTTGGAGGTGGTTTCCAATGCCCTTGAAATTGATGCCAATTCCCCTAAGGTTGTTGCCACTAAGGTGGAGAACTCTGATGACTAGGCCAAGCATTTGGAGGGTTACTCTGAGACTGTGGTGGATATCCTCCATAACTGGGTGGATATGGAGGTTGTCATTGGTTACCAGATGAATAAGAGTTAAAATATGGCCCAACATAGGATAGTGGATCTGGTGGCATACCTTGTCCTGGAGTCCAAGGATTCCTTTGTGCAACATAATAGACTTGGTTTTCTTCAATCTGAATAGGATTGAACTCAAGTGAAATTTTCTTGCTTTCCAGATTAGCTACCATCTTACATCTACAGTCCTTCTTTTGTTTGTAGTGAGGACAATACTTTGTCAACATCATCTTTGCCTCTTCTTGCTTCTTTTTGGTCTGAAGTGTATCTAGCTAAGTAGCTAGATTGTTGATAATATCTTTCTTGAAGTCTACCAGCAAATGAGTGATCTCCATTCTTGAAACTCCACCAGTAGTTGACTTACCCTTGGAATATTGATAAGCTCTCCCTTTCTTTGAAGCTACCCTAGAGTAATTCTGGCATATTTTCTTGATATCCTCCCAAGGAACTTGGGAGATTTGTCCTCCTTCCATGAGGTTCAAAGCATCAGTGCAACTGTCATTGATACCTCTGAGGAAAATAAACTTTTGTGAGTCCTCGTTAAGTGTATGGTGTGGGGACTTTTGCAAGAAAAAAAAAAACCTTGCAATGTAATATTCCAGGCTCTCATCTTCCTTCTGCTACATCCTAAAAATGTCACCTCCTCTCATGTCACTACCCCTGCAGTATTCCTTGTACTTCTCAAGGAATTTTTTCTTCATGTCTTCCCAAGTTTCCATAGTATCCCTGCCTAGGTTCTAAACCATCTTAATGCAACCTCTTTCAAAGTGGTGGGAAATAACTTAAGCCTATGGGCATCAATAGTGTAATCATAACTCCTATAAAGTATGTCAAACTCTAATAAGAAGGTATCAGGATCTTCTGTCACAAGTCCATAAGAATTGGGGAGTGTTGAGGCAGGAATGTTCTTGATGTTGTCAACTTCATTTTGATGGGAAATGGGGAAAGGAAAAGCTGGTTGGTTTGGTTTGTTCCTATTTGCATCACCCATAGCTACTTGATGTGGTTCTAAGGGGTTCTCAAGCTAATTCTGATCTTTTGAGGAGACCTCAGAGCTAGTCAAATCAAGATATTCATCAGCAAAGGGGTGTGGAACTTCTTCTTCCTCTTCTTTTGGCAGGTTCTGGTACTTAACTAGCTGAAATGGATGATGATTGTTAGGAAGAAATCTCTCATAAGCATCCCTTCTCCTTCCTCTATACAAGCGATATCACTCACTATCAATCAGCTCACACAAAGAATTGGTAAAGAATCAGGGGGGTCATTACTTCCTAAGTAAGGATATTCTAAAAACAACTTTCAAAAACACTACAACAAGAAAAACTACCAATGACTCCAAAAGACTTCCTAGCTTGACACCATCCCTGGCAACAACGCCAAAAATGTTGGCCTCCTACAATGATTTAATAACTAAGCCTTTACAACCATGATTCAAAGACTGGACATCTAACCTGAATAGCTATTCAATCATCATGAAGGTGCATTTAACTTGTCAACCCAAGGACGTGAACTTGAAATGGGTTAGCACAGTATGTGCACTAGGGGCTCAAGTAGTCATTGCACTCTACAGCTAAGAATCGCAACACTGAAAGAAAATTTCTTAAAAGGAAATAAAGAAAATGTTGAATATCAACCAACAACTATGCTAAGCTAAAATGTAGGGAAAGAATGAAAATCTGAGTGACAAATAGGAGACTACTCTATTTGTTTTGGCTGCAGGAATAGTCACATAATGGAATTCTAGTGGTTGCAGGAATAGTCGATACCATATTTCTAACTAAGTACTAAATAGAAAGTAATATTAAACTAATGCTAAACTAAGAAGACAGATTACTCACCAAGTGGGCCCCCTTGGATAAGTATCCTCTAAACTAACTCGAACTTGGAACTTTATTTTATGCACTGTAAATCATGCATACAAAAAGTAATGTATCTTTATTATTGAAACTTGAGAATGAGAGTACAATGTCAAATTGTGCAACCTCCTAAAGAAGGAGCATCAAATCATTATTTATACTACAACTAAACAAGGCAATCAACTCCACGACTGGGAGGACGCCTTTTAGGAAAAACAGGGGAAAGTGGAGCGATGGCGGTTACGCATGCATGGAATCTGGTCAAACATGCAATTCAAGCGCAGATCCAACACAACAATAACACCCATGCATGCTTTATCATTAAGTTCCACTTCAAGGTGGTTACATTTAGTTGCATAAAGAATCTTTTCTATCGGTTGCCTTTGACTTGGAGCGATTTCTCAGTTGGACATTATGGTGCATGCCCAACTGGCGGTGTCTTCCTCAACTTGGCATATTAAATCTGCATGTCAAGGTCAGTACACATAATAATTGCACATCTATAACCACTTCTAAGAAACATTCATTAATCACATGCAAAATCAATATAGATGACCCAAATATTATGCCAAATATCATTAAAGCTTGCAGAGATAGGATAATATCAAATGTCAATGGTTTGAGGGAAACATTATGCCAATACCAACACTTAAGCATTAAATTCCATGACATCTATGAGCAAATAAACTATAGATTCTACCCAAAACTAGACCAAAAACTAGGCTCATCGACTAGTTGGGACCCTTTATCATCACAACGAGCTACAAACCAGGAGCATATCAGTTATCAACACCTGAAGGTGAACCTCTATAGGAGCCTATGAATAACTCCCATCTCAAAAGGTTTTATGCCTAAAATTTCTAGGGTGTAAATCCAAAAATCCAAAAAAATCAGAAAAAAGGATTGAAAATGGTAAAGAAAAAAAATTGTCCTCTAGTAAAAACCACTTCGGTGGCACTTTGGGCAAGTACCTTGGTGAAAACCTGGAAAACAGCCGCCTCATGTAAATAAGCACTTTCCATGGACCACGATCTCTGCGGCTTGTTCTGCATCATCCATCAGTCACATTCTATATCTCCATCCATCACCCATCCACGTTCACATCATAGTTTGATCTTGTGTTTGTATCATGATCCCTCCTAGTACTACTTGGCCCATGCATAAGGTCAGTTTGTCCTACCTAGATCAAATTAGTCTACTGCATCATGTTGGGGGCATGTTCTTTTACCTGCATCGGATCGGATTCATGTATATTCTTGAAGTCTTCCTTAAAAAAAAAATCCAAAAACATTCAAAAAATTAGAAAACCCCAAAAACATCCAAAACATGTCACAAATCTAAAAACAGGTCAAAAAGTTAGAAAAACTAAAAAATAGAGTTGTTTTGTCGAACTATGGGTCTCTAATCTTTGAACGTAGGCAAGGTCATCATCAATGTGCCCTCGAGACACCTTAGGTCAGTCCTTTAGGAGTTTTTCATAGTAAACTGGCAATCCATTTGTTCATATCTCATCAATAAATGAGCCTATGTCAGTTGAACTACGTGGTCTCTATGTGTATAACGTAGGCAAGGATAATCTTTGATCAGCCCTTGAGGCCCTTAGGATAGGTCTTTAGGTTAGGTTCTTCGTCAAAATCTCAGAAAACACAAACACATTAGAAAATTTGAAAATCAAAACATTTGCAAAACATCTCGAAAAATACCAAAAATGGCCTCAAAACATTTCAAAACATCAAAAACATCCAAATATTTGAAAAAATCCATCCGTCTCATTTCGCTTTCACCCGTAATAAGCATCCACTCATAATAAATCATCGTCACCCTCAACCTTTGGTGAGGCAATCAAAAACAAGTCTAGTAAGTTACAAGTGAAAAATCAAACGTCAAGGTCTCAAGTCTAGGTCAGTAGGTAAACAAGTTGGTCAATTCTTGATATTAATTACCCATCATCCAGTCAATCCCAAAATCATCTGATAACATCATGTCCTAGGATGCATCCTTCCTACAATGGACATCAGGCATCATCATAATTTAGTCTTGGCTAGAGGTATGAAGAACATTAGCTTATTTATTTACTTGATCTTTGTCTTTTGACTTATCTTATGGCACTCATTCCAATGACCTCTTGATGATGTTTGATCAAAGAGATTTAGAGAGAAGGGAATGGGGAAACGATCATTATCTTTTGTTTGTTGTGCTTATTGGATACTCTTGAAATATAACTTTGGTCATGCTTACTTTGTCTGGTCTGTAGGGAGGGTTGTTTAGGTGTCTTGTTGACCACATAGGAAGGCTTGCTTTTATATGTTTTGGTTTGAGATATTTGAAATATCTTAATTATATTTTAAATAATAAGGTTTCGTATACCAGATGTGAACAAGGATACTCCTATTTGATTGTCAAGTCAAAGTCCATCACACTAGGCACAATACCATCCTAGTTCTTTATACCTTGATGCATCGTGCCTATGTGTGTTATCAAACATAAGGTAAGTAAGCCCTTTTAAAATTCCAATTCCTGATAAACAATATATCATCAGCATTCAACCTCATCTCCAATAAAGTCTCATCAGATCATGGACTTGTTGGATCCTCTTGTCATCATCTCATTTCTTCTTTCTTCGCTCTGCGCTAACATTGTATCATGATATTTAATCAAAACATCACCAATGCATCCATCCTGCATCCACAAACCATCAACATGTTGCATATCATTCATATCATATATAATAGGAAACATTGATCATTTCACATGTATTGCATTTCCATCATTTGCATCATAATATAGATTGGTTATTCTAAGCATCTCATAAACCATACATTTGCATCCATTGCATAATCATATAGGTATCATCATATCATCCATATATGCATATCATACATGAAAAATATACTGAAAAAGATAAGAAGCATGTCATAACATCTCATAAATCTCATAATCATAGCATATAACATCATCCATTTGGGGCATAATATACATCTATTAGTCTAAGCATATTAAAATAATTTGCATATCATAAACATTTGCATCCATACATCCATAATCCATACATCATCACCATAAAAGCTCATAGAAATAATACATAAAGGAAATACATCCATGAACATTTACATAATCATACATCACATCATATCATATAGAATCACATCACATATAGAACATCATATGCATCCATCCATAAAGCATAAATAAAGTAGACACATCACATCATAAATCGATCATATCATATATATATCAAAAAATCATCACTGTCATGGTACAAATCTGAATCATGTGTATGTATATCAATCAGTGTACAAAGCCCACAAGGATATCAAAAAATGAATCCTGTGAGTCCCAAAAAGAATCAAAGGTCGATCAAAAAGATTTGTGCAGTAGCTAGCCCTGATGGTTGCTCCCCTCACCCAGATGCCTCTCTAGTTGGTCCTCTGCCTATCTCACCCCTATTTGTTGAGAATAATCTAACACCTGAGCAATCAAAGATACAGCCCGCTGATAATGGAATCTATAATACTCTGCCTCTATGACGGCATCATGGTACATCCACACAGGCACTGTCCTCCCCTGAGACAAAGCAGCCATACTCTCCAATTGTTGCCTCCGACCAACCTCCTAGGCCAGTTGCAACTCTATTGCCTGCCTCTACTGGCGCTCATGATCTCTCTCTGTGGTGAGGGTCTGGACCTGCTATCTAGCCTGGTCTCTCTCTGTTGTAATCATCTGCAACTATGCCTGTAGCCCCTAAACCTTCCCCTGTAACTGTTATATCTGGGCATCTCATGGGTTTGGTTGTAGTGGCTAAGGTGGTTGGGGAGGTTGTTGGTCCCTCTATTGATCTCTCGAGACATCCCTTTGTTCATCTCTCGGCTAATCTAGCTAATGGGGAGGTGGCCCACCTCTCCCAAGTGCTCTAGAAACCTGTCCCATCTACACTCTCCTAGTGGTCCTGCCTCAAGGTCTCCTCCATGGAATCACTACCCCTGGAATTGTCAGTCGTACTGGGGGTCTAAACCAATCATCATATGCACATGTAGTTCCTGGATCTACCTACCCCTGATCATAGCCCCATGGCCTAGCTACCAATTGTCGAAAGTTTTCAATTATGCCGGATGCTGCAAACGTTCATCCCCATGTGGTCTCTTTGGATGTCCAGGAAAAGATGGCCACATACTAATCATCAGGACAATCCCGAACATCCCCAAACTATCGGGCTACCTTGTCTAGTAGGTAGCGCTCTATCATCGTGTGCTCGTGCCCCTGCATCAATCAATCCTGTCGAGCATAGAATAATTGTTGCACGTCGTCATACCAAGCAAGCATCTGTAACCAAGGCCTCCAGGTGAACATTGCCATCTTGTCTATGACTCTGCACCAGTGGGGTAGACCTAGCTGTCATGTGTGCCTCAAGGTAATGCCACCCTTTTATCTCCAAACTGCTGGATCATCAAGCTCTACATCAACCATAGTGACCATTGGTTGTAGCACAACAATATGCTCCCAGGCCTAGATGTGAAATAATGTCACGTCGGTACCAATCACTTGGTTGTCATAGTAGGAAAACTTGTGCAGATCATGGTATAATGAGGCCAGCATCACTGGTCCCCAAGAAAACAATGTCCTCTCCTGAAGCATCCTCTCCCAGGATAAGCCCCATCCCAAGCTGAAATATCGACCTCACCGATCTGGAGCTACTAGTCCACATGTAATCACAACAACAATTAGTCAAAAATTTGGCACCCGACCTCTATAATACTCTAAATTGATCTAGCCCTCAAAAAGTGTGAGGTCCTCAACCTCCATGATCTCAAAGCACACCTTACCATTGGCATCTACATCATAGATCACTCGATCACCGTGAATTAGAAACCACAAGATGTGCCATATGTCCTCCAATGTAATAGTCACCTCGTTAGTAGGAAGGTGAAAGGATGAGGTCTCACTATGCCACCTCTCAACCAGCGCAGTCATCATCTCTAGGTGGGTCCAGACAATGGGTGCATAAGCGACATACCAGAAACTGATCTCCCCCAAGTGCTACTGTTGTAACTCGTGCAAATTGCTCAATTTGCTCATTATCGAGGTTTGATGCTTGGTGAATGCACATGCTCTCTAATCTCCTACACTCATGAAGCTACAACGTCAAAATTCGTAAAACAATCTAACCCCGTTTGGAGTTTTTGACACAAGAACAACGAATGTGTCGCTATTTGCAAAGGCATCACCATTTGAAAACTCCAAACAACGACGCTAGACCTTTTGAAAATGAAAACCAAGCCGCAACATCACTATTTACAATAGCAGGCCCCTTTGACCTAGAAACCCTAATCTTAAACTAGATAGTGGCATCGCCATTTGGAGTTTGGAACCCTAAAGCCAAATTGTGATGCGGTGTCGCAATTCACACAAGTGGCGCTATTTGAGCCCTAGCGTCGCCAATTTTGCACTTTTAGTGTCACTATATAGTGACGCTGGAGACTTTGACCTTTCAAAACATAATAAATGCACCTAAAATCAAAACTCAAAGTCAGGTTAGGGTCACATATCGTGGGTCTTGTGCCTAGAGGTCTCTGGTACACTCAGACTCGCTCAGAAATGTGTCGGGGAAGCACTCATTGCACCATTCTATAGGAGGGTTAGAGCTCAAAAAGCTAGAATTCTGAAGGTGTGAATGAAAAAATGATTGGAAAGTGACCCCTCCAAGGCTATTTAAGCATGAAAATTAGGGTTTTTTGCCCCTTTTTAGCTGTCAAACTAAGGTTTTATACCCTCGTCACCATTTTTTCCCAACCGAAGCTCGTTTCGCATCTTGGCATATTTTTAGCATCTTGGAGCCTTTCTGGACCCGTTGGGCAGCTTGTCCTTTTTTCTCGAGAAATCACCCAAAAATCTAAATTTTCGTCCAATCTCTTGAGGGGGCAGTATACTAGTATAATTCTTCTCGCTGGGGCAGCAGTGGGGCATTCAAAAAATTATAATTTTTTTGAATTTTGATCTCAGCAAGGTTATTCTTTGAACCAACACAGCAAGTACATTGCTTCAAAGAGGGGAAAAATTTAGACGTTCAAATTATCTTGATTGATATCGTACACTCGATTCTGATTCACTAACACCAATTCTTCATTAATCACTTTTTTACTAACCAATTAATTGAATAATCCTTATTTAATTAATTCATCAAGATTCCTCTTTTAATTAAATAAATCAACTTCATTTGATTAAATATCTTCTTTTAATTAAATAAATCATTTTATTTAATTAAATCCTAATCTTCCTCTTTTGATTAAATAAATCATTTTATTTGATTAAATTCTAAAGTCATCTCTCTTAATTAAATAAATCAACTTTATTTGATTAAATCTAATGTTCTTCATTTAATTGAATAAATCAAATTTATCTAATTAAATCACTAATCTCTGAAATATCCTCTCATATGATTTAATAAATCTAATTATTTAAATCAAATGTCATATCAACTAATTCCATCTAAGTTAATTAAATTCTAATTAACTCCTAACACTAATCCTCCAATCCTCTAGCTTTTGCAACTTGCACATGTAAATCAATTTATTTGATTTATTAATTCCTCTATTTTCATTCAAATATGGCATATCTTTGGAATATTCCATCAATTTGAAATCTCCCTCCCAAAGGACTTTTGTCCTCCAACATGTCATTTAAGGCTCCTACATGTCCTTCTTCTTGAGCCAACTTGGCATTAACTCCTCTTACAACTCTTCCTCCACAAGCCATCTTTTGAATTTCAAATTCCACCTACATGCATTTAACATGCACATTGTTCAAAATGTGCTCCACCTCTCTTCATTAGTATATTGACAAGTGGCACAATGCCATTGGTTCAAGTTTAATCCCATATTCTTCATATTTCTCATTCATCCATCCTTCTTTCCTATAAATACAAGACTTCTCTATTGATTTGGGATCCACAACTTCATGCAAGGTTACTATCTACATATTTGAGCAAGTTCATCCACATTTCCATCCAAGTTTTCATAGATTTCATCATTCATAGCTAGGTTATTGACAATTTTCATCAAGGATCAACCAATCATCATCAAGTTTATCAAGGAATTGGGAAGGGGCGTCTTTCCACATCAAAGAAGCACCAATTCCCCCATGGGATGCTAGTTTGAGCATTTTTTAATAAGATTTCATTAGTTTTCATTGGATATTTTACTTTGTTTTCTTGTTCATTGTGTTTGAATGAATTTCATGGGGAATGTTTGTTATATACTTGTTTATTGACTAATGTTTGATTGTTTGATCATGTTGGAGCAGGTCTAGACTAGACATTCACACTTATATCATATATCCTCAACCCTAAACCATATCCCTCAACCCTAGGCCCTAAAGCTTATAGGATGAACCCTTGATCCCCCATGCACTCAATCCTAAATGATATACTCTCAACCTATGTGTTTTTTGTGCCAATCATATGCATAGTACCACATACAATATCAAATTAAGTGCTCTCTACATTGCAATTCAATTATTGCATTCTAGATAAACCTAATCCTGTCTCATCCCTTATTTCTCATCACCATCATTTTTCTCTTTCCTAAACATGGATTGTATGTGCACATTCATTCTCTATTTCTTCCATATGTCTCTACACTCAATGTACTAATATGGTCGCCTGGTCTTCATCTCCATTCAGTTCATCTCATCATTAGTTTTTTGTCCTAAGTCTTTAGATTTTTTATTCTAAGCATCTTCTCATAATTGCATTTTCATCTTAATTTTTTATATTTGCTATTTTAAGCATCTTATCATCATTGCATTTTTTGTCTGAAGTGTTTATATGTGTTATTCAAAGCATCTTATCATCATTGCATTTTTACCTGAAGTGTTTAGAGTGTTATTCTAAGCATATCATCATTTCATTTTCATCTTAAGTGTTTAGATTTGTTATTTTAATCATCTTATCATCATTTCCTTTTCATCTTAAGTGTTTAGATTTGTTATTCTAAGAATCTTACCATCTTACATGTTTATTATATTTCATATCCACAACATACATACAAATTCTTCATTAGATACATTCTAGATTCATTTTAAACCACACATAAACATATCTACATTAATATTCACCTGCATATGTCATAAATCACATACACCTTACAAAAATCATTATTAGTACATTGATATCATAATCATCATTAACATAAGTCATTCCTAATCATCGTCTAATTTCTCTCCTTGACCTCCTTGATCTAGCTGATCTCCTCGACCTTCTTGATCTAGTTGACCTAGATGCCCCAACCCCTAGGTGATTTATATATCTTTACAAAACACATACGTGATTTTAACTTAATAAGATATATACGTGCTTTTCTTATTTTTGGGCTTACAATAGATTTAAATTAACAAAACCCTATGCACTTAACCCTAACACCTATAAACTTAACCCTAAATGCTATACCCATAACCCTAAACCCTAGATACCCTATACCATCAACCCTAAACCCTACACTTATCCCTAGGTCATAAAGCCTGTACACTCTACCCTAGACCTTATACCTTCAACCCTAAACTCTATACACATAACCTAAAACCATGTAACCTATACCATCAGTTCCCTAAACCTTATCCCTCAACCATAGGAACTAATGCCAATAGGTTGAACCCTTAACCATATACTTAACCCTAAACTCTATACCCTCAACCCTAAACCCCATACCCTATACCCTCAACCATAAACCTTATACCATATACTCTCAACCCTAAACCCTATCTCTCGACCCTAGGCCTTAAAGCCTATAATCTAAAACCTTGACCCTCAACCCTATACCATATACCCTCTTGACCCTAAACCCTATCTCTCAACCTTGGACCCTAAGGCCTATATAATAAACCCTCAACCATATACACTCAACTCTAAACCCTATATCATATACCCTCAACCCTAAACCATATCGCTCAACCCTAGGCCCTAAATCCAAGGGGATGAACCCTCAACCTATACACTCAATCCTAAATGATATACCCTCAACCTTATACACTATATCATATACCCTCAACTCTATACCCTACACTCAACCCTAGGTCATAAAACCTATACACTCTACCGTAAACCTTATACCTTCACACCTCAAGGTTCCTATACCCTCAAACCTAAATATTATAACTCAATCTTATAATCTCATCCCTATAACCTATACCCTATATCATCAACTATAAACCCTACACCCTACTATATAAACCCTAATACATAAGCCTTATACCCTATATGTTAAACCCTAAAACCCAATATTAATAATTTAACACTAAAACCTACATAATTAAATTTAATCCCTAAACCCTCAACTCTCAACTCTCCATCATAAACCATCAAGAACATGATGCTTAGAGAGATGCAGAGATAGTTAGATATTGAGGTGAAAGGAGAGAGTGCTAGATAGTTAGATTCAAGAACATGATTCTTTTAGTGTAGGAAAAAACATGCTCACCTTTAGCATAATGCTAATATATTATACAATTCTATAAGGCTAACTATAAAATATAGTGAGTAGATCAAAATCTAGATATATATAGTGTTTATCAATTCATTATAAAAACTATCTATGGATTATTACCGAAGGTCATCCTTATGGTTTACTAAAGGGAAACCACTTAAGAGGACTAATTTACTTCAAACAATCTTACTACAAAAGAGGTATTATTATTATTTTTACGTAAGTGGATGGCTTAACTCTATAATAGAACTGTCTTAAAATCCTCCTATTGCAAAAATGAAAGCTAATTAAACTCACACTTATAATGCTTATATTAACCAATTATTATCTTGTTTGATTTATGATTTAATGTTGGCATGTATATTATCGAAGTGAGAAAGTAACAATAGATTTTAGATATCAATAGTAATACTTAAATACATACATAAATACATAATTTCCCAATTTTAAATTTAAACTATATATACCCGCTATACTTGATTAATGAAAATATTCCTTAAATGAAAAGGATAAATATGTACATAGATTTTTTATTGAAGGTACATTAAGAATTGAAGTTCATATTAATTTCCTCAAAAATAAGATACTCGGTAATTTTAGTTTTATCCCCTCTTTAATAATTTCATTTTTTCTACATGATTCATGAATCAACAATTTATTTTAAAAAGCATGTACATGTTTTGTCCTATGCAAAACATGTACATGTTTCGTTCTGCACAAAACATGTACGTGTTTCGTTCTGCACAAAACATGTACGTGTTTCGTCCTGCACAAAACACATACGCATTTTTTCTTGCACAAAACACGTACACATTTTTTCTTGCACAAAATGTGTACGCATTTTGTCTTGCACAAAACAAAAAATGTACGCATTTATGTTGGCTATTTGTCTCGCACAAAACATGTGCGTGTTTTTTCTTGCACAAAACATGTACACGTTTTGGCCTATACTTAGGGTTGGGTGGCAAACCTTAGGCTTGGATGGTTCATTTGCCTCATTTTCACGTGATTTTTTTATTTATTCTCATTTTTCAACTTGCTCATCATCAAGTTTACACATTATAAATTAAATATTAATAAAATTACCACCATAATTTCACACTTCTTCTAAGCTTTGTAACCATATAATTTTTTTTATTTTTGAACTACATTAACACATATTTTTATTTTTTTTCACTAATGTTTCCATAGTTATCATAGACATATGTATTGACTTTTTTTAATAACTTTTGACCTACTTGTCCAAATTTTAAAAAATTATATAATAATGTCCTACACTTCATTCTTTACACATTGAAAAAAAAATACATTTTTTATTATTTTAGTGCAATTTATGTGATGTGCATGCTCAGTGATGTGATTTTCAAGATGCGCCCACTTTGAAAACTCATAAAAAATCTCAATAAAAAATTACAAAAAATATACAACGTATAGTACTCACTCTTAACTATATTTCTAACAATGGGTTTTTGAAAATAATAAATGCAACTAAAAAATTTGAGGGGTGCATGCCAAACACTATGTTATGTTTTGTTGAAAACAAGAACACTTTTTTGTGTGCGAATCATTTGATTCTCTTAATCTTATCTTCTTCTTTTTTTTAAATAATAGTTTAGAAACTAGATTCAGAGTACTACAATTCTTGTTCTTTTGGTATTTTCAAATTTTGAGTGCATGAATCTCAAATTACTCCTCCAAGTTCAAGTTTAGCTGATTTCAGAATAAAAGTGGCCACTTTTGACCCTTTTTTGTGCACCATCTTGGTGCACTTACCCATGATCCATATTCTATTTTAACGTTGTAGATTGCTCAAGGAAATGTCTCCTTCCAAGAATTAGCAAAAACTAAATCTCCAACCTAATATTATTTCTCTCTCCTATTAAGATCAATGTGTTACTTGTATCTCATGGTGTTCTCCAAATTTATCATTACTTCATGATGAAGCTCCTAGACATATTCAACAAAATCATTAGCCATAATAATTTTCCTTCCAAAATCTATAGTATTTATGAATTCATTTACCCATCTAGGGTTTTCACCATAAACAATTTAAAAATATGTTTTTGTTGTACTCTAATTTATTGAGTTGTTATACACAAATTTAGTTTGTTCCAATGTCAAATCTCATTGACTTGCCTTTTTATGGTCAAATATCTCAAAAAAATTACAAGGCTTCTATTGAAAACCTTTGTTTACCCATTTTTTTTGTGGATGATAGGCTCACCTAAAAGTCAACTTAGTATCTAACTTTCTCCATAAACTATATCAAAAATGGCCTATAGAATTTGTATACTTATTTGAGATGATGCTCTTTGGAAAACCATGTAATCTAACTACCTTCCTAAATAATAGCAATATGCATGAAATCAATTGATTTCTTCTAAGTTATAATTATGTCATCTTTAAAAATATATCTACTACAACAAAAATAGAGCAAATCCCTCAATGATTCTTGGAAATCCAAGAATGAATTACAAGCTCACATCTTCCCATGGTATCTTTGATATAGGAAATGGTTGATATAAACCTATATTTTGACTCTTTCCTTTGGCATACTAATAAAATTTACACCACTCATCCTCTGTCAATAATACCTTTCACACAACTATGCCAATATTTTATCCATTATAAAATTTTCATTATGACCTCCACTATATTTTTGTATTATTAATTTTTATCATTGAGCCTAGAGGTATGAAAAACAATTCTCTTAAACAACACACATTATTGAATAAAATATTCCAACTATGGAGTTTTGTCTCTATTAGTGGGACTCTTTCACATTGCTCATGTTTCTCTAAAATCTAAATCATCTTCATATAGCTCTCTCATGGAGTCAAACCCAACTAATTTTACCCTTATTTTATTCACTACTTCATGTGTTTTTTACTTAACTTATCTTAGCTATTAATAAATTATAACATATGATGATCTATGTGTAGAACAAACAATCTAGGTAGTAAATAGTGCATCTACTTCATTAGTGCTTTAAAAATAAGGTAAGATTCTTGTTGATAGATTGAATACTTCCTCTTAGCTTTATTTAGCTTCTTGCTTTAAAATAAACAACATACTTGCATTCTTGACTAAAAAATCCTCCTATCATTGTACCACTTGCATTATAGTTCACTTAAAACACTACTAAATTATGGCAATTCCAAACTAGTTGTTCTATCACTTTATCTTTTCAATTATATTTGTTGCAACTATCCAATGGAATTAATTCCTACCACCCTTTATTATTATTTTGATTGATGCACAAATGCTACTAAAATTCTTGATAAAATTTATATAGAAGCTTGTTCAGCCATAGAAACTTATTACTACAAATGTACTCCTTGGAGATGACCACTTTACAATAGCCCTTACTTTTCTCTAGGTCCATCCACAAACCTTTTTTAGAAATGATAAAGCCTAAATAAAATAATTCCTTCTTCACAAAACTATACTTTTCAAGTTGACATCAACTTTTTTTCCATCAATCTTTGCAAGACTAACCTTAAATGCATTGAATGATCTTCATTTGTTTTACAAAAGATAAGAAAAAAATCATGAAATTACCAATAAATGAATTCAAAACCTCCTTCACCAATCTAATGAATGTGATTAGTGTATAAGTTAGTCCAATTGGCATAACTAGCCACTCATACATCCCATACATTGCCTTGAATATGATTTTCCATTTGTCCCCTTCTCTAATCTAAATTTGGTGATACCCACTCTTCAAACCTTTTTTGTGAAATATTTGGCTCCACCTAAGTAACCCATTAAATCATCCATTTGAGGTAGTATAAATATGTAATTTATCATTATCTTGTTAATGGTTTGTGAATCTATGCAAATATACCATTCTCCATCCTTTTTGGGTTCTAGTATTGTTGGTACAATACATGGGCTTAAACTCTCACATATCAAATTCTTATCTAACAAATCCTAAACTTGTTTCTCCTCCTCTTCATTTTCCATGGGCATCATTACATGCACTACCTTGTTCAGTGAAACCACTCTTGGGAATCAATACATATGGTGGTTAATGCTTCTCATGGGTGGAAACCCATCTAGGAATTCATTAAAAAATAAAACTATATATAAAAAGTTCTTGTAAATCCTCTACCTATTTCTCTTCCATAATATTTTCTTCCTCTTGATGAATTTCCTCTTTCCCTTGTGTTTTGAATGTAATTGTTATTTTGAGTAGTGCTAGATTTCCCTTCATTTTTTTGTTGTCATCTACCACCATTAAAATTCCTTGCTAAGTTCTCTTATATATTTAAGGTATATTGATAGGCCTCTTCTACTAACCTCACTCTAAGCATACTATTTACTTATCTCACATTGATACTCGAAGTTCATTTAACATGTGCCTTGAGACCGTTTCTTTATCATCCTCTATATGGCCAACCTAAATGGTGAGTGTGTAGTATTCCTCTATATAGTCTTTGGCATGCATATCTTTTTGTTTTAAATTCTACATTTTTTTCATAAGCTTATTTAATAACCTCCGTTGGTGGGAATTCAACTTTCAATTTTGTAACCATTTGATCACACTACTTAATCTTCTCATTTCCTCTTCTTTGTCTCTCTATTTGTACATGATGCCATAAGTATGCACAACCTTTAACTTTGTGTGGGGAAAATTTACCTTTTTCGGGTCCTCCTTTAATTCATAATTAAAATATTTCTCCATCTCTAAAATCTTGTTTATAATTTCTTTAGGGCTTAAACTTCCATTGTAGTAGAGAGTATCCAATCTTTGTTTAATACTTATCTTTGAAATAGCCCTAAAAAATCTACCTTCTAATTTATCCAACAAGTCTTTTACTTCCAATTGAGGGTATTTTTCTTATTACTCATCATCACTTACATCTTCCACATGCATTCCTCTTCTTTGTGTAGTCTCAATTACATCCAATCTCATTGTAATTCCTCTCAACATCTTTATTATATTTGCAACAACATATGTTCTAAGTCTTCCTCTTTGTGCCATACCTTCTCTTGATCTTTTATTTATAAGAATTCACACACGCACACGCGCGCACACACACACACACACACACACACACACCTATAACAATTGTCTAGAGCCTCTTTGTGACATATCCCAACAATAATACATGCTCTTGTACCATTTAATGCAGCCTATAACAAGGATTCTATTGAAAAAATACTTAATCTAGTAGCACAAACTTGATCAACACATACAAAATACAATACGGAAGCAAAAAGTTTATCATAAATAAATTTATTTAATTCTTTTTCGTAAAATACAACTTGCTTATAAAGATACAAAATGCTTTATGGATTATAGTAATTTTTTTAGCCTATAGTTTTTTACTCACAACTGATTCATCAATATAGCCTTCATCTTATATATATTAGATCCCTTTATTATTTTTCTTCTCTTTGTCCTTGTTAATTCCCTTCTTTGTTCTTTTTGCATCACTCTATTCTATTATGCTTCATCCAGCATGTTCTCTCTCTTTCACAAAAACTAGAGTAATCAACCCATGACCTCCAAGTAACTTTGATGACCAATAAAAACCATCTTCTTTCTTTTGTAGATGTTGTCACTAGCCAACAAATGCATAGCATACAAGCCCCCAAAAAGGAAATGTCCTTATGTTTTCAAACAATCAAGAAGGAACATTGAACACACATGCTACAAAAAGAAAACATCTATCTAAATAGAAATTGATCCATACAAATACTCGATCAAATGCCACACATGAAAAGAATGTGAAAGGTCATAGAAAGGCATATGCAATCTTTCCAAAACAACATGACCCTCCTAATTAGCTGCCAAGAATAAAGTGCACAAAAAATCATAGGGAAAGATTGTATATCAAATACTTTGTTGAGAGCAATGATAGTTGGTCATAAAAACTCAACCCAATGATGCCAAGGTTAGAAAAAGAAAAAACTAGCATTTAATTATCAAGAATATCATTGAAAATTAATAAAAAAAGGAAAAGGAAATGCTAGGTTTGCATGAAACCATGGTCATGAATCCATTTATAAGTGATTAGATTACATAAAGCAATGATAATTGAGTTATCTAAATTTTCACGTATAACTTATCATAAACATCTCTAATAATTTGTGTTGCAACCCATTTTATAACACACATTCTGTTAGTGTAAATAGTGTGTGTACCTAGTTAGCTAACTAGGTAGATAAAGACTCTATTTACACTAACACCCCCCCTTAAGTGCAACTTATGGAGTAATGTATGCACTAATGATGAATCCTGATTACTAGGCCATGTTAGGTACTCATGTACAAATATCTCATAAAATGGAGTAAAGGAGAAAAACCCAATGGGAAATAAAAACCTCTCTCCAAAAGAGAAATGATGCAGTGAAATGAAATGCACAAGTGAAGAAGATAAGTGATAGATGGAGGACTCATGTTGACCCCCCAAGGACTACTTCTAACACAAAGTACAATGGATGGTCTCCCCATAGGAGAGAAAAGAGAGAAGATTATGTGACCCCCCAGAAAGTGTGAAGTGATGAACTCCATGTGAGGAAATGCTTCCTCCCAAAGCTGAAATGAGAAGTAAATCATACAACCTCCTTTCAAGATGATGCCTCTAGTGCTAGTGGATGCTCAACACTAGATGTTGAAGATGATCCACGAACGTTGAACAACATTTCTCCTTGGGAAGAAACAACACTATAAATGTGTGCAATATGAACTCCCATTCCAAATAGGAATATATAGGAAGTAAGATGAATGTCTTTGAATTATGCACATGATCCAAAGATTGAAATGATGTCAATGATGCCTTCGAAGGATGCTCAAAGATATCCAAGCAATGTTGATGTTTGACAAATGTTGATATGATGGATTAGGTACCGTATGTGATTTTGGAATAGGGATCATGAATGTGTGGCTATGTGTGAACCAATGTGAATCTAATACTCTTGCAGATGATGATAACTCATGAATTTTTGCACAATTAGTCACAATAAAAGCCGAAGTAGGTGAGACAAGAGCAATATCCAAAGATGGCAATAATGATGCAACTTCATAAAAGTTGTCATCAAATAGAAGATGAATGTCCTCAATGGTGTCATCCAAATCTATAATCCAAGATTCTACAAAAAAACATTTGATGTCTGGTAGATGTGCATCCCTAGGTGATGGATTTCGAATGACGAAAGCAATAACCTGATGCAAAGAATCACTAGAACTCATGAATGAGTCAACACTAGATTCAGATGTAGCAACAAGTGATATGGTAGATGAGATATCAATGCAAGTCATCAGACTACATTGTTTATCCCCAAATGATGATGTCTCACAAGATATTTGAGTGATACTAGATGATGTTTTTGCATGTGTTGGAATTAGAGGATCAAGTAAGGAAATACCATGACTAAGAAGAATTTGTTCTAGTTTCTCAATTCGACGAAACCTACATTCTTATATTGTATCTCTTTTATTTCCACAATATCTATATTTGATTTTCCATTTATTAGGAGGATTACAAAAAATACTCAAATGAAAGGGATTTAGTGTGAGAGACATGATCACATGAACCAACAAATTAAAAAACAAAAATACCTAGATTTCCCCCTCACTCATAGAGCCCCCCCAAAAAAGATTAGTGTTGATTGTACCCCCTCCCTCTCCCCAAGAACAATGTGCAAGAAAATTTTACAAGATGTGAAGATCGGATGCCAAAATCTTTCATTTATAACTTACAAATATTTTTACAATTTTGTGAAAAATGGCAACCCAAATCTTAAAATTACAAGTATATTCAAATTCCTTGTGAAATTCTAATAGAAATCAAAATAAAGTTTGCAAAATTTCAATAACTAGGGTGAAATTAGTACCCATCAAAATTTGCTTACAATGTTGACTTTGGAGGTTATAATTTGCAATTAAACAACAACAAATCTAAAACATCTTAATACTAAAACGCCTAGCATGGAAAGAGCTTTCAAGAGACTATTCATAGTCAAAAATCCAACCCCTCATTTGAAAGTTATGCAAAATGAAAAAAAGACCCCCTTTTGCTATTTTATTTGACCCTCACCTTTATAAAATTTGACAACTGAATTTTAGTGACAATTAGTGCCAAAAAATAAATACAATTGTCCAAGTGAATGGACTGCATGGGTTAAGGGAGACGTTGGTTGTTTACAGGCAGTTGGGAGCTTGAGGTCCGTGAAATAAAGATTGATGAAGCCGATGGAGTATTCAACACAACCCAGCCAGCTGGGACAGATCACTGGAGTTTGACTCGGAGTGCTATGTGGGTGGTTGAAATTCCACCATAGATCAGTGAAGGGCCGTTGAAGAGGTCGATAATAGCAGGGAAAGGTGCAGGAAGAAACTTTTCAATGCCAAATACTCATTGCTAAGTGCACGCGGTCTACTTTCAACTTTGGTGAGATCTGGTACCACACGACCTCATAAAACTAGCAGGTATTAATCTTCCACACAGCACATTCTTCAAAGGCGACTCAAAACTTGGTATTCCAAATCGACTTGCTCACATCATCCTCAGCCTCTATTCAGTCTCATAAAAGACACATCTGTGCAGCCTCAACTTCGCAGGCAGGAGAAATCAAAAGAAAGGCGTAGTAACTAGAAGATGACTGCCTGTGAGAAGAATGGGTAAAAAAAAAAAAAAAAACCCAATGGAAACAAAACTCTTTCAAAAGAGAAAGTGAGGATAAGACCTCTTCAAAAGATGTCCTATAAAAATAAGAACGTGATGATGAAGAACTCTTGAAGCATATTGAAGTTGTAAACTCTGTCAAAGATGAACTAGTGTATGTTGGAATCAACAAACCTTCAAGAAATATAGATCAAGATAAGAGATATAAAATACTGCATGAGTGAACATATAGAACACTACTCAACCATGAATACATAGATGGCACAAAGGCAATCAAACTCTATGAATTTAAAGATGCAAATAGTATTATGATTCTAGAGTACGATCAACAAATATACAAGTGACATGTAGTACACTACTAAAATGTGCATCATGGTGCTCTACACAAGTATTAAAATCTCACAAAATATGATCCACTGAAATAATCCCCCCATGTGAGAGATAAAGATAAAAGGTCTATGAGAACCCCCGAAAAGTGGCAGGTTCCTTCACTGCTTCATTGAAACCAATGAAGTATTAGCATAATACTGCCATAATTCCCCCCTTAATGCTGACAAGGAAGAGGTATAGGTAGACCAACTGAAATTGGGCACAAAAGTGTGCACAAGAATGTAGACCCAACATCAGGTCTAAAAAGATGTACAAGAAACTAAAAATGGTTTTCTTTTTCTTTTGTCTCACTTCATAGTATTGAAACATGTGTCCTCATGACTTGAGACACCTATTAAAAATTGCTCACCCACTTGTCAAGTGAGCTCACAAGTGTCTCACCTATAAAGGGGTAATCAATAGTCCAATCCTACCTTCCTACCTCCTCATCCTTGCCTATATATGCAAGGCTTGATCATTGTATCATACACTCTTCTTTTTATATTTGATAGACATTATTGTGCATATTTTGTACTTACACTAAATTATAAAGTGTAATGGGGGGTTGTGTAGTGCCTTGATTTTCCATCACATCGGAAGGATCCATTGATGTGATGACAAATCAAGGCACTACACAACCCCCCATTGCACTTTATAATTTATTCTAAGTACAAAATTCCCCCCCTAAGGAACACGTATTCAATTGTTGTGGCACTTTATATGAGTACATTTATAGATTCATTTGTTATTTTGAGTTCTTACCAATTTATGTCATGAGGTGGACAATGAAGACATATATCAAATATGTCTTTCAAACCTCAAGAAAATGAAAAAAACAGAAAATGAAAACCCATATTATTCAAATCATGACCCCCTCTGAAATGATATAGTAATATGACACTTTATTTTAGTGCATTACAGTTTTCACAAAGTGGATTTGATGTACAAAACCTCAAAAGAGACATACTTAGAATTTAAATTTCTAAAACATATTCATGAAAAATTAACATCACCACTACGTAGAGCTCGAAAAATTATGTAGGTTAAAAAAAATGTACCCAAAAAGGAGTCTGTATGAGCCCAAATGAGTCCTCTGAAATTCCAAAAATAGGAATTGTCCAGGGTGTCTTTTAAAAATATGTTTTTTTTTTTTTTAAATCCATACATCATACTGCAAAAAAAATCATACCACTAGATAGAGGATGAAAAAATACGCATAATGAAAAAAAATTCACTCAAAAAGAAGTTTGTATGCCCGAGAATAAGGCTCCTAAAATTGAGCCAAAAATCAAAACAGGCCAATGGTGAAGGGGAAAACTTGGGGATGAAAATGATGATGTCATGCTGATGTTAGTAGTGGAATATTTCAAAAATCCACCATAATATTCCTCATGGCTAGAATATTCCAAAACCACTTTTTATTTTTCCCAAAACCACTCGAAAATTTGAAAACCACCCTCTTGAAGCTAAAAAACCACCCAAAAAGGTGTAGGTGGTTTGGACTGTGCAATGATGATGTCAGTATGGTACTACACAAGCTGACTATTGACATCATCATTGCATAATATTGTACCCTACAAAAATCAATAAAAAATATTAAAAATTTTGCTACACAAAGATTGAGAGAACACAAATTTTGAGATGAATGCACAAGAATTGAGGCAAAAAGTTGAGGTAGCTTGTCGGTACAATATATAACCTCATTTGTACATTTGTGCGGATTTCAATACAGTCATCC
Source organism: Sequoia sempervirens (assembly GCA_007258455.2). Lineage (NCBI taxonomy): Eukaryota > Viridiplantae > Streptophyta > Pinopsida > Cupressales > Cupressaceae > Sequoia > Sequoia sempervirens. The sequence goes on along the minus strand of VDFB02338700.1, from coordinate 157,656 downwards.
ATGGATGGGCCTCTAAAACTTTCAAAATTTGTTTGTCATCAAAAATACAAGTGTTATATATAAAAATTCATCTCTCGACACTTCTAAGCTCAACCATAATGTCAATTTTGCTCGAGGAGGCACCATTTAAGAGTTGATGTCCACAACCCTAACAAATTCAAGAGAGAAAGGGATTGGATTTGCAAGCTTGCTTTGATACTATGTAGGAGTAGTCAAGATTTGCTTGTAAACTCAAAACAATCCACAAATGAACATATGCAAAATGAGAAAATATCATAAGCATGTGATGTGTTGAAATGTACAAATGACCCTTGCTTATAAAGGCAAGTAAGAAGAGGTGAGAAGGTAGGAGTCAAACTCTAATTACCCCTCCAAGTATGAAACAAGTGTAGGACTCTATGGACAAGTGTTGGGACACTTGGTGAGTCTACATGAGGTGAGACAAAAGTCTAGATAACCTCTTAGTGAGCTTAAGTGTAGTGTGAATAGGACTCTATTGAGTAAGCTAAAAGCTAACTAGTTTGATAATACATCTTTTCACACTAACACATTCAACTTGTACCATGAGGCTCTAATCCAATAACATGATACACAATCTTTGTAGTTTTACACATGGAGTTCCTATCATATTTTTTAAACAACTATTTTCACTAAAAAATGATATGTTTTAGCTTGATTTAGGATTGAAGTAACTTGAAGGTGACCTATAGCATAACTATAGATGGTATAAAAAATATAAGAACCATGCACCATTCCACTAGCATTCACTATGAAAATAAGTTGACAAGAAAAACGAACAACAAACACACAAAACTAAAGAAGAAAAAGCAAAAACTAAATCATTACTATTTTAGTGGCCCATGGAACCACCCATGAACCTAGATCCAATAGCCTAAAGCAATGTTTGGAAAACTAAATACAGGTTATTTATTTATTAATTAGTTGATGTTTTTGAAGAAATTTACTATTTTTAGGATAAGTGTTTTCTTGACCTTTAATTTTTATTTTTTTTTAATCACCTAGTTCAAAAATTGTATGTAAGGTGACTACATTTAGGAGATTGTTTACTATTTTTTTATCAATTATTTTTGGGAGCACCAAAATATGTATTAGACACACTATTTTAATTTGTATGTAAGTATTTCATATAAAGGGAAACTCATATTTTAATTTGACTCAAGGAAGTCAATTTATAATAAATAAAAGTCATTTTTTATTATGTAATTTTTGAGCAACCCTTGTCCTATACAAAATTTACTATAGTGGTATATAGGGGAAAGTTTTATCAGCACAAGATTTTATACATGTAGGTAGAAATACATTAGATGGGTTCATATCTAAACCTCCTTCACTAGATTTCAAGATCCTAAGAATTTGAAAGAAAATCTTAGCCTTGTTTGCTTCACTATAATGACAATAAATAATGGTACAATGTCAATTTCATAGTTCAAAGGTGAAATTTTTAATTATTAGAGAGATCAATTGAAAAGGGTATTAGTATGGAAAGGAGTATGGGAAATAGGAGCAAGCATGTTGAACCTCAAGATTGAAGTATATTGAGTGTAAAACATAAGATAAAAAAGAAAGAAGAGGAGAAAAGTGATGATCAAGCATTTTTCTACATTTGAAGTGTAAAAATCCCTTAAAGACACACATGAGCCAAGGATCCCTAAAATCCCAAAGAAACTTTCCACAAAATAGATTTTTTATAAAGGGGCTATATTACCAATAATCAATATTATGCAAAAATAGCCCTTGCTTATGTAGGCAAGGGTGAAAACTAGAACACATAAGATTATGGACATTGTCTTAATCTTATGACTTAAACAATAAAAGGTAAATTCCCTAAGTAAACTTTACTAAAAAGTTTTGAAAAGGACCCAAGAGGGTATTTGGCTAAGAAATAAAACTATTCACACAAACACCCCCTTAAGTGCAACTTAGGAAGGAACAAACAAATACAAAGATGGGTCTTGGAAACTAGACTTGATGAGGAACCCATGTACAAAAGATCTCTCAAAAAAGGAGAAAACTCATAGGAAGAAACTCCTCCCCAAAAGAGAGAACACGAGGATGACTAAGAAACCTCTTCAAAAGATGTCCTTAAAGATTATGAACATGAAGAACTCCATGAACCATGAAGAAGTTACAAAAAATCATTAATGAAGCTAGAAATAGAGAAACTCCACTATTATTAGGATTAATATCAAGATCAAAGAGGCACAAATATGCACGAGTGTCACCAATGGTAGTACTCAAACAATGCTTATATGTCAACAAGGCAATAATTGATAGTTGAAAATATAAATACCAATAGTCTCAAGAATGTTGATCAACTAAATAAGACAAAAGGTGGTCTCCATAAATAGGTATGTAGAAGTGTCTATATGGTATATGTTTCGTCGCACCAAAATACATTGGTAACCAATCATTACATCTACCTAGTACATAGGAATAAAAACCATTAGAAATTCATGTTAGTGTTCAAATGGGTTAATATAATAATGTGTGAATAACTCACATATTTATTATGGATGTTAGGAATATTATATAATTAGATATCTTTGTTATGGTTTGTTAGTCAAATATTAGAATATCATGTGTGAAGATTATTGTATGAGATTGTAATAGTCAAGTTGTTAGAACAACTTGTTTATAGAATGAAATGGCTATAGGAGGTTATACTGTTTCTCCTATAGTTTAGGAGATAACACTCCTATAAATATGTATTGAATGGAATATGAAAGATAGTAATTGAAGCACAATATTATTTGTGTATAAAATTTTGCAAGCTTCTATTTGACTCTACTTGAATTTATAATAAAAACTAAATACATAATTCACTCAAAAATGAAACGGAGGAAGCATTAACATCAATAATATGATACCCCCTATAAAACTAACAATATGAAAAATTCATTAAAATTGTGTCGCAATATAATGTAAGAAGGTAAAGAAGCAACAACAGAAGGACCAACATGATGTACCTACAATTAACCAAAGTGTGCTTGTACAAGCCATACTAATATGAAGATATAAAAGGTTTTGAATGCAAGGCACACACAACAAACCTCTCATGACATTATTATTAAAGGTGTACTCATACAAGACACACTTGCATGAAGGTAGATGAGGTTGTGATGGCTAACTCAAAGCACACACAACAAATCCTCCATGGCACTTTATAAATAGTGCAAGTACAAGAATGACACAACATGATGTGCAAGATCCCCAAAAAGCACAAGTAAATATGTGACTTTATTTTTAGTTTGTTTATAAATCTAAATGTGCATACAATGGATTCTTCTAATGTCAAAAAAGGACCATATACTAAAAATATGCGTTTCTTCTAGAGAAGAGGAAACAAAAGATACCTTTGTGAATTATGCGAAAAAATATGCACTTTTGAAAAAATTGGGCCCTAAAAGAAGTATGTATGCACAAATTTGGCCCTTTAAAGTTTCCCATATAAGAATTATGCAACAAGACCACTAAGAAAACTAATTTCTAGAAAAATCATAAGTTCAAATAGAAATCTACCCCCACCATCATGAATTATGCAAAAATTGCTCCATCTCAAAAAATGGACATCTTATGAGCAAGAACAAATCATTTGAAGTTCGACTACAAACTAGAAAACTCTAATTGTGTAGGGGACTCAAACCCCCAAGGGCCTAATGATGTTAGCACCAAAGTATTCCTATGTAGCTAGAATATGCTCAAATTTTCATCAAATTCCAAAACCACTAATGTACATACAAACCATTATGTAGAAGTTGGAAACTATTGATGGGAGGGAAAAGGTGGTTTTGTTATGTTATAGCTATTTTGGAGGAAATGTTCCCTAAATGTCATTAATGGAAGGAGTTGAGACAAATTATCTCTTTGGAAACAAGCACCAACAAATCAATTTTCTTGCAATGGTGCAAGTGTTTAGCCCCTGTGGGTTGGGTATGACCAAGAGCTAGCCCCCTACAACTAGTTGCACACCCCTATATATTTAGACTTAATTATGATAGTGTTGATTGTTTTAATCAATTATTTTTGTAAGTTTCAAACTCTATATTAGATGTGTTATTTTAGTTTGTATGTAAATAATTTAAAAAGAGAAAATTTAGACAATAATTCAAGACTCAAGGAAGTTGATTTAGAATAAATAAAATTTAGTTTTTTCAATGTGTAATTTCTAAGTAGCCCTTGTTTAATACAAACTTTACGAACACAAATTCATATTGGATTTTGCATGATTAACTAGTAATGAATCACTTGATTAACCAAAAAAAAATGAATCACTTGATTGATTATTAGTTAACTAATTCAAATAATTCACTTAAAACCCAAAACATCTGAAAAAAAAACATAGTCGCACTTGTTTAATTGAATTAGATTTTCCTTCAGCACAAAAAAATAGCATGATCAAAACATTTGAAAAAATTGCAAACAAGCAAACCAAAGCAAAGACAATTAGCATAAACAATAAGATAATTAAATTTTCAAACAAATCAATTTATCTACTTTGATCTTAAGTATTGTATTTGAATTTAACACTTATATGTCCTAGATTAAGACTAGATTTGTTGGGAAATCTTAGGTGAACTATGTTTACTCTCATATCTAATAAAAATGAATACTTGAAATAGTTAACAAAATTAATAATTTATATGTCAATAGTGGCATGGTGTGATGGTTTAGTTGTTGTGTTGTTGTTCTTGCCATCATAGTTCAAATCCCATTGGGGTGTAATTATTGAGTATTTACGTTGGGGATGAGATCCCCCGTTTGTGACCTCACCAATTCATAGCTTTGGATCAAAAGCGTTTACCCCTCTTTAATAATAATAATAATAATAATAATTTATATCAAATATAAGAATAAAAGTATATCTTTATTTACACATGAAGTTATTGCAAAAGTAGACTAAAGATGGTCAGCCAACGATTAGAGTTGATCTAACTCGATCATACTTCTTTCCTTAATGATACAAAATCTATTTAAAGGATCCAATGGTTACTAAGAGGAACACAATTATGGCCCAACAGACACTTATTAACTACCCAAAACTAACAAACAATTAATGCATAGATAAACTATATTATCGAAACATAATAATAGACATTGTACACTAACTACAAACTAGGAGAGAGTCCACCTAATCGTACTACTATTGTACCCAAATGCAATGAACAACAATTAAACAATCTTCATTAAGGCATTCCACGTTTTACTCCACAAAATGCTTCATGTATCACCTTTAATCACATCCCAAGAACCCCTCAACTTGTTTTGATAGAGCACCATATGCTTTCCATATGTTTTCTACTTTCTATGGAATCCATCGTATACATAACCTTAGATCAATTCCAACCACACCCACAACAATGAGTTAGCACAAATCCAACTTATACACTATCATTAGATCACTTTATGCCACATCTGCAACGATGAGTTGGCAGTCTTACTTGATCAACATGAATGATCATGTGTGTGCTATTTTAGTGCACACAAGTTGCCACTAATAGGAGTAAATAGTGTGTAATAAATTTCTTAATATATGTTTTTTATGCTTAAGAAACTTACTTGATACATAAAATTTTGTCTTATAAAAATAACGACCGTGAGAAATTTGTTTATTACAATACCAAGACAAGACATTGCATTAAGTTCTTCCTAGTGATTTGGTTATTATAGTTATATTTGTAGTTGGGGATAGAGTTAATTGGGTTGTGTAATTCACAAACAAATAGATTAAGTGTTTTTTTTTTTTTTTTAAATAGAAATTGCGAAGTGGGTTGAGTCATTGAGAACATTTTTTCATAGCATAGTTACTGATTTACAATTGTTTTGTTTAGTTTTAGATGTAGAAAAAATGGAGCCAAACAAATATAATGGCTATCAAAAGAGGCAATACAAATGGTGGATTTTAAGTTTTACAAATTGTCACAAGATTTATTGTTTTAAATGTTTTCATTTTTTTGAATTTAAAATGACACTGAATATTATAATTTACATTTCTCTTGTATGTGGAATGTGACATTTTTTCTCCATAATATTTGTGAAGTAATGTGTGCTTGATTATATTTAAATATTACATTTAAATAGTGTTTTATAGTTTATGCAATTATATGATATTTTATTAAGATTCAATTGCATTGGTTTTAATTTGTCTTTATCAACCCATATGTCAGTGAGTATAGAGGTTCACAAGAACCCATCTCTCATGAGCATGAAAGGCCCACTTAGCACTCATAACATCTAGGTGATGCTCTGGGTGAAGCATCAAGACTTCCCAAGAGGTAATCCATCTCAATACTACTTCAACTCAAGTTCACATAATTATGGAGTTTCCTACAAGATTAAGCCTAATTAGCTTGCCACTCCATTCATAAAACCTTCAACACATGTTGTGCCTTATGAACCATTTATTATAGAGCTCCCTAGCCCATTCATTACATTTAGGTGGTGTTTTCGTAGTGTATCAAATTAAATGGTGTTTTGTTGGGATTGAACTACATAGTTTTGAGTCAATCTTTATTAACCCATATTTCGTGATTAATAGTTCATGTTGGGATTGAACTACATAGTTTTGAGTCAATCTTTATTAACCCCTTTTTCATGACTAATAGTTCACATAGATCCATCTCTCAAGAGCATGATACACTATGCTACATAGTTGAATCTCAATAAAATCATATAAATTATACGCTACAAAACACCACCTAAATGTAAATGAATGAGCTAGGGAACTCTACAACGAGTGGTTCATAAGGCAAATCACTCGCTGAGGGTTTTGCAATTTGAGTAACAAACTAAGTGAACTTGATCTTGGCAAAAAGTCCACGTTTAAGTACAAATTAGTTGGAGGAGTATTGGGATAGGTGACCTCGTGTGAAGTCTTGCTACCACCTCTATGAGCATCACCTCGATGTGATAAGTGCTAAATGGGGCCATTCATACTCATGAATGATGGGTTCACAAGAACCACTAATCATGAAATATAGATTGATAAGGATAAATAAAAATTATGTGGTTGAATCCTAATAAAACATCATATAATTTGATATATTGAAAACATCACATTAATATGAATGAATGAACTAACGATATCTATAATGAATGGTTCATAAGGAAATATAGTTGCTAAATGTTTTGTAGATGGGGTAGCATGCTAAGTGGGCTTGATCTTGGAGGAAACTCCATGGTTAAGTGTGCACTTGATTTGAAGTAGAACTAAGATGGGTGATCTCCCAAGAAGTCTTGATGCTTCACCCCTATGAGCATCAGCTAAATGCTCATGAGAGATGGGTTCTTCTAAACCACTACTCAAATGAGTTCAATCCATATGATATTTCACCAGTATTTCATAAGTATTAGTGTACAAGATCCCATCTAAATTGACCCATATGAGAGCAAAATGGCTCGAGTTAAATTATACAAAATATCATATAAAAACAATTTGTATTTCTTAAAAATTTACCCATGAACTATGTGTAGATTAATTCCAAGAGAATTAAATTATAAGGCAAACTGAAAAGCTTTTTCCACAAAGAATCCCATGTTTGAGCAAAGGGCTCTGTTGAAATGTTTGATGATTTTAATCTCCCTTCTTTGGCAAGCCATGGTCTAAAAGGCTATCATGTCCTTTATTATTGCTAATATAATCATTCCTCAAGAAAAAATAAATTAAAAAAATTGAAAGACTTGATATGTCCTTTCCCATAGTGGGCACCCAAGACATACATTTAACTGATCTCGATCTATTTGGTTGTCATGTCTTTTGAATAGGTAGAAATTTCAAAAAAGTTTTCAAGCGAATTTCAAATTTAGGTATGCCTTCGAAATTTTGTACTCCAACAAAGTTCAATGTAACATCTTGGGAACAACCAAAGCTGAAGAGAACAGTGAGAACATTGGAATATTTAAATATATGATGTTTTATTGGATTATGCCCTTGAAATTACACCTTATGAACAACCAGAGCTGAAGAGCGGAGACATAATATTTAAATATTTGAATACATGATGTTTTACCAGGATTCAACTGCATAGCTTTATGTAGATTAATTTCATGTGAGTTCAATGCTTTATCAAACAAGAATCCCTGTTCGAGCAAAGCATTCTGCTGAAATGTTTAGTGATTTTAATCCCACTTCTTTGAGTAAACCACGGCCTAAAAGACTAGCACGTCCTATATTGATCAATGATAGAATACATGAGCAGGATCATAAGTGTATATCATAAGTGTTACACAATACACATGGATATAGTAGGTAGTGAGGTTGACATCTTGCACAGAGTGGGAGAAATGAATCTCTGATCCATCATTATGCAAAATCTTATGCATTTCTTTTTCTGGATTTCCCCCAAATTATCCTACGAGTCCTTGCCAGAGGAATCAAGAGAGACCAAGCAAGGGAGAGTCATTTTGGCTTAAATGAATTCTCAACAAATACTATTTTGGATATACTGCATCTAGTGAGGCTTACTTGCACGTAGGTTTTGATTTAAACAAAAGTTTATAGCATGGTAAAACTACACAGCCAAAGCAATATGAAGCAAACAGGTGATTACAGGTCAGTTTCTACAATTGCATTTTATTGATTGAAAATCGTGTTCATAAAATAGAGATGGGAATTTTATTAATCTACCTTGGAACAACAGAAGGTACACTAAAGTCAAAACATCTTATTTTAAAGACCTGAGTATCAAACTTACATGACTTTGGCGCTCAGCCTAAGTGTTTGCTGAACAGCAATAGCAAATAAAGCTTCCAATCCTTGCCTTAAATTTAATTTGCATAAGATTGTATATATGTGTTGGCGTTACAATCCGTACCTCTGGAGTGCGTATTGGCAACGGACAGCTATGCACAATGCGTAATGACTGAGGGGAAGCTCTTTCTTGTGCTAATATGTGTGAAAAAGTAAATGATTTAAGTCCTATCTTTTTTACTCAGCTGGAAGAGGCATAAGGTTAAGAAAACCTAATACGTTGCATCTAAGGATTTTCTCTGGTTTTGCAAATCTCTAACTACAACTACACAAATGCTAAACTATCCCATTTCCTCAAGAAACAGAGCATGAGGACTTAGGAGCAGGGAATTGATAATACGATAATCTTTAGGCCGGGATTTCCAAGGAGATGACGACACATATCCGAGGTGTAGGCTGAAAGAAAGATTATTGGCAACAACATCAAGCGACAATCTTTACTTCCAAATTCCCAAGGAGGTGACAACACCTATCTAAGGTGTAGATATTAAACAAAGATTATTAATCACGACAACACACAATAAGTCTTACTTCTAAATTCTCAAGGAGATGATGACACCTATCCGAGGTGTAGATATGAAACAAAGCCTATTAATCACAATATAAAATAATAACTAGGACAGAAAATTGTATAGACGAGACATGCATGCAATAAACGATCAAAAACTAGCAATTATATTTAATCTAAGGTGAACAAGTACCATAATAATAACATTCAAGTAAGACAGCTCAGCTATTTATTATCACAATAAAAGTTACTGAATAGATATAGAATAGCAATACTACAAGTAAGGTTGCTCAACATGTATGCTATCACGTACAAAAGTTAATTACAAATGAGCAAAGATGCTCCTATTTATAAAACTCCAAGGTGTAGGGAACCCTAAAATCATCTCGAGTCAACATGAGTCTTGCAAGCATGCAAGATTTATTGCTAAACCTAAATAAATGAAACTATGCAGTTAACTAGAAAACTACCATCAATTAACCAAAACAAGACTAAACTAAACTGGACATGTGCAACATGCACATCCTTATTGAAATGAAAGTTGACTGATAACTAACATCATGTAACTGATCCTAACTAAAAGTCTAAACTCCTCCAAAGATATCTTCGAAGACGAGATGTGACATACATAAAATTAGCAATTAAAACTCAAAACCGATGTCGAGTTAACTGTTGCTTCTAACTCTATCCTCAGGAATAACTACAGGATCTAACTAACTACTCCAAGCCATCACGGGCTATCACTTCGTCCAGGAACTGGTTGACTGTCTCATCTTTTGGCACCTTGACGCTATCCACGATGACAAACTGCATGTTCAATTCCTTCTCACTATCTTTGATCATCTTCATGCATTCTCTGACCTCTTCAATTGCCTTGTTGAAACTAGTCATCACTGAGAAGTGATCCAACTTGGACGCCACAGGGTCTCCATCAAGACTATCACGACCAAGCCTCTTGAACTAGGTTTGGACTGCATCAAGCTCAGTGTATGTACCATCCTCAAGAAGATAGTGGCACGGAATCTAAGTGATAAACCCACTGATGAGTTTGAGAGCTCCGTCCACATTCTCTCTGAGCGTAACCATCCTTGTAGAGATTCTTTCATACATTTCCACTTTGAAGAGATGTTCTCTCCAAACGAAAACTTTACTTTTATCCTCATCTTCTACGATGGCGTCGTATGCAACTGCTAACTGAGATATGAGTATCAGGTCCTTTGGCTTGCCCTCTGCTACAGACAACTCAAGCTGATGAATCCCCTGACAAAGATGATATACGTTGTACCTCAACTGATATAACTCTGTGAGAAGGTATTGTCCTGCAACAATGAAATCTTCAATCCAGTTGTCCAACAACTTTCCATGATTGACTAATCGATCCAACTTTTGTTGTTCTGCAGGTGTCCCTTGAAGATGTGGAAGACCAAGTGCTCTACTTGAGTTTCCATGAATGAGATCTAGGATGTACTGTCGGAGTTCCTTGATTTCAATCTTGGGAGCTGCCTCATCTTCTTCGTCCTTCATGACACGCTCTTCAAGATTACTTGTGACAACCTTAAAGAGGCTCACGTCCGTTTGTCGAGTGCTCCTGCCAAGATTTGCTTTGACGAAGGTGAAATCACCAACTTCAACTTCATCCAAGCTCTTGCCTTCTGGCGATGTAGCAACTTCAATGATGATCTCAGCTTCAGGAGTCTTCTTTATGTGCACCTGCTTCTTGCTCTTCTTGTTTGAGCTATCCTGATAAGGATCACCAAACTCAGACAAATCAAGCTGATATGAAGGCTTTTGCCTTTGTCTTCTTAAAGACCTCTCGAGCCAACATGAATGATCAATGTTATCTTCTCGATGAGAGACTGTTGTTGTTGTATCGACCTCTATTGGATCAACTGGCGTTGAGACTGGTTGAACTAGTGATTTTGGCTTTGAGTCAATATCAATGGGTGGTGACTGTGGTGGAAATGGTGAATCAAGAGATGAAGAATCTACTTCGGCCTGTATAACTGTCTCCACTAGAACTTCAGACACCCTTTCAACCTGCTTCTGCTTTCGTTTTCTTGTGTTTCTTCCCTTTGTATTCCCACCAACTCTAACACCTTCAGGCGGCTTCAAGATAACCTTAACTAAAGGCCTCGACCTTGAGGTAGAAGGTAGTGAAGAAAACCCTACTAGCAGCTCTGTAACTAGAACTGTCCTTTGCCTTCTCTTGTTGTCCAAAAAGTGCATGCTAGTTTTGATAACTGTTCTTGGCAGGTCCTCAATTGAAGTACTCTCCCTGGCATACCAATCTGGTTGGCAGAGTGGTTGGTGAGCAACTTGATCTTTGACGAATGTGCTAAGTAAGACCTCTTTGTCGTCATCTGACAAACCCTCAACATCTTCTGATAGGAAATTAGTGAGTTGATAGAGTAAGTCTATAGTAATGACGTCAGCGCACTTCAAATTCATCTTAGCAGTTGGCCCAAAAGTTCTCAAGTGCTGGCCTGTGTGAATTACTCTGCTCCAACCATGCTAAGTAATGACCTAATGGATCATAAGAACGCCTCTCAATGAGATACCTAAGGTGGATTTTTTCTAACTCATTCGTCATTAACTTGCAATCAGCAATTGTCTTGCATTTTTAAATACCCCATCCGAAAGGAAAGGTGAATGCTTACTTGTGTCGATTGCGAAGAAAAGAGTGAACCTCTTGAACTTGTCTCAGAAACTCCATGAATAGGACCTTGTTTGACAGGTACCTAGGTAGCATCAGAGGTTCTTCAGTGTAACCATACACTCGAATATATGTGAAAATGGGAAATTGAATGAACCAATCCGCCCAACTCTCCATTGTTGATCTTGCCTCTGGTGAAATCTTGATGTGCATTTCATTATCAAGGTCTCTGACTGTTTTCATGAGGAAGTGATCATTCACCATTTTGAAATCTTGTTCATCCTTTGAGAACTCCAATTGGGAGTAATATTTTGAACATGTTGAACGCCAAGAGTTCCATTGGTCTTCAAAGTTCTATAATTGCCTTGGAATGCAAGTAAGTATACCATATAAGACACTATGTGAAACTCGTGGATTTTAAGGAACCTTGTGATCTGTTGGTGAAGACACTCGCTGATTAACATGGCTTAGTCAAAGTGTTCCTTGTTGTTGATAATCCGGGAAATGACATAGAACATCCATGGTCCGAAAATATTAGCTTCCTCCTGACCTATAACCCGGTTGAACAAAGTTATCAAGATAGCAATTTCATCCTTGAACTCCCCACACACAACTTTTTTGGCATGTTAGTCTTTTGTTCTTTTAACCATCTCTGAGAAACCTTTTTCTAAGATCTTTCTTTGTCTCCATACCATATCTTGTCGCAATCCTCAATGATTATGGTAAAATTGTTTGAGCGAGAAGGAATAGCAAAGCACTTCTCAACGTCTCTCGGCTTAAGGCTGCAAATGACTCTCCCATCAGTTGATCTGATTTTTCTTGTGGAAGAGCCATAATGCTTAATGCAAGCAATGACGAACTCGAGATCAAAAACCATGATAGGAATAGATGTTGCGGCCAACAACCCGGAACGCTCAATATTCTTCACTGTGGTGTTGCTAACGCCCTCCAACATGCTCAGTTTGACCACTAGATAGACATGACCCAAGTCTGTGTCTAAGGTTTTCATAAAGTCATGCACCAAGACTGATTTGGTCTTGTATTCTATGGGATTGAATTGCATTTTGAAAATCTGGATTTTTGACAGTAAAGTCGGATATGTTTAGACTACTTTCAGAAAAAGCTAAAAAAGGCTCTGGATGAGGCTAAAAATAGCCAATTGTAGGAAAAAAATTCAGAATTTTTCTAAAACATGGGTTTTATAGAGAATTAAATTCTAAGCAAATCCAGATGGTGAGAAATTCAAAAATTTGAGTTTTAGCAAGGCACGCAAAGGCTTTTCAGTCAAAAACTGTAGGGGTTTTAGGGTTTTTGAGGGAAATTTTTCCTGAGCAAAACTTGCATTTGGGTTTTGTAGGCAATGGAATTCTAAGCCAACCCAGATGATTCAATTTTAAAAAAATTGTGTTTTTGGCCCACATGCAAAGGAATCCTCAAAAAAAAAAAAAAAGTACAATACTTCAGAAACAGGAGCAACAGGGCAATTTTCCTCGAAAAAAATCTAAGACATGGGTTTTGTTGTTGATGCTGAAATATGTGAATCCAGATGATCAAATTCTGAAAATTTTGTCATTTACTTTGACATGCAAGAGAAAACCTAAGACAAGAGTAGAAGAATTTTAGAGATAGAAAATAGAAGTTAGTATTCTGCCTCTAAAAAACTCGCCTATGCTTGAATTGGATTTGATGAAGTCTGCATGCACTCGAAAAATGAAGTCTAAAAAATGTACCTTTTGAACAATCTAGACCTGGCACTACGAAGACGAATGAAAAATATTGCTTGAAGCACCTTCGGATCTTTGCTTGCTCAAGAAAACATGTTTGCTTCCACCTGTGATGTGAATAATAGGCGCCAATATGTCTTAAATAAATAAATTCAAGACTTAAGGCATCACAATATGCAAGCAATTCCTAAATTTAAGCACCTCAATCTGATTGGACCTCTAAAATGCACGCCCTCTTCTGATTGGACCTCCAAATAGTTAACTGGATGAAAAATAAACCCTAAATAGGGCGCCACCTTCTTGAATTTCAGTTAACTATGCATGCAAAAATAAGTCGCCCAATTGCAAGCAAGAATCAAGTTCAGATGAGGTCGACTCACTAAAGATTTAATATTATTTAAATTGAGTTCTCAACCACCACCTTTTTTGGGCAATTCATGCACTTGAGTTCAAAAGTCAAACTTTGACTTTAGGCATCATCTTTCCAGAGTCAGAAATTTTCTTGAAATTTTAATTTTGCAAACCTCACCCGAGCCCATGTTCGATCACTAATTTTGATTGACTGATGTGTCCAGAAGACTGACCGATAGTTTCATTGAAGAGCAAGATCAAAACTAACAAGAAACTCCTTGAGGCTACAAACTTTAATTCTGAGACCCAAGGCTTCAAAATTCAGGGCGCCCCTGGCCTCCAAGGGCACTTTTAGCTTCAAACTGAGTCAATTTTTCATGCATTTTCATCATTTTGAAGGTGATTTTGACCTCCCTTCATCTCGCGTCCTCCAGCGTTCAACAAAACTTCAAAACTGACTAACAAGCTCATTGCAAAGCTAACTTCATTCTGATCAAGAGTTCTTGGAGAGCACCTTTCCAAAAATCATCATCTGCTACGTTAAAATTATGGGCAAAACTTCAAAACTAACTAATAGGGTCATTGCAGAGCTAACTTCATTCTGATCAAGAGCTCTTGGAGAGCACTTTTCCAAAAATATCAACTGCTAGGTTAAAATTATGGGTGCCCCTGGCCTCCAAGGGCACTTTTCTTCCTAGACTTGGCCATTTTTCAAACTGGCTAAATCCACACTTAATCCTCGACTACAGGCTACTGAGAAATCCTCTAACCTGGCTAAGGTATGCAACGGAAATCTAGAAGTATCACAGACAGGACAAGTATCTGAGATCACCAAAAAGACTACATTTAAGGTTCCAAAATTTTGCGCGCCCCTAGCCTCCAAGGGCGCTTTTGTTGTTTCTTGACATTTTTTACCATGATTAGACCTTATGTTTGACTCCTGATTTCGGCAGCTCACCAACTCAGATTCACCCGCTGATGGATTCGTTGCGAAGCCTGAACACGTCTGAGAAAAACATTTTAGGTACCATTTGGTTAGAAACCTTCATCTGATCTCAAAAAGATGGACGCCCCTGGCTAGGAGGCTCACTTTTATGCCCAGTGTAAAGTCTTTTTTTTTCATCTCCCTCATTTCTCGTTCAATCCCTCGTATCAAGTGCTAGACAAATCTTCCATGCTGGTTGGTAGGCTCATCGTGAAGCTGACAGTATTCCGAAGAAGTCTTCTTGGAAGTGAAAAATCCTGAAAATGAAATCTAAGCCTTTGAAATCTAGGGCGCCCCTGGCCTCCAGGGGCTCTTTCTGCTCCAAAGTTAAAAAAAAAAAATCGATAATTTTCACTGTGGCGAAAAATCCCCTCCGAGACGAAGCATCATTTTGAACATATCTCGCCACAGATTCTTCATTTGAGCGTTTTAGGCTTCGATTTCGACACCTGGTCTCTAACCATCTGCCATTGACAACCTCGAAGGTCCCAACTTTTCACCTAAAAAAAACAAAAACTACCCACCAGATTTAAACTAACTTTTAACTGAATTTGACTTCACCACTGTGATCATGAAGTGAAATAAGCCAATCAAAACAATTTTCAGTCAATTGTAACAAGTTTCATTTTTTAAGGTTTTTGACCTAAAAACAGGGGTCCAAAAACTCTAATTTTCAATTTTTTCAAATTTTGTCAGTATCTTTCTGACATCAAATTGACTAAAAGCCCATACTTGATTTTCCCATAAACTGCATTTTGACATCATTTTTACAAGGTTTAGACCATTTTAACAAAATGCCTTAATGAAGCAAAAAAAAATTGGTTTGGGTACAACAATATGAAAACATATTATATAATTAACACCACTGCCATTGACTACACCATTAACTGCTGCTGCTTGGACATTAAATTTAAATTGATATCAGTGCCTTCTGCATATATGACAGTTGGCAATCCAATTAATATGACAAGCTTTTTGACAGATTAAATGTTCCAAAACAATACTGTATTATTAGGAGAATTTGTTCATATCATCTAATAGCATTTAGGATTAATAGATTATTTATAATTATCGGAAAGAATAGGTAATTGCACATTTTGGTAATTCTGCTCAATCATGTTCAATTTTTTATTTTGATTGGTTAAAGACTAAATAAAGAATTGCATATTTATAAGTGACCCGCCTCCAGCTGGAACTAATAAAGTAAATACAAGAAGTCAATGAACCAAACAAAACATATAGATTTATTTTCAAACTCAATTTTTGCTATTCTGTTTTTAATGTGAATGTGAAATAAGATTCTAGCAACATGGATTTTATCAAGAGCTTGTAATAAAACATGCAATGATTCATTTCGAGATTCCATGATTCCCGAAGTTGGCATATGCCTTAAAACATGGATTGTTTAGATGTCACAGCCCAAGTCATCTATGCATTTCGTATCAAGTTAAGAAAAGAAGGAAGATTTGACAATTCAGACAAAGAAACAGAACATCCAAATAGTAGCGTAGAGATAAGATTTGGGTGCTTGGTAGGAGTCCACTATTTGCTGCAGTGACTCCTTGTATCCTAGACTTAGTCCAAAGATACGCCAATTCTATTTAGAGGGTATTCTGAATCACTAAAATGTTTCAGAACTTTGTTTGAGTGCTACAAACATATTTCACTACAACTTCAAGTGTTATGCTCATATTCCATCCAATTGCTTGAATCACCCCATGCAGATTGCTAGTAACACGAAGTAGATGTTTCAAAGATCTTTTAGCCTAATCGTAGTGTGAAAACAAGCTTCAATACAGACCTTCCAACACAGAGAGTAAAAAAACATTGAGCCTTCAATGCAATAAAACCACTAAGTGACAATATTTATCTTTTTTCTTTTTTGATTAAGGGTAAAGATGGGTTTTTGAAAGGGTCCAAACTCAGCCATTTACAAAGATATGATCAGAAAAAGCATTAGAGCCCAGCAACCAACAAAGAAACAACTATGGATCAACAACACTAAGGTTGAAAACCAACAGCCACAACCACAACACTAACAACACAGGCAACATACAAAATGGGGCAAGAACAAATAGCATGAACCAAACTGCCCAAACAAAGACTAGTGAGATGGCTTGAAACCATAGAGCTCTAGAGAGCCCTAGCAGCAATCCTTCCACTGAATTGCTGAAGCAGATTTTGTTTCTGACCGTTCTCCCTATTTCACTGCTGAACCTAAGTCAAAGGATTTCATAGGGCTACCTTCAAACCTTGTGCCAGAATGATCCCTTGTGCTTGGATCCTCCATTTTTGTTTTCTCCTTTACTGAAGAGGGTGACCAGGCCTCTTCCACCCTTTCACTCACATCCTTCAAACCATTTGAGTCCTTCCCCCCACCTCTTTTCATGTGATAAATTCTCCTAAGGAGTCAAATGAGAGAAAATTCTTATCTTTCAATGTCCTTAAAGGACAAAAATTCCATCTCCTCCATACTAGGACTTACAACTGGCTAGAGGCATACAGTCTACAGTGGTTCAAAACCATCATGTCTCTGGAAACACCTTGTTCCTCCACCACAATGGGAGTCACCCGCTCAACCAGTACATCAACCTTCTTAGAACCTGTTTGATTGACCGTCTCCCCTTTTTTTCAAGCCAACTTATGACAGTTCCTCACACAGTGTCCCACTCTATGACAGGTATGGCAGACAAAATGCATATTTTCATATTTAATTGGTTGAGCCCAGTTTCCAAAACTTGGATCTTGAAAGAAGAAACAAAATGTGTGCTATTGTCCGAAGTACATCAGAGGGGTTAATAAGTAATAATGTTAACCATTTTAAGTTGAAAGAAAAAATAAATTATTTGCTAATGTCCAGAGTACATCAAAAGGGTTAACAAGTACAGCAAGATACAAAATCAGAAGTGCAAAAGAGAGGAACTTTATAGATTGTTTTCAGTATGAAGTTTCATGACAGCATAGAATACAAGTTAGCATTTTCAATAGCTATAAAAAAGTTTCCACCTCTGAGCATCTGAATCGATGCCATTTCTAATGTGTACAAGTAAAGAACTGACAATCCAGTTGAGGCCAATAATCCTGCTGAATATTTCAAGTCAAAACTGCTCTGACATGCCCATTAGTATGTTTGCAAAGTGGAAATTAATATTATGAATTAACCGGTCGACCATTCAATTTTGGAAAGGGGTCTTGCTTGCTGAGAACCACTACTTTACTCTTGTGAGAGAAATAACCTTTCATCAAATTCTTGTGAATCAGGATAGCCATTATACATTCAACCTGCAATGTAAAATGTGTGAACTATAATAAATACAGGTGCATTAAATGGAAATCATGGTATTGGGTCAACAGTACATGAAAAAAACTAGGTGTAAGAGAAAACCTCTTCAACATCCATGTCGATTTCTAGCCATTTTAAGGCTTTAACAATGATATCCATTTTCACTTGGTGTGCCTTGCTTGGATCTTTCTGCTTTTGAATGATGTATCTGCAGATTTTTAAGCTTGTTAGACATCACTTTCCACAGCACAATGAATAAGAAACATTACAATGCCTTTTGAAATTAGCAGCAAAAACTCACATTTTTTTAATCAACCTCTGATAGACTTGCAATTCCAACTTCTCTAGAACTAGATATACGCCTGAACGCAAGAACCTACAAAAATCATACGTGTCATACAGCTATATAGGCATTGATGAAAGCTTATAGCTAACAAATATCAGATCATTGTTTATGGAGTCATAAAAGTAACATGGACTCCAGCTAAAGGCACCAATCACTGAACTATCTCTTCGGGGTATATTAAATATGATTATAAAACCCTTACTGGTCCTCATGATCCTGAAGTGCATGTCGAAGCAGTCTTAGATCACCTGTGCGCAAAGCTCGCACGACATCAATATACTGCATTCAAAGAACACACAAGCTAAAGAAAGATAATTTAGGAAGATAAATTTCAAATGAAAGTCGAGTCGTAGATCCTGCAATGCTTATTACAACCAGATATAATATCCATTTCACTTTGTCCAAGTATAATCCACCTGCTTCAAAAGTTACTGATCAGAAGGAAATGAAATATAAGAATTACATAATCCACTAGATGAAGTTCCCTTATACAAATCTCACGTTCTTGCACAATAATGATGCTTTTGCATTAATTTTTTATTTACACAATCTTTCTTGTTAATGATATTGCAGCTTCAGGTTTGTCCTTCCAGCCACGAGTGAAGATATAAATAAATGTAGCCTATTGGCTATTTATTTATATGTGACATTTAATGAGAATGGGTGCATCTATTGGCAACAATATAATTTTCTCTTGGGCCGACTTTCCTTATAAATTATATTTATTATTTGTAATTATATTATTCTGTGCTTGGCCGACTTGCATCATAAAAGGAGGTGTCTCTTGGATTTGTATATATAGGAGTTCTATTTCTCATTTGAATATGATCAAGCAAGTAAGTTCATCTCCTTCCTTCACTCATGTGCGAACTGTTCAAGAGACAAGTGCAAAGTGTTCAAGAGAAAAGTGCGAATTATTCAAGAAGCAGATTGTGAATTACTCTTAGTACAGATCTGAGTCTCATGAAGGGAAGATTGTTATTGTCGCCATTATTGGTGCAGAATATTGGCCCTGTAATTGGCCTCATTGTAAAGAGATTTGTTGTTGCCATTTATATATAAGGGAGATCTTTGTTGCTGGGTTTTTCTCCCTCAAGTGGAGGGTTTTCCCAAGGCATCTGCTGTGTTATTGTGTCTGATTTTGAATTAATTTCTGTGCATATAATCTGATCACATAAATTCAATATGGTATCAGAGCGGGTTTAAGTAAAGGATCTGATCAGATTTATTCAAGGCATCACCTCATTTGAGGTAGCCACAAGTTTTAGAAAGGTGGCATTGCTAGTGTTTTGTTTTTTCAGGGACTCTGTGAAAGGAGCTTAGCCGTCAGTGGAGCGGAAAAATTTGCATTCTGGAGCTTGATTACTACCGAAACTTTTATAGTGGTATTAATTCTGGAAATCGAGGAAGACATTACCCGCATAAGATAGACAGTAACTGGTGATCGACGCCATCCTGGGCGAAGATCGGTGGACGTGATAAGTGCTACATCCTAGTTCAGAATCGTGTCCAGTTCCACATCCCTTGTAACAGGCTTAGCCCTATGCAATCCAGTTCAAGATGTATGTATCGGCCTCTGCGGAAAAATTGAATGCATACATTGTTGTGTTTGCTAAGTATCATTCTATGTATTGCCTGATGATGGAAATTATAGTCTTACCGTGTAATATGTATCACGAATATTGATGAAGCGGAATGAAATCAAGGACCTTCCGTAGAATGTTCAAGAGTAATCTTTGAATGATGACAGGAGATCATTCCGTGTCACAAAGTTCCAACTGCAAGGAGCTTTTCGCAGATAAAATCAAATGGAAAATGGCAACTAGACTTCGGGTGTAGCAATCCTTCTATTGATCGGCCATTGGAGTCTTCAGAGGAAGCTTGTATATGTAATCGTCATCTTGAGGAAAGACGACGAATAGTCGAAGCTGGGCCTGAGAAGGAAATCGTCAATCGGGATATTAAGCGCTGGAGATTGACGACATCATTCATCTCCAGACCTGTGAAGCAATTTCCTGGATCTCTCTCTTTTGGATGATCGAGAAAGTTCATAATGTCAACGTTCTCTATTGAATAGTGTTAGAAGATTAATCTTTACTTGGTAAAGGTTATTCTTTAATTGTAATTATTTATTAACTTGTAGGAATATTTCAAAGGAATCCTACAAGTCTTTTGTCTTTTTTGTCATCTCACACGTGTGAGGATGGCTTATTTTTAATTCCTTTATTAAGGAATATTTGTAACCACCTCCTTAAGAGGTGACACTTTGCACACACATAGATGAATGGTGGCATTCATTGAGTTGGGAGTTACATTCTAACTCCTCCTTCTCACCTCTACTTATTGAGGTGCCTCTCCTCTCATTTTTCAAGATTCAAGCAAGCAAGCTAAGGCTGAAGCTCTCTCTCTCTCTTTGTATTATTCTTTAGGCATTTTGCCTCCATTCATAATATTGGGGTTTTTTCTTGTTTTTTCCCCTTAACAAATTCTGTGTCTCTCTTGCTTTGGTGGTGCTTGGTTTGGCTACTTCAATTTATTTGGTAATCTCTTTCCTTCAAACAATTGCTCTTTATTAGTACTTTCCATTGCTCTTTTCTATTTCCTTTCATGGTATTCAGAGCTTGGTATTACTAATATTTTGTGAGCTACATTGTTGAAGTTTTACCAGATTTTTTAGCACACCATTGGAGACACTCTCAAAGAGGAGAAGAAGAGCTAGTGCCTAATCTTGGTTGTTTTTTGTCTTCTAACCCTTGTGCAGGTTTTTTATCTAAAGTTTTAAAGTATTTTAGTTTGCATGCATACTTAAGTTTATGCAATTTTTTTAAACCCTCAAATAAAGGGTTATAGTTCAAGTTTTTTAAAAACCCATTTTTTACATGTTCAATTTTTTGTAAAAAATATTTTTTTTATTTTAGGGGCTCTAACTCTAGTTCAGAAATTCTTTTTAGAAAAAAAGCTAATCTATTTTTTTTTTGCAAAGTTGTATATTAGATCTGTAAAAAAAATCCATTATAATTTGCATGCATGTTTATTTTTTTGCAAAATTTTAGAAACCCTCAAATAAAGAGGTTATATTTTATTTTTTTAGATCTGTAATCTTTTTTGCATTATAAGGCTAAATTTGTAAAAAAAAATCACTAAATTTTACATTTTGTAAAAAAAAAATCTTTTTTTAGGGCTCTAGCCCTATTTTAACTCAGATTTGATCTTTAATAAATCCAAAAAATCATTTTTTTAAAAAAAGAAAACCTCTATCAAAATAATCAAATATCTGCTAAAATCTTTCTATTTTTTAAAAAATAAACCCTAACATTTTCTTTTGCAAAGCTTTTACTCCAAAATAATATTCAAAGTTTTATAAATAATACACAAATAAAATAAAACCCTTTTTATTTATTTTTAAATATATCATCAAATTGTTTGCTGCCATATCTGCAATCCTCTGTTTATATGTTGATTCTCATTGCCGTCTCTCTTGTTGTAGTCTTGGCCCTTGCAAGTCGCTCTGTGTCGTGCCATTGTCTCCACCACTCGGCTCCTCTGTGCCCTTCCTCCATAGCCATTTCTACTTGCATTTATTTTATTTTATTTTAAAACCTTCAAAACTTAAATTAGCCCGCCCATCCGTTTTATCCCGCCCAATTTCCTTTTAAACTGTTTTCATTTATTTTTATTAAATCTCTTTTAGATCGAGCTTTTTCGAAAGTTATAAGAGCCTTCTTTATCATGAAAGTTTAAATTAAAGTAAAAGTTCTTTTTATGAAATTTTTGTATACCATTTAAGAGTATATTAAGTTTTTTAATAAAAAATTTAAAGTTTTAAATTAATTTTCTCTAAAGTTTATTCAATTTTAATTAATCATATTAAATTTTATTTTTTCTATTAATATTTATTATTTTTTTAAATAATATTAGTTTATTTTAAAATTTGAAATTTAATTAATTAGTTTATTTTATATAGTTTTTCTAAAAAAAGTTATTTTTAATATTTTAGTCTTAAGGAGCTTATTTTTAGGCAGTTTATTTTTAAAAGAGAGGGATTTTTTTTTAAGCATCTATTACATTAGTTTTTTCTTCTAAAGTATTTTTATTTTTATTTTTTGCAATCATGTCAACTTTAATTCCTGAAATTAAATTAAATTCTTCTAACTATCATTCTTGGAAGACTCACATTTCTTTCATTTTTCGATTTAAACATCTTTTAGATGTAGCTACGAATCCTAAATCTAAACCAGGTTCGTCTGCATCCAAAGATGAAATTGAAAAATGGAATCTCAAAAATGAAGAAGCCCTTGGCCTCATAGGTATCTCTATGTCACCCGAACTTTATGTTCAACATTGGAACATGTACAACTGCCTATGAAGCATGGGACAAACTCAAAACAATTTATGATAGTACAAATGAATAAAGAAAAATTCAAATTCAAGATCAACTTGAAGATTTGAGGTATTCTGATTTTAAATTTATGGATGAATTTTTATTGAAATTTGATGCTTTAAATAGTCAATTGGATGGTTTAGGAGTTAAATTAGATAATCTTAGATTAATTCATCTTATTCTTAAAAAGTGTCTTCCTAGACAATTTCAACAATTCATTACTAATATTCATGTTCAATTAGCCATTCCTTCTTTAGCTACTCAATTAACTTATGATATTTTTCGTGATTTATTTAAACAATAAGAGGCTAAGTTAATTCAATTTGGTACTCTTAAGTCTAATGAACATGCTTTCTTGTCTAATCATCAGCAAAATTTTAAACCTCATTCTAAACAACAACATTATAATTCCAAACCTCATTATAATAATGGCAATGATCCTAGAGAGTTTAACTCTTCTAAGAGACCACATTGCACTTATTGCAATAAGGATGGTCATTGGCAAAATACTTGTTTTAAAAAGAAAAATGAAAAAAAGCCTATGAATCAAAATAATCAACAGTTTCATAACAATGGTAATCAATCTAGACGTGCTTTTACATGTAGTTTTAATGTTTCTAAGCCTTTTGAATGGGTTAATGATTCAAGTGCATCTCAACATGTTACTTCACATAAAAAGTTTGTTTTTTAAATAACTTCACAAGTACTTTATTATTGGACTTGATCAACCCAATAATAGTGTACTTTTTTTTTACTCAATTATATTTGGAATATGAAAAAGGGATATTCATGTAGTCATGAATGCATGAATATCGTCTTAAATGACTTATTTATACTTAATAATTATTCTCTTCATAGTATGCATTTCCCATTATTCCATCACAATTTTTTTTTATAACTTAAGGTGGCTTGATTTGTGGCTTGAGAAATTATCATTCTCTCTACCTAAGTCTTGATCTATTACAATATTTAAAACAACCTAGTGTTTCCTTCTCAACTACAATTATGTTGTTTTGATAAAGGGAATTTGATATTTTATTGTGTCTCATTAATCTAATATTGTGCCTTATTGGTAAATTTGGTTTTTTGATGGATTTATTTTATCTATATTTTTTTGAAAATTAAAAGCTCATTGGAGTATTTGCCTTCTTGATGGATTTATTCCATCTATATATGTTTTGCAAATTAATCACTTTATCAAGTCTCAATGGAGCCTTTGCATATATATTTTATGCGCTAGTCGCATTTGCAGTAATGTTGCATAGGGAGCCCTATCTATCATTGGAGTTTTTTTTTGGGGACCCATGGAAAATATTTCCATCCACTTTGATGGTATGCACTTACTTATTTATGATGAACTTAGATCTATTTTCTTAATTGATGGGGATCAAGTTCTTGAAACTTTTATGTTTCATTATTTTATTGAAGGCAATATGGTTTTTATACCATTATTAGGACTATTGATATTGATTTCTTTTTACTAAGGCACTATGGTTTTTTTTTTTTAAAAACCATCTTTAGGACCAATTTTTTCAGAGTCCTTTATTATTAATCTTGATATAATTTCCCTTTACAATACAATGATGTAGTGAGAGGAAACCTAGATCTATTATTGCTATGTCTATATATTGACATTTTATAATTTGGGCTATGCTTTTTTTCTATCTCATGGTTTCATTAGAAGTAAAAATGATCCACATTTATATATTAAGCATAGTGAAAATGATATTGTGATTATTATTTTATATGTTGATGATTTAATTATCACTTCTAGTTCTAACATTTTGATTAGTGATGTTAAGTCACAACTCAATCAACAATTTCAAATGAGTGATTTAGGCCTATTACATTATTTTTTGGGTATGCAAATTTGGCAAACACCTAAACTGTTGCCAGGTTGGTTTCTAGATTTATGTCTAAACCGCAACAAACTCATTTTAAAGTTGCAAAAATAATTTTTAAGATATGTTAAAGGAACTCTTAATCTTGGTCTCTTTTATGATGCAAATTGTGATTTTTCTTTAAAAGGTTATACTAAGGTGATCCCAATGATGGGAGATCCACTTGTGGTTATTGTTTCTTTGTTGGATTAGGTGCAATCTCATGGAATAGTAAGAAACAACAATCTACTTATCTTTGTTCTATAGAATCTGAATATAAAGGTTGTACTAATGCATCCAAAGAAGCATCATAGTTAAGAAGATTACTTGAAGGCTTGAGTCTACCTCAAAAGGATCCTACTCCTTTATATTGTGATAATCAAAGTGCTATTTTTCATGCAAGGACCAAGCACATTGCTCTTCAACATCACTTCATTAGAGAGCAAATTGAAGACAAGCAAATTTCTCTTTTCTATTGTAAAGGTGAAGATCAAGTTGTAGATATTCTCACCAAAGCTCTTTGTAAAGATAAATTTCTCTTTCATTGTAAAAATCTTGGATTACAACCCATTGAAGGGTTTGATGTAACCTCCCCAAGAAAAGCTTAAGGGGGGATGTTAGAAGATTAATCTTTACTTGGTAAAGGTTATTCTTTAATTGTAATTATTTATTAACTTGTAGGAATATTCCAAAGGAATCCCTACAAGTCTTTTGTCTTTTTTGTCATCTCACACATGTGTGAGGATGGCTTATTTTTAATTCCTTTATTAAGGAATATTTGTAACCACCTCCTTAAGAGGTGACACTTTGCACACACATAGATGAATGGTGGCATTCATTGAGTTGGGAGTTACATTCTAACTCCTCCTTCTCACCTCTACTTATTGAGGTGCCTCTCCTCTCATTCTTCAAGATTCAAGCAAGCAAGCTAAGGCTAAAGCTCTCTCTCTTTGTATTATTCTTTAGGCATTTTGCCTCCATTCATAATATTGGGGTTTTTCTTATTTTTTCCCCTTAACAAATTCTTGTGTCTCTCTTGCTTTGGTGGTGCTTGGTTTGGCTACTTCAATTTATTTGGTAATCTCTTTCCTTCAAACAATTGCTCTTTATTAGTACTTTCCATTGCTCTTTTCTATTTCCTTTCAAATAGCCGAACATATCCTTCGCTCTATTGGACATATTTTGGAACCGGAGATTGACATTTCAACTTCCGTCAAAGCTAAAATTTGGTTCTTGTAAAAGATCGAAAGATTGTGTTGGTCGAAGTATGCAATCCTATTAATCTCAGGCGCTTTCAAATCAGTGTCATTCCAGGGCTTGCACAGGACACGGGAAGAATGAATGATTCAAAAACACACAATCAATATACGGGATTACTATTGCAATGCTCTCAGGGGCTTAGACACGAAGTCATGTAACTACCTTCACCAATGTCCTGAGAGCTGCACTACTGTCTGAGTGTTTGAAGTCTGAGGTAATGCACTGGGAAGAAGTCGGATCCGAACTTTCTTAGAGCCTCCGATATAGTCTCAGCCATAAAATTTTCTTGAAAAATTGAAGGATGTTTAAGAGTCTTGCCGCTAAGCTTTACCAAGACCATCGATGGAGAATAGTTTGGGTTTCGGGCATTCCAACATCCCGATCTTGAGCCTATGCCTTCCAGAAGAAATTTTTTGAAGTTGGCATTATCTTCTAAGCTGATTAGACTCTGTAGCTAGGAGTGTTGTTCCTGTTTCCGGGGCTCATCTTTGCTGAGCAAGGGAAGTATTCAATCTCATATACATTGAAGATTTCATCATCCTTGGCACTAAAGAACTCGCAGTCTAATGTGATCAGTTATACTTGAAAAGGCCGATAGCTTGAGAAGTGAGAAGAGATATATGCCAGCGACATCTCCTGAAGATATCGTGGCCTATCAATTGGCGGAATTCAAAAAGGGTCTTAATCTGTAAATTCCTTCCTTGAAGACAGATTGAGATAAGTATTTTTTTTTTTTGTTTATACTTTTGAAATCTAGGGTAAAACTCAGTCTGCTGAGTTGTGCAGATCTACAATAATTTTGTTGTGATTTGTAAAAGGTTGTGGTTTCTTTTGAGTAGATGATCTCTGACATAAGATCCCTTGAAGTTACCATTAGTTCATTTCAAGCCAGGTTCCATGTCAGTTGTGTAGGTCTCTGAGTGTGACTCTGAGATGAAAAAGAGAACTGCATTTTTCGTTGTGATAGGATGATCACATCGATACCATTCTCTTGTACATGGATTGTGATGGTACCTTGAGGGCCTGGTTCGATGTTAAATATGCTAACTACATAATGCATTCAATAAATCTGTAGTTGTGCAGATTGTCTTTTGTTGTGCTGAGTTTAACACTCTCGAGAGAAGTAAAAGATGGAAGAAAGATTTATATCAGAATTCAATAAATATAAGTTTCTTTATACCTTCATTTTGATCTTTTGATATATTTCTCTTATAGGTTGATTTATTTATTCATGTTTTAATATTGTTCATAAATTCTTATGTATTCATGCTATAACCTGAGATAGTAAACCTTGTATGATTCTAGTCTTGATATTTCTTTGGATAATTATAAACAGTTAGTAATCTCTCTCTAAAATGCTTCCAAGACATTTCTAGGAACAAGAAAGTGATGAAAGCTTGCTTAGTGATGAAAAGTTTGAGGCATCTTGTGAGGAAGTCATGCCGGCCAAAGAAATGATCAAGCGTGAAGTCACAACTTGCAGCCATGAGACTGAGTTGGTGGCTAGAGGGAGTTCACTTCCAGAAGTCTTCTTTGCTATCTCTGAAGTAATCTCTGAAGTAGGGATCAAGAGGGAGTTATGTGACTCACTGAGAAGAAGTGAAGGTTGTAGTGTTGCAAGGCCCAAGTATTAAATCCTTGAAAGACCTCTTCAACTGTTGAGATCAGAATTGCACAAAGACTGTCATCTGGATTTGTCATTGGTAGCTCCGCAAACCTATTCAGAATAGAGTGATTTGCAATGAGGTTAAGGAGGTCAACCCTGAACTCTCTACAGTACCAGAGGTGTGCACTGGAAAACATTTATCTAAGGCAAGTGTTGCAAGCAATCTTGGACGATGAGGTTAGAAGGTTGATGCAAGCACTTAAAGATTCAGAGGGAGCCTACTATTGATATCTTGAAGAGATTTGGCATGATGGATTGCAAATCCATGTTCACACCTATGGAGACCAACTTACATAAGTTGAAGGAGGCTGCAGCTAATTCAGACTTGGTGGATCCTACCTTGTACAGACAGCTAATTGGATCTTTGATGTATCTAGTTAACACTAGACCTGACATTTGTTATGCAATGAGTGCACTTAGCCAGTTTATGTGTGATCCAAGACAAATACATCTTGTTGCAGCTAAACATATCCTAATATACTTGCATGGCATAGTTGGATATGAGTTGAGGTATTCTTCAAATGCAGACTTGAAGTTACATGGTTTTATTGATTCTGATTGGGCAGGTTGTGTCACAAATCGGAAGAGCACCTCTGGTTGTTGCTTCAGTTTGGGTTCCGCTATGATTTCCTGGTGCAATAGGAAGCAGTCATCTGTAGCATTGAGTACAATAAAGGCAAAGTATATTGCAGCTTGTATGGCAACTTGGGAAGCAGTGTGGCTTCATAAGCTCCTTGCAGGATTGTTTGGACAATCAATGGAGCCTACTATCATTCATTGTGATAATCAGAGTTGTGTGAAGCTTTCTATCAATCCTGTATTCCATGACAGAACCAAGCATGTTGAGATAAAGTACCACTACATTAGGGATATGGTACTGCAGAAGGTTGTACAGTTGAGGTACATCAGCACTGATGAGCAGACAGCAGATATTCTCACCAAGCCTCTTTTAGGATAAAGTTTGTGTACTTTCAAGATAAGCTTGGTATGGTGGAAAATCCAGCCTTGACTGAGAAAGAGTCTCAGTATCAGTGAGCCTTGTTTAATGAGTTCTTCTCTGTGAGAGAAGTTCGAGGTGAAATCCCTTGTTAATGCATTTCCCTCTGAGACGGAGGAATTTGAGGTGCAAGCCCTTGTTAATGCATTTCCTCCAGAAGGAATTTGAGGTCGAAGGGAATTTGAGGTGCAAGCCCTTGTTAATGCATTTTCCTCCTGAGGATGAATTTGAGGTGAAAGCCCATGTTTCCACCCTCGAAAAGTCATGGTGGATGTCATGTGTGAGACTCCATGACATATGTTGTACTTGTGTTTCACCCTCTGAGAGAGTCATGGTGAAAGTCACATTGAGGTGACAACATCACGCAAGTGATGAACACTTGTACTTACCATAGTATGGTTGTAGCCATTATGATTGATATCGTGTTGAGGCGATATCTAATATCACGTTGAGGTGATATTCTTCTCTTCACATCTAGTTGTAGCCAATGTGATGAGCATCATGTTGAAATGATTTGTGTTGAGCAGCTGGAAGTTCTCTCCCTAGCTGAGAGGGAGTGTTAATGATATTGCAGCTTCAGGTTCGTCCTTCCAGCCACGAGTGAAGATATAAATAAATGTAGCCTATTGGCTATTTATTTATATGTGACATTTAATGAGAATGGGCGCATCTCTTGGCAACAATATAATTTTCTCTTGGGCCGACTTTCCTTATAAATTATATTTATTATTTGTAATTATATTATTCTGTGCTTGGCCGACTTGCATCATAAAAGGAGGTGTCTCTTGGATTTGTATATATAGGAGTTCTATTTCTCATTTGAATATGATCAAGCAAGTAAGTTCATCTCCTTCCTTCACTCATGTGCGAACTGTTCAAGAGACAAGTGCAAAGTGTTCAAGAGGAAAGTGTGAATTATTCAAGAAGCAGATTGTGAATTACTCTTAGTACAGATCTGAGTCTCATGAAGGGCAGATTGTTATTGTCGCCATCACTGGTGCAGAATATTGGCCCTGTAATTGGCCTCATTGTAAAGAGATTTGTTGTTGCCATTTATATATAAGAGAGATCTTTGTTGCTGGGTTTTTCTCCCTCAAGTGGAGGGTTTTCCCAGGGTATCTGCTGTGTTATTGTGTCTGATTTTGAATTAATTTCTGTGCATATAATCTGATCACATAAATTCAATATTTCTTACACAACAAACTTACTTTCATTTTCTCAATAAAGCATTTACAGAAGGAACACCAAGCCACTACAATCACAGCTCAATATAACCTGAGGCAAAGAAAACAGTTTATGTTTGTCAATAAAGAGAAATAAAGAAATAAGAACGGTATCTGCCTACTGGTACTATCCAGGGTTGCCTTCCTACACAAAGTCTTGAGCCGTACGCATGTTAGACTTTATATTGCTTTCATGAGGTGTTGATGGTTATAATCATCTCTTTGTTAGTTTATCCAGGGTTGCTTGCCTACACAAAGTCTTGAGCCGTACGCATGTTAGACTTTGCATTGCTTTCATGAGGTGTTGATGGTCATAATCATCTCTCTGTTAGTTAGGAGAGTATGTCTCAGCATTTGAAGTCCATGATTTCTAATTTATCCTGAATTATACATCTTTTGAAGGTTCTTCTGTTTAAAGCCCTTTGGTCATCTGATCCTGCTTTGGGCTGAATTATTATAATTTCCTGCAGCAGAATGTCAATGTCATTGATTCCTTCCAGGATCAAGGCTAGGGCTATTATACATACTCAATATTCCTTTTTAATTAATAGGCATTTCGATCTTTTAGCTTTAAATATATTATCCTGATTTAAACATCTTGATCTATTTTGAGTCTTTGACTTAAGACTCAACAGATCTGTAAACCTTGCACCTGGATCAGGCATACCCTGTGTCCCATATCACCCTCAAAATACTTATTCATAATTGTTACTAATTTTTGTAGTGCATCAACTCATGTTTTTACTTTCATAACTCTGAAATTGGTTGCCTTCATTCTTCACATACTATTGTTCTACCATAACTATTCATTTCTGATTGAACAATTCACATTTTTATATGAAACAAGATTCCTATCTCACATCTACACCCTTGTAAATGGTTTAGTTTGTAAATTTCGTAGCCATACAATTTCTTTTGTGTGTCACTTTCTAGTCTGATGTAAGTCATTTGCCCTCTGTGGAGTCATTATAGAATGTTTGTCTCCAATATTCTTGGATGTCATTCTTGTAGGTTTATGTAATGTCCCTAGCAAGATTGTTGGCAAAATTTCACCAAATTTTCAAAATCAATACAAACCCAAGCTCTTTTTGATCACCAATATCCCAATGTGAGCAAAGTGAATCTTCAAATATGCTTGGGCAATAAAATGATGATATTTGCTTGCAAAAACTATTGTACCAAACTGAAAATACCTCTGAATCCTACACAATTGGCACAATTGTGATTCCGAGATAGAATCACCCAAGATTGGAAGCCAAGGTTTTCGTCCTTGATCCCAAATATGGAAAATATTTTTTATAGTTAAATATTTAAAAAACAATTTTAACTTATTATTGTCCCAAAAATAAAAGTGACCAGGCCCAACTTAAAAAACATTATTAATTTTAATCCAAAAACATGACAGAATACACCACTAAAGTTCCTTCGAATTCTACTATATTTGAAGCAACAAATATCACAATAAAACCTCATAATAAGTTGCATGATAAGTTGTGGAAATGAATTTCCAACATAGATATATAGCTTAATTTCATTTTTTGACTTGTCTAAATGGGTAGATTTCTCTCAAAGTAAAGGATCATGGTGTTAATTACAAAAAACTATCTATTCATTTTGGCAAGAGTGCTACTTTTCCTATCCACTCCCAATGATTATTAAATGGGGATGAAATGTCCTCCTGCCATCTTTGGCATTCAGGCCCCAACAAGGACGTGGCCCCACAAAGGGATTGCATTTCTCTTTTGTGGGGACACCGTCCTTGGGAAAGCTAGTGGAACATCCAGGCATCCCTCAACAGTCCTACAGACATTAGGGGATCCCAATGGTTTAAAAAAAGGACTTAAATTTTACCAAAAAATAGAAAAATGCATTAAAAGTCAACTCTTTGGTATTCATTTTATGAAGCAAAAGTTAAAATATAGATGAGGGTATTGCTGGTTAGAAGCAATAAATAAATTACCATAAAAAAGCCATTAATGAAAGTTGAGGACATACTAAATGAAAAGAAAATTTGCAATCCCATCTTCTTGGTGGTCAAACGTTTACCAAATAAGAGCCTTGTTCTAGGTGGAGGTTAATTCAACATTAAACTACTAGTATGCAAGGCTGCCCAAAAGTGTCAACAAGACATTCTAGATGGAGGTTAATTCAATGCTAAACTACTAAAGCATGGGAGGCTTTCCACAAGTCTCAATAATATTTTCTTATCCTATGCTTTTCAGAGGAAATACATTGAACCATTGCGACTTATTTTTTTGTTAAACATTGTCTTTGATGTGTCTACAATGTTAGATTCTGTGAGAAACAAGAATCTGGGCTAGGATCGATTACCGGTTGTAAATCACACGCACTCCAGTCAACAAATGATCAAAGATCAAAATAGCAAAATGAAGAGAGAATCCTGAAAAAGAGAGAATTCAAGAGACAAAATGCAATAAAGTATAAGCAATGCTCACATTACTCTTCTTGACTAATAGAGAAGACAGATGAGTGTTGTATATATAGCACAAATAAGGCATATACATCCAAGAGGTGTAATAACTCCAATCACCCAAAATAGGTGAGAGTTTTACCTACTTAGTAAATGTCAATTCACATGGTTGCACCTACTCAAATGAAAACAAACAAATGGTTATGAGAAGTGGCATATAATCCAAAATAGGGTGTGAGACTCAACTACCCAAGTGTGGGTGAGAGTGACACATGTAACCGATGGCTTATGCCATGCATCCCCATAATAGCCAAGTCTAATTAACCTAAGCAAACTTAATAATATGTGCAGGAAAAAAAGAAATATCCTCCAACATAATCAAAATAAAAAACCTACTCTAACACCCTCCCTTAAGTGTAGCTTAGGTGGGTGAAAAGATGAGTCCTAAGAAATGAAGCCCAACAAAAGAAAAATAGCCCCCCTCTCAAAATTGAGAGACAAAAAAAGTGAAGGTCTAAGAAGCACCTACTGAAGTAGACACTTATCGCACCCCGAACAAAGCTTGCAAAGGAAGGAACTTGCTTTCATTGAAGAGTTTACTAAAGATGTCTACGATCCATTCCTATGTATGATAGTACTTAAGATTGATGATGTTTTTCTAAATCAACTCCCGGAATTAACTCATATGAATCTCAATTTGTTTGGTCCATTGGTGATAGACTAAATTCCTTGAGATTTGTATCACTCTAGTTATCACAAAAGATGATTGTAGGCTTTCTAAATGAATGTCGAACTCAATGAGAGTATTCTAAAACCAAATAGCCTCAGTGGTAGCATTAACCACCCCTTGATACCCAACTTTTGTAGATGAAATAGCAATTGCAAATTGCTTCTTGCTCAACCAACAAATTGGTTGAAACCAAGTGAGAAGCAATACTTGAAAGTAGACTTGTGATCTTGAGAATCACCTACTCGATCTGAATTTGTGTCCCAACAAGTCAATATCCACATTCATTGCATATTAAATCCCATAATTGTGAGTACCCTAAATGTAGATAAGAATCCACTTAGCTACTTTCCAATGCAATTCACGTGGCTCTTGCATGAATCGACAAACCATGCCCACAACATATAAAATGTTCGGTCTTGTGTGAGTCAAGTAGATCAAACTCCCAACAAGTTGTCAATACAAAGTGTCATCAATCAAAGGTGGAGAACACAGACTCAAGTTTGATCCTTGATAGAACTGGAGTCAGTACAAGCCTAATGTCAACCAAACAAAATCTAGAGAGCATATCAAGAGCGTACTTAGGTTGTGCAATGAAGATATGAAGATGATTGAGTGATCTCAATCCCCAAGAAGTAATGCAAAAGGCCCAAGTCTAACATCAAAAAATGATCATGTAGAGTAATTTTCACTACCTTGATAGTAGATGAGCTACTCCTTGTAATCAACAAGCCATCAACATAGAGAACAAAAAATGTGAGTGTCATCCTACTAAAGCAAGTATACGTTCAAATGAAAATGACATCAAGTGAACCCAATCATCAAAAGGAAGGAGTTCTTCTTGGCACAGCAAGCTCGAGGGGCTTGATTGAGGCCATAGAGAAACTTCCAAAGTCATGAAACTAGTGAAGGATCCTAAATGAACCCCTATGATTGCTCCATGTAGATTTCCTCCAAAAGGTCATTGTGAAGAAAGGCACTCTTCACATCCATCTAATGAACTTCCCAACATTGGGCTACAACTATAGCAAAGACACGTCGGATGGAATTCATTTTGGCAATTGGTGCAAAAGTCTTAAGAGTATTCAATCCCAAGAACCTGGGAGAATCCTTTTGCGACCAACTAGGCTTTATACTTGTCAACTGACCCATCAACTACAAATTTTCTTCAATAGATCCACTTGCATCAAACAAGTTTCCTTCCCTTAAGACAGGGGAGTAGATCCCATGTATGGTTTCTCTCCAAAGAACTAAACTCTTCTTGCATAGTAGTATCCCACTCAAGGATACCAAAAGTTTCCCAAAAGGACTACGGATTGAAAACCGATGCAATGAAGAGATGTGGAGCTTGCTGAAACTATGATCTTGTTCTTCTAGTATCTGCTAGATCGTCAACCCAATACCTATTGACTCTAATGTCTAACAAGCCCAAAGAGGTGTCAACCTATGAATGATGATTAGGAGAGTAATGTGAATCACCATCATTACTGTCACCAACTAAAGTGGAGGAAGAAGACTCCCCATCAAGATCAAGAGAATTAAGATACTTTGAAGAACTATCATCATGATGTAGTGTCTCCAATGTGATGATAGATGGAGAAGTGATCAGAGAAGAATTGGAAGGGATCTCCTCAAAATGAACACTCCTCTCAATGAATAGCTCACAAGTGGTGGGATGGAGAAGCATGTAGCCTTTCACATCATTGGGGTACCCAACAAATATGCAAGGCTTGCTCTACAAATCCATAACCTTACATTTCTCTGCTAGAATGTGGGCCCATGCAAGAGAGTCAAAACACTCAAAAGTGCTTCACTATGGGTTTCCAACCTATCCAAGCTTGCCCCTTCACAACTTGGTGAGGAACTCAGTTCTCGATGTAACACGCACAGCTAATGGCCTTTGCCCAATACTAAGGAGCCAATGATCTAGACTATATCATACAATTTGCCATCTCCTTCAAGGTTTTGTTCTTGTATTATGTGACACCATGTTATTGAGGACTGTATGGATTTGTGAGCTCCAAGTCAATGCCTTTTGAAGCACAAAATTGTTCAAACCAATAATTAACATATTCGCCCCCATTATTTGTACATAGAATCTTGAAGGCCTTCCTTAATTGTTTCTCTACAAAATCTTTGAATTCCTAAAAAGACTCAAAGACCTCAAGCTTTTGTTTGAGAAAATAAACACGTGTACATTGAAAAATCATTAATAAATATCAAGACATATTGAGCCTTACTAAAAGATGGATGTGGAAATGGTCCTGTCAAGTCACTATGTACTAACTCCAAAAGCTATGTATCCCTTCGTGCTTTTCCTTTATCATTCTTCTCCTAGGGATGCTTACCAAGAGTGCATCCTCCATCAGAAAATTGAATAGAACTATGTTTTATTGACTGAGATGCTGCAAGTCGTGATAGTTTAAATGACCAAACAATTGATGCCACAAAGTTACAAACAACTCACTTCATCTGAGTGAATGAATAATACCATTGAAGGAGAGTAGAGCAAAATGAAGAAAATGATAAACCGACGATCTGCTTTTCTCACGGCAACTATGGACCCACTATGCATTTCACTAATTATTATTGGTTCTAGTGTGAACTCAACTCGCTTGCCAGAGCCAGTGTGAGTGAGTTGATCAACAAATAAGAGATTAATTGACAAAGATGGAACACAAAGAATATCCTGAAATGTTCCTTTGACCACGTCAACGGACCCTCTCCCATGCACTTCTACAAAAGTGTCATCACCCATTAGTATGGCAAGCATTGAACATGGCTCTATAAAGGAAAACCATCTTGTGGTGAAGCCATGAGGTGCAAAGCACCCAAGTCAATAATCCATGTATCAAGTTGTGAAACAACTGCAACTAGGCCCTTACACTTTCCTTTCCCCTTGCTTTTCTTTGTGTCCTTAGAAGACCCTTTTGATGAACCATGCTTGACTAAGTCAAGCACCTTAATATTATTCTATTCAAGAAGACGTGTTAGGTGATCAATCAGTTTCTTTAAACACTTTTGTTCATCATGGCTAGGCCTTTTACAATAAGAACACTTGACCTTCTCCTTAGTTTGTTCACCTTTTGATGAAAAGGTCTGATTTGTTGAATTTGACGCGGAGTTTCTAATCTTTCTTCTTCTCTCCCTAGTTATTTTGTTTCTTATCTTGTTTGCCAGACTCTTTCTATTCTTTTGTGCCCTGATTTACAGCTAAGGCATGTGACTTTGAGGTTTTAATCGTACCCATTTGAACCAATTTATCTTGCTCCCTAGAGAGTTTTGTAGCAAAGTCATGTAGAGAAGGCATTTTGTAGCTAGAGCCTAGTGCACATTTTGTGACATAAAATGTAGAAACAAATACAAAATAGTTAGGACCAAGCTTAGAAAAATACTTAAATCAATTGTTTTTTAATTTCACATTGTTCGAATCGCAATCTAATGGCTTTTAAATTTGTAAAGAAGTCCTATATAGTGTCAAAATTGCTTGGACTTAGCACAATGAGTTCATTCTCCAACTGACGGCCCCTTAATTCATCCTTCTTACCAAGGAGGGTTTCCAATGTGTTCCAAACCTCATTTGGAGTTGTAGAAGATTCAATGTGAAAGAGCAAGTCAAGAGGCATGGATATGCACAAAGTACCGAATGCTTCATCACATTTATTGAACCATTTTGTCTTTTCTACATCCACTGTTGGTTTTGTCTCAAGTTCCTATGCAACCCTTGCCTTTTAAGATAGATTACCTTTTTTAATTTCCGTTTGAAATAGTTATACAATGTTAGGATAGGAACTATTGATTGATCCATTGGTATATTGTTGTGTGGAAAAAAAATGCAAAAATGAGGCACACAAGACAACCCTTTTCACTAGTTTCTAAAATGAACCCTCTAGAAATTACAATGTATACACTTTAAAATTAGTGCAATTTACAATGCAAATATCAAACTTTTAGACTCACAAATCCCAAAATGGCCAAAACATTGAAAAAGAGTCCCTAGAAAAAACAAGACCCAAAAAAGAGTCCATTTGCAAAAGTTATGGTTCTCATTTAAGTTACCGATTCAGGTACAGG
The DNA here is from genome assembly GCA_007258455.2 of Sequoia sempervirens. NCBI lineage: Eukaryota > Viridiplantae > Streptophyta > Pinopsida > Cupressales > Cupressaceae > Sequoia > Sequoia sempervirens. The sequence goes on along the minus strand of VDFB02338700.1, from coordinate 120,400 downwards.
TACGACGATATGGCAATTTTTTCCCTTGGGTATGGGTATGGGAATATGTATGTATGTATGTATCATGTATGTATGTATGTATCATGTATGTATGTAGTACAAAATTTAAAATTATATAATATAAAACAATGATATTCATAATTGCCAATAAAAAAATATTTAAATACCTCGTTATTTGCAAAAATAAAAATACTCATACATTCATAATTCAATGATTTGTCAAATGTCAATACACAATGAAAATTACAATCAATATTTAATAATCTTCATATTGCTCTTCATCAGAAGCATCAAAGCCTAAGTTGTCTAACATTTGGTTCAATTTCACTTGAACCACAATGAGTTACAATGCCACTTCCACTAGCCATGTACTCTACAAGTTGCCTCGTCTAAAGATATTTGTTGGCAAGTTGTGCAACAATAACGTCTAAGTCAACACACTCAAGAGTTAGATCCCAATTCCTCACCATCCCCTCATTTAATTAAGTTTCTTATGTGACAAGAGATCCTAATAACTAGAGGGGGTCTAGGAGTGGAGATCCCAATGGGGTTGAGGGCCAGCACCCCTCATTATGTATGTGTGACATTTCCACGAATCTTTCAAACGACACAAACCTTCATGACGCATGCCATTTTCACAGTTTTTTCACTTACGGGCGAAATTATGTACGCAAGCATTTTTTTGTTTATAGAAATGCTGTAAAAAATTACTTTTTTTGGGGGGGAGGGAACCCTTGGGTCTCCCTATGTTCACCTAGGTTCTGCCCAAGTTCGGCTAGGGTCCCTCCCAAGTGAAGGACCCACAAGGAACCCGAGGTGCCTGGGAGGGACTCTAGGAGAACCTTGAGGTGAACCAAAAAAGAAATAGGACCCGAATCATACCCACACGAGTACAGGGGGCAAAAGTGAAGAACCCGGTTACTTAGGTTCTCGTAAGGTCTCAAAATGAGAACTGTGCAACAAACTTTTGTAAGAATCTTTAATTTCTAAAAAAATGGAGAATCAAATCAGAAAACCAATTCCACCACAATGTAGAGCATGAAATTCTATCCCAAATCAAAAAAAATTGCACCAAAAAAGGCCTCCATATGACTGAGAACGAGCTCTTGAAGTTGGCCTATTAAATTGAGAAGCTCAACAAAGAGATGGTAGAATTTGGGAGGACAAATGATGATGTCAAGATGACATCAACAAAGAATTTGTTGAAAATCTGCTTGATTATTCTCCTTACTGTCAGGCTTCCAAAACCTCGTTGAATTGCTGAAAAACCGTCATTTTTGGTCCAAACCACCTTCCATACTCAAAAAAGAACGAGCCATAGCTACAAAACCGCTCTTGGAAAAACAATGGTTTACAACAAAGTATTTGATGGCAAAGGAGTGGGCCTGGGTGGCACCCCCTATTGGCGCGACCACAAGAGGCAGCAATAGGGGAGGTTCACCACTTGAGCAGCTGCCTTGCTATGCCACTGACAGTAGTGACACCCGATGAGCAACGTCATAACTACAGTAGCAATACTTGGGCATTGCTAATTTTATTTTTATTTTTTTGCACAACCCATACAATACGGCCGCCATATGACCTAAGAAGAAAAAAAAAATTGCATTAGAAGTCAACTTCTCCAAAATCAACAATTTGACAATCGATCTTTATATTTTTGGGCCTTCTAATTCTGATGGTGAGATCCATTTGGGCTAAAAATGGTTGAATTTGACAGCTACCTTCTAAAACCATGCTTCAAACCCCTATTTTCAAGTGACTCTCCTAATCTTTGATTTTGGTGAAACAAAGCCAATCTTGACTTTCTCAAATCTTTTGGACGTTATGGAATAGCGGAAAATGGCTCCAAGATTACTGAAAAAGTTGCAACCACCCAAATTTCACAAGAAAAATATATGCAAACTAGAGTATTTAAGATGCTTATTTTTCTTATAAACTATTTTGGTTCTCTAGATCATCCAAGCATGCAAAAGAAGAGCATTCTGAGTTTTTGAGAAAAAATTTAGCAATGATTAGTCTCAAATCTCTCAAAAAAAGTACTACAAAGTGAACTATACCAAACAGTTCAACTCTAAGACCATGTTAGATTCTATGAGAAATGAAAAATTTGAGGCAGAATTGATTGTCGATCGTAACTCATATGCACTCTAATCGAATGATGATCAAAGATCAAAATAGCATAATGGTGAGAGAATCCTAAATAGAAAAAACTCAAGAAGCAAAATGCAAAAGAGTATAAGCAATGCTCACATTACTCTTTCTAACTAATAGAGAAGAGAGGTGAGTGTTGTCTATATAGCACAAATAGGGTATATACATCCAAGAGGTGTAATAACTCCAACTACCCAAAATAGGCGGGAGTTTCACCTATTTGGTAAATGTCAAATTACAAGGTTGCATCTACTCAAATGAAGACAAACAAATGGTTATGAAATGGCATATAAATCCAAAAGAGGGTGTGAAACTGAACAACCCAAGTGTGGGTGAGAGTGACATGTAATTGATGGATTATGCCATGTGTCCTCATAATGACCAGGTCTAATTAACCTAAGCATGTTCAATAATATGTGTAGGTAAAAAAGAAATATCCTCTAACATAAAGAAAATAAAAAAGTAAAAACCTATGCTAACATACAAGATAAGGCAAACTACACCAAACAAGTTAAATTCACTAACACGATCATAAATAAATCTGTTTCAGACTGATATTGTATGGTTTCCTATTTATATCTCTAGCAGATATGTTCAAATGGTTATATTTCTTTCATTTGTCTAAGTTTTTTTTTTGGTACTTTTAATTTATTTGTATTTTAACAATTCAACTATTGATTTTATGATACTTTAATAGCCATCCTCTGCATTCCCCAAAATATAGAAAAAGATTTGCCATCCTCACATCCCCGAAACTCGAAGAAGCACTGTTTAAAAGTGTGTTCAAATTAAAAAGTATTGACAAAAATCATTAACAGATTCTTGAATAATCTGCCTAGAAAGGCATGACACAAACTCTAGCAATACCATTAATATTAAGAAACTTGTAATTTACAAATGTCAAGACTCCATTATATTTAAATCGAAATTTTACAAAAGTAAATCCTTACAACAGAATGCATAAAACTTATAAAACACGGCCCTATTATTGGCAGTAAGAATTTTAACTTTGATTGGTCTGAGTAAATTCAAGAACAATAACTTCAACCTTCTCACAAGCATTTTCAGAAAAAAAGACAATTTCTTGTTGAAATTCATACTCTCTAAGAATGACTCACCTCATGGAGCTTATACTTCTGAAGAAGCCATTCTTTAGGCAATATACCAAGTGACAGCTTAACAGGCACAAGGTACTTAAGAATCATCCTGTTTACAATGAATGGATATCGATTAGCAACAACAGTTTCATGAAATAGTATTATGCATAAAAAAAGATATCGTATAGCTTGTTACATACAAATAAAGCAGTAGGGAAATTTCCAAAGAGACATTATTTACTATGGATGCAGAGCTCCTAGTCAACGTTTCTCTTCACATTTTCTCTGAGCAATTGGCATTTGTGGACTATATCCTAGTATAAAGCAGAACAACCTACATGAGCTGGCACACCTGAATCAAACCTTATGTTTGCTTTTTTCTGAGGATCACAATGCACTAACGCATACATAAGTTTCTGATCTGCCTGTTCACAAGGAAAACAATACATTTCACAAATATTATTCATTTGAGTAAATCACACATTTGAAATACTGGTGACGAAAGAAAAAAGCTTACAGAGGAAAACTGAAAAGCATCCAAATTAATATTCTATTTGACAGCGATGGAAACAAGGCACTAAATTAGAAAAGCATTGAATTTCATCCATACGTAATTATAGTCTTGACCTGGCAAAGATTTCTGGAGTCTACAAAGAATATTTTTATGTCTATATGACTAAACTCAGCCTGAGCTTTAAAAACCTTGAAGGAATATGAAATGAACAGTATTATATGCCTACATCACACACACACCTACAGACTTAAATTTTAACACTGAAATAAAACTTGGGGCTGATATCATCAACTTTAATATTTTAAATTGCACACATGTTACTAATACAGATTAAGATTACAATAGACATTATGATAATGATGCTGGTGATAACCTTTAATGTTCTTTAGACCAAATTGGCCTATAGGACCTTTGAAATGCATCATTTTATTTAATCATCAGAGTTGCACTTGTTATTTACATTATTTGAATTATACATGTCTAGGAGCTCTCCCCAACTAGAAGAGTACTACTAATTGTGTAATGTCCTATGTGTTAAGGACTAAACCCCAGTGGACATAACCCATCGTGTTGGCAAGCGTGTACCTGATAGCCAGATGGTGGGGCTCCACGGCCACGTGTCCACTATGCTCGTGGCTTCTATGCCTTCACCTCCGAGGCAGATGGGACGCAAACCTCACCCTTAACACCCTAGGTAGCCACCCTCACTACTAGGCCGGTCTTTTGGTGTACTGGTTGGGCCTTTGTGGTATTAGAGCAAAGGTCTCGAGGTCAAGCCCTAGGTGGTTGTAATGTCCCGTGCGTGAAGGGCTAAACCCCAACGGATATAACTCGTCATGCTGGCAGGCATGTACCAGATAAGCAAATGGTGGGGCTCCGTGGCCACGTGTCCACTATGCTCGTGGCTTCTATGCCTTCACCTCCGAGGCTGGTGGGATGCAAACCTCACCCTTAACACCTTGGGTAGCCGCCTCACTACTAGGTCAGTCTTTTGGTGTAGTGGTTGGGCCTTTGACTGTAATATCCCTGTAATGTCCCTTGTCCTGCTTTGCCCTAGAATTCGTTGGTTTATTAGATTTAGGGTTTCTCACCTTGTTAATTTTCAATGATATACTCCTTGGCTGAAACCTGCATTCACCATTTGAACAATATTCCCACATATACACATGTCGGTTAGCATTAATATCTAGATATCCAAATATAAACATGATCACAAAGCAGTTATGAAGACATATGAGGAGTGGCATGGGTAGATCCACCCGAAGCCCTTTTGCCTAGTCCAAAGGTTGTAAAGGACAACCCTCCCTTCTTAGCAACTTGAACCTGCTTTCTCTACCCACATGGGTAGACCCACCCAAAGACATTTGCCAAGCCCAAGAGGTTGTAATCTACAACCCTCCCACCTAGGTGACTTGTACCTGCTTTCTCTACCCATGTCATCACCTCGAAAGACACATGACCTACTGGGGGAAGCCAACAGAGCTTATAAGTGGTCTAGGCCTACCACCCCTCCATGGCCCACCCATGCATTCGAACTAGACGGAACCTGAAGTGGAACTTCCACCCCTCCATGGCCCATCCTTGCCTTGGGTTCCGAGGGCAAACTTGAGTGGGGTTTTTAGGCACCATTTTTCTCAAGCCCTTCCTCCCTAGTAGGTTTGCAAACACTCAAAAGACAATCTTTAAGCAGTCAAATATGTTTGCACTTATCATTGATTCTTAAGTAAACATCAAATTTATTCTTAGAACAATTATAATCATGAACATACTATAGAGATCAATGCATAATAATCAAATAAGCAACATCTAAATCCATGTCTACAATAATAATACATATTAATACTAGAAATGCTATGCAGATCTCTTTACTCCTTTCCCAAGTCGATTCCCTGTTCTTAGCACTCAAGAGATATCGTTAGTGTAAATCAATCATATATGAATCTATTATCCGTACTTATTTAAATTATCATAATTACTTATAAGGCTTAAAAATTGTTGTGAGCATCATTATTGTATAATCAAATATAATCCATATAAACATATATATCTATAACTATTATTAACAAATCTAATAACCTTTACATATACATATTTTCTATATATATATTTGCTTTTATATATATATATATATATATACTGATTTCTCTAATAATAATATGTTAAAATATTTGCTGCTATACTCAGACATATTCACTTCATTTCTGCCCTCACTTTCTATTCGTATTTCTGCTTTTATATCTCCTTTTTCTCAAAAATATATTTTAGATTTATTTCTATTTTTTTCCTCCCCTCTTCTCTTCTCATGTGTTCTCCTTTTATATATCCTCCCACTTTGGAGAAGAGATGCAATTTGATATGGGGGATCGTGTCTTTTTGGGAGGTCATGACTTTTCCGATTCATGATTAATTATGATTGAGCCTGTTCGCTGGTTAAGAGGTTGACCGATACTTTTATGACTTCAATGTTTCAATTAATAATTGCTGCTTTTAGATTTTAATGATCGCTGGCATTTGTAGGAGTGGTTTGGTTCTTTATTATTTTAATAGCATAGTCAGTAATATTCAGAAATGACTTATTGTTTATGCTGATAAACATATATCATTATGTTATTAATGATACACATAACATGATTTTAATTTATTATTATAATATTATCAATGATACATAACATGATTTTAATATTATGAATGATAATTATAAATATCATCTTGATAACTATAATCATAATAACTTATATTTATTTTGATATTTCATTTGGTTTTGTTATTTGATTCTCTGTATTTTAATACTTCATATTTTAATCATTAAAATATAATAACAATAAATTGCCAATATATACGCTATTATTTTATTCCAATGTATTACGATCTTTTATATTGATATATTATGTATTTTACGTTAATATATTATAATGATTATAATATTTAGTATTTATATTTTGGTAATTCCAATATTATATTTAATATTTATAATTATAATATTATCTTTGATAATTATAATTGTAATGATATTAGATAGTTAATGTTTTTAATATGTATTTTGTTTATCTTGTTTTCGATGCTTTATATCTTGATGCTATAATTTCAGGGGACATGACAATCCCCAATTCTCAAGTAGTCACCACTAGATCAATTTAATTAATTAAATATTAATTAGTCCTAAAAGTATTATTGGACGTTAATATTTAATTAATTAATTAATGTTATAAAGTGACTTTATCAAATAAATATATTAAAATACTCAATAAAGTAACTTTATGAGGGAAAATAATTAAATAGTGGTGAAGTATAAAAGGCAAGTCAGGAAGGCAATTAATTATCTTTTAGAAATTTATTATCGGGCATAGAAATTGAGAGCATAGCTTTTAGAAAACCAAGGACGAAGACCCTCGAATTGAGAGCATTGCCTTACATATGACCTTTATATAAACCCGCCATATGGTCTTCACTTACCCACCATACAACTTCCCTTCATCACCATACTACAATTCCCATAAGTCTACCATACAACCTATTGCCATACCACAATTCTAACCAGCGCATTGCACGACTTGCCCCTCACTATTTTTTACGGTTCTTGGTATGAACTATTGAAGGTTATACCATATGGTCACCTTGCTCAAAACTCCACCATACGCCTCTCACTCAAAACAAATTCCCCTTAGTACAATCAACCTCCAATGTTGTGCAATGTCCTATACAAACAAAAACCACTCCTACAACCGTACAATTTGATCATCACTAAGTTTAGAGCATTGAGGAGCCCTTCGAAAAGCAATATAGAGTGGGAAAAATTACAAATCAATAACTACTCAAGCAAGCCAAGTACAATCAAAATTAATTGTGATTGAGAACATAGTTTTCCAATTTCCTGATACAATACAATCCAAGAGATTCAATATTCCCTGATTGGATGGGAAAGGAAAAAAGATAGCTGCGAAAAGTACAACCACAAGTAGCTCAATGCACAAACCAAATATTTTGACATCAGCAAAAACAAAAGGAAAGAGGAGTCACCAGAAGCTACAAACCAAAGAAGCTACAAACCAAGGAAGCTAACACAATGGAATCGCTCACATGGGAGAGTCTAACACCACTGAATGCCAACTGTAGTGGGCAATTAGTCCTGAAGATCATCTGCCAAAGGATGCATTGCAACATGCACAAGTAGATAAAGTCATACAAATTCCTTATTTCAATTTTCGAGAATTTGTGCAAGATTTAACAAGGATGGTAGACAACTATAAGAGAAAAGAACAAAAATCTATCATACAATACATGGACTCCACAATCACTATTACATACACCCCAAAGGGCTTTCACTGAGTATTGGGCATTCCATCTCAAGGATTTTAGTATCTAAACCCTCAACAAATATAAGTTATAGCCAAAAAGAAGCGACTATTCAGCTACTATGTCAAGATAACCTTACTCCACAGAAACAGGCAAACATTTGGAGCAAGGGTAATAGAGACCTTCACAAAGATTACCTAGCAAAGAACAAAAATCTATCATACAATACATGGACTCCACAATCACTATTACATACACCCCAAAGGGCTTTCACTGAGTATTGGGCATTCCATCTCAAGGATTTTAGTATCTAAACCCTCAACAAATATAAGTTATAGCCAAAAAGAAGCAACTATTCAGCTACTATGTCAAGATAACCTTACTCCACAGAAACAGGCAAACATTTGGAGCAAGGGTAATAGAGGCCTTCACAAAGATTACCTAGCAAATGAAGAATGAAAGTATATACTAGATCTCATCCAAAGTAGATTAATGGGCTCAAAACGAGCATCGCACTTGACAATTTGGATGATAGGATATATGGTTGGACTTAGTAAAGGAGTAACTTTTAATTGTGCAAAGATAGTATCAACACGCATTCAGGAATTTTTTTTTTTTTTTTTTTTTTTGGTGAATCGCTGCTAAGGGGCAGTTGTCATGTCCCCCGAAATTGTAACACCCAAATATGAAATACTAAAATTCAAGTACTATTATAATTATCGTTAGGAAATATTATAATAAAATATAAGTATCTAAGTCCACACGAGTAATCGCAATTTACAAATGTAATTGCGACTTAAAAATAATTATGATTATCATAGATAATATCATAATTATAAAGAGGATATTAACGATGACTTCACCGGTTTAAACACAGAATAATCCATAAATACAAAATATAATATACCAATTATAAATAAAATATAATACACAAAATACAAATAAATCCAATACCTATCAAAATGTGAGAAATTGCAATTCAAATAATATTATATCAAAATATAAGTAAAGCATGTTAGAATAACAGGTATTATAATAAAGACCTGATTATAACATATGATCATTATAGTAATATAATTGTTTATCCCGAATATGATATATTGTCATAATGATGTAAATATTATAAAGCTAACAAAAAATGATTACTATCGAATCAGAATCATGAATAAACCATAATACTGACGGGGCGCTATGAGCATAGCCAGCTAGTCATCGCAGAAGGAACCAACATGATGGTTCAGATAGGCATAACCAATGGGCGCGCCCTTGATTGGGCAATTTAAGGGATCGAAGGGAATAGAAGAGAAACAAGAATCATCATCGCTGAAGGAATACATCAATTGTGGGAAATATAGAGACGTCTGTAGATCGATAAGAAACCAGCATAGGATATGGAGTGAAGGACGAGAGGAGCAGGGTGGACAGAAAACCGCAGCCTTCAAGGATTCACCTTGCCCCATCAATGGATGTGGTGCACGACTGAGTTCCATGGTGGAGATTGAAGATCACTATTTTGCTCGGCACACTACAACATGCTCTGTATGCTCTAGGGTTTTTCCTACAACTCGTTGTTGAATATACATGCGGCCGAATCACATGATTCATTTCTTCAAGCTAAGGTAGATCATGGTTATCCCATGGTAATCTTCACTCATTCTACTTTACGTTGTATTGTAGGAATGCTCTCATTTGTGTATGATAAGGTACTGAGTAAATATTAAAGAGATGGGAAAATCTAATATCTATCTATGTTTGTCCGCCAGCTCTCTTTATTTATATGTTTATGTAGTTCACACTGAGAAGTACTAGGGATAGATAATATGCCCCAATTTGTATTGCATAGGAAAATATTGACAATGAGTGCATAAGCTAAAAATAATGCATTAAATAAACTACATGGATAACCACGAAAAACATAAATACAAAAGATACATTAGAAGGTTGAGACTTAAGTTTAATCATAGACGATGGACAGACACAATCTATACAAGATAATAAATATATACATACATATGTATATATATATATTAATATATTATTCCCGGCTATCCAATAATGATGCTTGTAGCAATTATTGAGCCTTTAAGTAATAATGACTCCATTTATTCACTACGATGCTAAACGGTATAAGAGAATTACATCTATGGGATCTCGAAAGATGTTTAGTACCTAATGTACCCATAAAATATATTATAGAGGAATCATTCATAGAGCGTAATAGGGAGGAAATGAATAATCCTTGACAAGAATCAAATAATTATATCATCTTTGATCTAATTAGATGTTATTATTGAAATTTATTGATCTCTAACGTTACTAATATCTCTTTAAGAAACACTCTAAGTGCAAGATTCAGGTTTAAGTGCTTCCTCTAGAAAGGGGTCATTACAGGCAGAAAATAAAATATCACTGTCAGCAATCTAACAGAAAACAGAGAGAGGGAGAATGCGTAGAGCACTAGCTAAAATAAAGAAGGTTCTACAGATCGATTGGGAGGTAAGTATTATCATATATTGAATGAAAGGTTGGTAATTAAATATATTATTAATTTAAATATCAGTTGATGCTTACCGATTTTTTAATATATATTGAATTGTGAATATAATAAATATATTATAAGGGATGAATGTATTGAGAAATAGAGTGATGTTAATAATTGTTAGATACGTATATATATATATATATATATATATATTGTGATTCATATATACATCATAGGTGATTGACAAATACAATGAATATATATAAATGGATATTATTTACATCCAATAATGGTTCTTGCAGCAATTATTGCCTCTCAAAAGCTATTCTGACTCTTACTATAAGAATAGATTTTAGGCCAAATCCCTTTCGCTAATACCCAGTGAGGATAGGAAGTTTGTGGAGGGAAAGGCAGATAATTCTGTCAATTGATGGATGGTCCCAAAACGGGTAGGAAACCTTGAGGGAGTCCACTTGGAGATCGTTCACACACCCTTGGCACAGTAATTCTACCATCCTTCGATGAGGTTAGGAAAGAGGGAAGGACGAAAATCTATTCAGTACATAGATTTAGGTTAATCCCAAAAAGGGGGCATTACAACAGCACTCGTATCGCTTTTGATTGGAGCTATGAACCAATGAGGCCACATTTGGGGGACCTCATCCCTGCCATTCATATTCCCACCCATAGTTGGAAAACTCGCAAAGAACTCGGCGAGTTTTTAAAAACTCGCGAGTTTTAAAAAGTTTAACTCGCCAAAATCGAAAAACTCGTTTTTTTCGAGTTTTTTTCGAGTTTTTTCGAGTTTTTATGGCTAGTACAAACTCGCGAGTTTTAAAAAGTTTAACTCGCCAAAATCGAAAAACTCGTTTTTTTCGAGTTTTTTCGAGTTTTTATGGCGAGTACTTGCCAAAAACTCGCGAGTCCGAGCCAAAAACTCGCCCGCGCAGGAATAAAGCACAAAACGTCTTTTATGTTCTTCATTTCATTTCAAAATCAATTGATACTTTGTGTGAGGAGCTGAAAACCCCCCCCAAGCAAGGAGATATCATTTCCAACGATTTTCCATCGAGGAGAGCAGATTCAAACGCCATTTTGTGTGGATTTTGAAGAGAAATTCGATTCAAAGGTAGGGTTTTTGTTTTTGTTTTTTGTTTTTGATTAATCATTTTCTTTCATTGTTCTTGCAAAATACTCATTCCAAATTAAAAAAAAGACATGATAGCACAAAGAAACAATTTTTTTGCATTTAGAATCCAAAAAACAAAATTCATCACAATCTTTTGTTGATTTTTGCTGATTTTTTTCATTTTTTTCACTATTTTTTGTAATTTTCAGACCTAGGTTCATTTTTTGTGTAGAATGATAAGATTAGTTAATAATGTTAATTGATAATTCATTTAAGCACATTTGTATCAATTTAAATGAAATTTAGCTCTAGATTTTTTAAGTTTTAATGATTTTAGGTTGTTTTTAAATTTTTTTTATATTAAAAAACTAATATGTTGTGCTTATTTTTTGAATGTGTAGATTGATCATTGATCAGTGAATACACATTACACACTATAATGGCTTCTGGCTCTGGTTCAGGCTCAGCATCAGGTTCCGCCCCCACCCCATCAACTTCCACCCCTCACACAGCATCATCATGGGTTCCAGGCACTCGTCCTGCAGGGGCTAGAGACCCTACATGGAAATATGGTGTCAGAGGGCCAGTGCCTGGAACAGTTGTTTGTGGTGAATGCAAAAAAACATATCATGGAGGCATAAATCGCCTCAAATACCATCTAGCAGGCATTCCTCAGCGTGATGCCAAGGTTTGTGAGAAGCCCAAAGAAGAGATTAGAAGAGAGATGCTTGCCCTACTTTCACTTGCTGAGGAAAAAAAAATGCAAAAGGAGAGGGCTAAAAAAGCCATAGCAGCAGCCATAGCCAGTGGACATGCGCATGCCCATGGGACTCAGGAGCACGAGGCCGAGCACATGGAGATAGAGTCAGATGAGGATGCAGAGCCAGATATTGTTGGCATTGTGGGCTCTCTTCGTGGTCCACGGATTCGCACTCATGGCACAACCACCACAGCCACAGCCACACCATCCTCTAGGCCCCCCTTGTCCTCTAGTTCGACTAGAGTGCCAATGCCACCACCACCTTCATCTTCACGCAACCCACAGAGTTTTTTTGTGCCAAGAAACACACCAGGAGCACAGGTATCATTGGAGGCTACAGGGTGGAACAAGGAGGTGCATGAACATGCTAGCATGGCATGTGCTGATTTTTGGTATTTCAATAACATACCATTCAATGTAGCGAGTAGTCCCTATTGGCACAATATGGTCACTTCATTGACAGTTGCGGGAAAAGGCTTCAAGCCACCTTCTCGCAAAGATTTGAGTGGGAAGTAAGTGACAAATCAACTTAAATTTTATGTTCTTTCATTTAAAATTTAAATTAATTTATTATTTATGTTGAATTCAAGCTATTTTTTGTTTAAAACTTACAATTTTGTACTTATTTAATTATTTTACTTTGTACTTGTAGGTTGCTCACAAATGCAACCGAAAGGGCAATGCATGTGGTGGAAGAGCAAAAAAATAAATGGAAAAAATTTGGCTGCTCAATTCTTTCTGATGGGTGGACGGATGGGAGAAACCGCACCATCCTTAATTTTTTGGTTGCTTCCAAAGGTGAAGTTGTGTTTTGGAAGTCGATGGATGCTTCCAACAAGATAAAAACTGCAGATACATTGTGTACGTTGTTGGAAGAAGTTGTGATGGAGGTGGGGATTGCTAATGTGGTGCAAGTCATCACAGATAATGCAGCAGCGTATGTGGCAGCGGGAAGAATGCTTGAGAGTAGACATCCATCACTCTTTTGGTCACCTTGTGCGGCTCATTGCCTTGACCTTCTTTTGGAGGACATAGGCAAACTTGTTTGGGTGGCACCGATTGTAGATGATGCAAGGAGCATCACAAAATATATCTACAATCACCCTTGGGTTCTTAATTTGATGAGAGAGCATACGCAAGGGAAGGAGTTGGTGAGATCGGGTGCCACAAGGTTTGCAACAATTTTCCTAACGTTGCAAAGCATTTTGGATTCTTTGGGCTCTCTAAAACAAATGTTCGTGAGTCAAGCATGGAATGACTCTTCATATTCAAAGAAGCCCGAAGGAGAGAGAATTTCTGCAATAGTCTTCGACCCCTTGTTTGCACAAAAAGCTACAGAGATCGTGAAGGTAACTTCAAAACTTTGATTTTAATTTTAATCTCAAGTTGAATATAAATATATATATTTTAATTTAACTTTAAGCCTTTCAATGTAAATTTCTAACTTTGATCTTTTTGTATTTTTAATCTAGGTGTCGGAGCCCTTGGTTAGAGTCCTCCGCTTGGTAGATGGGGATGAAAACCCAATGGGATACATTTATGAGGCCATGGATAGGGCCAAGGAGGCCATCAAAAGTTATTACATGGGGGACAGCCTCAAATTTGATCCCATATGGGAGATTGTTGATAGGAGGTGGAACAATCAACTCCACCAACCCATCCATGCAGCAGGGTACTTCCTCAACCCTTCTTATCTCTTTTCAGAGAACTTCTCCGATGCTAATGGAGAGGTTATGGAGGGGCTTACAACATGCATTCAGAGGATGGAACCCGATGTTGCAGTGAGAGACCTCATTGTCAAGGAGATGGATATGTACAGGGAGGCAACTGGTAATCTCTTTTCTTCGGAGTTGGCTGTTAGAGGAAGAACCACTATAGCACCAGGTATAAAATTTGGAGTCTTTAAATTTTAAGTTTATTTCACATGCATCTTAGAATTTGATAAAATGTGTTTTGACTTTTGACTTTTGAGTCTTTGACTTTGTTTTCTAACTCTTCAATTTTCTTTTCTTTTTTTGCAGATGTTTGGTGGAAAAATTGGGGTGGAAAAACCCCAAATCTACAAAAAATTGCCCTCCGCATTCTATGTCAGCCTTGTAGTGCATCCAATTGTGAGCGCAATTGGAGCTTGTTCGAGTCCATTCACACGAAGAAGAGGAACAAGTTAACACAAAAGCGCCTCAATGACCTTGTCTTTGTGCAATACAACCTTCGGTTGCGCATAAAGAGAGTTGAAGAAAAATCATTGGATCCTATTGACTTAGATGAGATAGATCCTTATAGTGATTGGACAGGGCGAGAGGAGCAGCCTCCATTGTTTAGCGCGGATGAGATCCTTGACTTCGAGAGACAGGCAATGGAGGATGTGGGTGCATCAGGAGTCGGAGATGTAGGGTTGGAGGACATTCCTGAGGTTGAGCATATGGATGATCTTGAAATTCAGTCAGAGCCAGCAGCAGTAGCATCGCAGCCACTGCCACCACTTCCACGCCCACGCACACGCGGCAGGACTAGAGGACGGGGACCCACCCCTTCTTCCCTAGCTGCTGCTAGACTAGGGAAGAGGAAAGCCTAGCTGCTAGCATGTTGTATTTAGTTGTTGTTTAGTTACTTAGTATTTGCTTCTAGTTCTAGTTTTACTTTTACTATTTTCATGTATTGATGTATCAAACTTTCAGGCTTTTAGCCATCGGGATTCCGCATGAGAATGCGATTTTGTAATCAATTTACATTAAAGTCAATCAAAATTAATAGAAAACACTTTTGTACTCATTTATGGATTCATTGGATTCATCTTGTCTTTGAATTTTGCAAAAAAAATGTGTTTTTAATGAAATTTAAGCAATTTTTTCATTTCCCGAGTTTTTTGCCGAGTTTTTTCCGAGTTTTTGCCGAGTTTTTAAAAACTCTCCAATTTTTCCCTTGGCGAGTTTTTCCTTGGGGCGAGTTTTCCAACTATGTTCCCACCTACAGCCAGTCGACCCGTCATCTTCGGCGGCCATTGATTCGTTACCCTCTATATCCCTTGATTGTCGCTACGCCAGCCTGCATTCCCGCCAAGCTCCCTACAGGACCCGGTGTCAATCCTCCGTCTGAACACCCCCACCAGCTCCACCTCTCCATCGTTCCCTCCAACTTTGACCCCGCAGCAGCACCTGATCTTCTTTCGACCTCCTTCGTCCTCTGAGCACCACTCCACAGTTCTCTGAACTTCAGCCAATGATCGGCGCGTGTTTGTCCCACCATCCACCAATGGGATTCAAACACAGGACAATAGTTTCACTACTGCTTGCAACTTGTCGTTGCACTGCAGGTCATCCCCCAAAATTTAATATTAAGGTTTGGGCCTTGGTTGTTGGCACTACAGGCAAGAAGCCCCACCAATTCACCAAGGAGCCTCCCCTTAATACGAGAGTAAACAAAAAACTCCATTGTTGACGCGGTAGAGAGCGACCCCGCGAGGTTTGAACCTTGGTTGTTGGCTCTACAGGCAAGAAGCCCCACCATTTCACCAAAGGGTCACCCATGCATTCAGGAATTCTTATCTCTAAAAGTTAAAACACAAATCCTTTTATGTGATACAATAGGCAATCGCCTTATTCTTGGATGCAATTCTCACACAAGTACTGTTAGTTGTGACAAGAAAGTTCAAATTGGACATAGATTATGATCCCTCATGGTCACCTATTTTTCAATGAAAGACTTTAGGAATACAAGTTTTGACAAGCAAAGGAGAGGAAGCCAAAACAATTCCACAAAAGAGAAAAAATAGACAAACAATTTCCTCTTATGAAGATGAACAATTTCCTCTTATGAAGATGAACCTACAGAGGGAAGCAATAGTGAAGAAGATCAGGAAGTTGAAATTATTGAATTAACTTCATCTCCCTCCAGCACGCCACTCGCAGAACTTCCTCTAGCTACTAAAACAATTGAACTCTCAAAAGATGCAACAAAACAAATCGATACATGGCTGAGTTTATTAGAGGCCCCCATTGAGGTCATGGAGTATCCCCCTTGAGTCCTCCACAAGAGACAGGGCAGCAACCACAGGGAAATCTACAATAGCTAGAGGACAGTTTACCATAGCTAGAAGCAATTATTCAACCATTGCCAGAAGACAATTCCCCAAATTTGCAAACAACACCACAATTGTGTGAGGTTCTACAATTTCAAGATCCACTGAGCCCAACTCATTAGAGTGATGAGGAAATTATCATACAGCTATCTAAACCTAATCAAAGCAATCCACTGGGTACTATTCAACGATACATACAAGAATTGGAGCTGATGGAAAATATCATGAGTGAGGCAATAGATATGGTTTGAAAATTGGATAACACTCATTCTCCCTTGGTCCTACAAGAAGCTCAGCGAATTCAACACTTTATTGAGGGTGAGTGCCTTGAAGAATTCGCCAGAATTTTCTCTAACAAGTAGGCCACCACTAAGACACCTGAGATGAAACACACTTGGCATCCCACACAACCTTCTTTTGGAGGATCAAATGGTAAAAGTTTTAGAAGCTATGTACTCCATTGAGTCTAAATTTTGCTCTTTATACCTCTTGTTAGAAAGTGAAATAGCTACTGACCAAAACATTGAAGCATGCATTGATGAGTCCACACGTATCTCTCAAAAGCTAAGACAAGAGCTGAATGATCAAAATCAAAGGTTCCAAGCCCAGCTTTCCCAGCAAACACTCCTCATTGAGTCCGAGAAAAAAAAGGTGGCAGAAAAGGAGAAAGCACTTGCTCAAAAGTACAAAGGCATTGCAGATAGAGACAATCAAATGGTTGATAAGGGCAAGGAAATTGTAGAATTGAAACTTGCTAATGAAAAGGTCAAATCTCAACTCATGGAAGTTGTTCAAAAAGTAAAACTTTCGAAGGAAAGAGAACTCCTAACAGCTCATCAATTGAAGCAATGAATCGAAGAGGTTTACAAATTGCATCATACTACTTCTCAACACTCAACTCTTTTATATTCTATGTCTCAACAACAAGGAATGTACGTCTTCTCACCCAGCCCCTCAATCCCAATCATGTTTTGTCTACTTTTTTGTCATCTGGGGGATGATTTTTTAGGGGGATTATATAGATAGCTAAAACACATGTTAGTTTACTTTAGTTACATTGTACAATTGGCAAGTGTAGTTATGACTCGTCGATTGATTATAGTAGTTTTGGGTAGTTGCTGATGATTGGAAATTCCTTGGCAACCATCAGCAAGTTTAAACACTTCTCTTATAGTCCAAACAAGGGACCACATTGTGCAAGAAGTTTCTGATCCCAATTTTATATGATGAGCATTGATAAATAAAAGACAATTGTTATGCTTTCTCATTTAATATGTTGTTTCATCATGTTCTCAAGTAATTCAATCCTACATGTATAATTCTGTTTACTGTACTTTATCAAGTGCGCATCCATAGAAGAAGTAAACAGGAACATTGATTAACTGATACTTCAGTAGCACATAATTTAAAACTAATTGTGTTTTTAAACCATGATTTCCAGAAAACAATAGACAAATATAGAATTCAAGCACTTGGTTTGCTCAAAATACTCACTCATACAAACCATGAATATCAACGATTCCAAAGGAAAGATAGTTCTCAGCAAAACGCAGAAAAATAAAAAAGAAAATCTGAAATAGCTTTTGAAAATTATTACTACATACAATAGAGAAATTGTCGTTGAACACCTCTAAGCGGCCTGTATAGTACATGTATGTAACCTGAAACAAAATAAAATGTGACATCAGTGAAACCAAACTCACATTCTTGTTTTTTGGTTGTATTGTTTGCAGAGTGATAATGCAAATAAGTTCTCTAGTGAAATCTGTGATATACCAACGAATGAAATGAAATACTTACTGATGCCCACTAATAACCAATGAATATTTAGTGGGGTTATAATTAATACTATGAATAAAGACAAACAACAGTTTAGTACAATCTGAATGAATGTTAAACAGCTCAGTAAATGCAGTGGCTAATGGAGTTTAAAATGTTTGAAGGATTTTTGAAATTATTCCAATATAGCCTTTAAGAGAGCTGGCGGTTACCACAGTAAAGCCATAAATGATATTATAGATATTATAGATATTATTGGAGCATGAGACAATGGAATCAACCATGAAAGCACCTTAATACCATGAACAGAGATAAGCAACAGCTTAGTCCAACCTGAATGAATGCTCACCCGTTGAATAAATGCAGCAGCTAAGTGAGCCAATGAGGTTTGAAGTCTTTCTGAAATTATGACTGCTAAGAGTGACGGAGTTGGCGATACTAAAGTCAATAATAATAATACTACATCTGTTATCAAAGCATGACAAAATATAATTAACTGAAAATATGCACCTTTTGCATAAAGATCAGCTTTCTTAAATGAGCTTCATAGCTGAAAGGATATATAGGTTCTTGATGGCAGAGTATTTTTAAAGACAAGTTTTCTAAAGGAAGTAAATATTTTGAAGCAACAATTTCTGATCATTTACTAAGGGCTCAGCTCCATGAAATACTCATTTTTGGTTTCATATATGTTTGCAAATATTCTAAAATCTGATAAGACATGATCCAAATACAGCCCCCATTAGCTCCGGTTATTGACAAAAAAGTTGCAAAATCTTTGTTTGCATTCCCAAAAAACAAAGGCTTGGGTCCACAAAGTATTCATGCAAATTTATGCAGAAAAAAGTAAGGGGCGTAAATTGTTTTATTGTCCACAAATCACCAAAGTAGATCAATGGGACTTGAAAATACTTGTAGTTCCATAAAAAATTGTGAAGGACCCATAGAGGACCCAGGGCGCCCGGGTGGAACCCTAGGTGTACCCAGGGCCGAACCAGTGCAGGACCTGGACCAGGACCTAACCCTGCCAAGTACGGGGGCCTTACTGCAAGAACCCGATAACATAGGTTTGCATCAATAGTTTGGGTTTGTTGGTATTTTTAGGGTTTGAATCCTCCAAAAGTGTAATGAACAATTAGAATAGCAAATTTTCGAGCAAGCAAGATGGCAGTTTGTAACTTCGTCATATCACTATTGCGACGCCACTAGGGTTACAGAGTGTGTTTTTTGACCATTCATCACCTAGGGTTTTGTTGCATGACGCATTCACAGTAAAATTCTATAGTTGTTTAGCATTGATAATCTTCAACATTATAGATAAGCATTGAACAGTAACTTTTCACACATCATCCATGGCAGATTTTTAGTAACAATTTGTTGTCTTTTGCTAGTTTTGCCAAAATTTGTGTGCTAGGGTTTCATCATACCTTCATTCGAAGATTCAACCATAGTTTTTAGTTTTGTCAAAACCCTAAGAAGCAACTCTAAGTTAATAGGTTGGATCAAAAAATTAGGGTTTGAAAAAGTCATCAACAATAGGATTAAGGAATTTAATGTTCATCAAAGGATTCACCAGTTTCAGAGAGAAAAGTTGCTTCAAAATCAAACAAAGACTTACGCATCCATTCACTATTTTTCACTATGTCTATTTTACAATGATTGCTATTCCAATGGTTCTATTTTTGGAGAGGGGGTAGGACCTATTTTTAGGTCGCTTTAGCTACTTTTTGTTTATTCTTTCTTTAGGATTAGTTTTTGCTTTACAATACTTTCTTTCTACTTTTCAGGGGCTTCAAGCCTTTGTGCTTTAAAACTTTGAATTTTGTGGTAAAATGAAGATTAACCAAAGTCCAAAAAATCAGGCATCTTGTAACCTATAAATAAGTTCTTTAAGCACATAAACTCTTAATGATAGTTGATGTAACACTTATGCTGTTCAAATCGTTAATCAAGATTCTTTACTTGTGTTTGTAATTCATTGATTAAGTTGAAAATAAATAATGTTGTCAAGCTTTCTATTGGTCTTGTTTGTTCATCTAGTAGTAGCTTTGCATGCAACTTAATTATTTGGTTTATGTGTTGTCCATATTGTTGATGTTCTCCCTTTGAAAACATGTTTGCATCAAATAGTTGGTCTTTGCTTGAGCCCGTATTACTAGGTCCTACAATATAGGTTGTTGTACCTGGATAATTCGATGCTAATCCCACTTCTATGCCAAGATGGCTTGGGGTTCACGCAAGCTTTGGCCTGCATACAAACCCTAGGCAAACTTGAGTTAAACCTAGGTGGACCCACACCAAAACTAAACTTTTCCATGCCAAAACTTCACATTTTTTCAAAAAATAAAATACAAAAAAACCATTTTCCAACCCTAATTTCACCCTAAAGTGATTCTTATAAACTTATTTTGCCAAAAACATTTTTGCCTCCTTTTACAGATAGAATTGTGACCAAAACAGATTTTTTCCCTCCAAGTCACCATTTTTTATTCATGAAGATTTCAAAATATTTCTTCAGACGTGAAGGCTACAAGAGAGAAAGAGCTGCACCTAAAAAATTTATCTATCAAATATGAGTTTATCTTCTGATTTTTTCAAGTTGTCCCATTTTTTTAAACTTGTTTTTCTTTTCTTTTTTTTTAATATTTTGAATGCTTTTTTACACCTTTTTTACATAATATAGAGGTTAAAATGCCTTTTTTTTTCTTAAGTTAACATAGTGTAGAGTTGTAAATTTATGTCTTTTCTTTTTCTGTTTTTTGTTGTTTATACAAAATGGTTGGTAGTTCTAGTTCAATTGCCCCACAAGTATAGATCTCATTCAAATTTGACACAAAGACACCTCTTTAAAGATATACATCGATGATTCAAATTCTTGGAGGTGGGGGTGGTTGTTGGTTGTGTAACCAATGTTCAACTAAGTACAAGAGTTCGTATAGTTGAGTAAAAGATCACCTATGTGCATTGATTGGCTTAGGAATAAGATTTTGTCCAAGGCCAAATAAAAAAAAGCATTATCAAAAAACAAATTATGGGATGTATCCAAGAAAAAGAGAACACCAACATTGTAAGTAACAAAGCAAAGGAAACAATATATCATATTTCAAAGAAAGGATCTAGCTTAAAAATATCAACTAACCCACATCCTTTCATTTCTTCTCGAGAAGACAATATTCTATTTCTTTCTCGTAAATGAGGCCCATTGGAAAAGGCCTTAAAGAATGAGGCAATGGTTGTAGATGAGAGAATGGTTCATTGCATTTAGAGCAATGCGCTTCTTTTCAACCTGGTCAAATCACCATATTAGCGGAATTTTGTGACAGCAACTGCCAATGCCCCTATTGATTACATATATCCTAGGTATGAAAAGGTACTCATCACCTTATTGGCCAAGGAAAAATATTTTGTAAAGAGATCATTGAGAGAGATACAAGACCCAAAATAGGAAGGTCCATCATTTGTGATGAAGGAAAGGATTGCAAAAATAGCCCACTAATAAATATCATTGTAGTGTCACCTAAAAAGGCAATGTTTTTTAAGGCAATTGATTATGAAGGGAAATTGAAGGATGCAACCTTCATTGCCAATATCCTCATACAATCCATTGAGACGGTGGACCTTAAAAAATGTTGTCCAAGTCATAACAAACAACCAAATGCCATGCTAAGTTTTAAAATCCATTACATGGAATTTGTGCAAGCCAGCCCATATATAGTGATTGATGCTAAGACCAAAGCCAAGAGAGAAGCAAATACCAATGTGAATCTTTCTCTAGGGTTCTGAAGTAAGCCACTTCAACAGTCAAGGATGAGATCTCTGATCAACAATCAAGAGAGGGGAATAGCCCAAATCATACACTAAGGTCCCTAAGCATTTGAAACATTACATTTATTGGTTTGCTAGTAGTCCCTTGCATGTTGCTATGCATGTCATAGTTTAGTTGTCCTATTATGTTGTTCACATCCAAAAAGTTATTGACTAAAGACTCTATTCATACAATGGACTAAGCACAGACCATGTGTTCACTATTAAATTATAGAATTCTCTATTGTTAGGGTGCCCTAACTTCACCACATGTAAGCCCAAGAGCGCGGAGTAGTCATACTTGACCCCTTGGCCCCAAGGGGCAGGAACTCGTGTCCATCCCACATAAGGTGGGCTACTTAGAAGGGGAAGACGCATCTGCATCCCTAACTTCACCACGTCTAAGCCCAAGAGCGCAGAGTATCCATTCTTGACCCCTTGGCCCCAAGGGGGCAAGAACTCTTGTCCATCCCATATGAGGTGGGCTACTTAGAAGGGGAAGACGCACCTACTGACCTTATTGAGGTTCCTCCCTAACGCTTTCATGATTGCTTATAGGAGATTCAAATAAATAAATGATTATAGATATTAATTACTATCATCACAAAGAATTGATAGACTATACATTCCATTATAGAATATAGATAGACTATGTACATATATATATATATATACTCATTCTTCTTATTATCTTGCATACCACAATTGAATAACACTGCTGTAATCTACTGATATTTCTAATCTGATTGATGTATCAGAGTTGCAGATTGCTCCAATTGTCTCGCTGTTTGATCTGTTCTTAATATTCAAAAGATATTGCTTAGTGTAAATCAAACAAATAAAAATCTATTCTCAATATTCATATTAAAGAACCATAATTACTTATAAGGCTCAATAATTGCTGCAAGCTTTAGGAAGAAGTGTTGACAATATTCTTCCTATCAAAGAAGTGTCACCACAAAAAGATCTCAGGAGGAATTCACATGAATGTTAGAGTAGCACACATAAGCTTGGTGGAGTAACTGCAAATTTGGATATTTTTGCAAAAGATGACCAACAATACATAAGGGAATGAGTGGTGATAGCATATTGCCATTATGTTACAAAGAAAACATACTAGGGATTGTTGTGATTATAATTTCCAGCCTTAGGACTGTTGTTAACAACATTTCCAGCCACCACACTACATCATTTGCCACCATACAAGTGTTTTCAGTCATAGGCTGGAGGAATGTTCAATTTGTTGCTGCTGTTAAAGTGCTTTCAGTCATTGAATTTTTGTTTCCCGCCTCTATATTGCTGACATTGTTGATTTTTGCAAAGGATTTTCAGTATTGCAGTTACTATACCATTTTCATATTGCTGATATGAAAACCATCAAAATCAGCAATAGATATTGATGTCAAAGGTGAAAAAGAAATATTTCCAACACTTTTCTCATAGGCTAAAGGATAGAGCAAGAGATATAATAATAATAATTTAGTAGACCCAATCACTATTTCTTTTAAAAGGCCATTTAAATATTATTTTAAGTCCTCTAAAATATTTTTAAAATGTTTTTTACACTTTATGCAAAATGCAATTCAAAAATGAGGCTTTGAATGCAATTTAAAAGTATTTTTAAATACTTGGAGGGAAAAAGAAAAATAAAATAAAATGGAGGGACTGAAGCAAAGTGCCTATACAAGGGAAGTCAAGGTTCAAATCAAGGTAGCATCTATCTATTTGAAATTGTTTTTATTGTTCAATCCATTTTGGAGTTTTGAAGCATTCAAGGACAAAACCCCTTGGTGTTGAAGATACGAGCGACAAAAACCCTCTTGATTTTTCATTATTGGATTGAGGACAAAAATCCTCATATACATTGAGGCAATTCTACTCAAGGATCACATTTGAGTTCATTGCTTGCAACTTTTCGATTTATATTTGCAAGAAAAATATTGAAGATATTGAAGATTCAAATCTAGGTGATGATTTCCAAAGATATTTAAATTTATAGTTGCATACTTGGGGTGAAGGAAAGCATTTGTGCTGGTGGCAATTCTTAATTGCTGCCTTATGTGATGTAATGTCCCTTATCCTGGTTTTCCCTAGAATTCGCCTATTGATCACAAATTGCAACAAATTAGGGTTAGAATTTTCACCTTATTAAATAAATATCTCTTTAATGATGTAATCTTGGATTGAATCCTACATCCACCAACATTAGCAAATATGTATGTATGCCTGGTAGGGTTAGACAATTGCATTACATTCATAGATTATCAATAATGCAACATATTACAAAATTGGGAGAAGAGACATGATGGGTCCGCCCGAAGCCATATGCCAAGCCTAAGAGGGTGTATACCACAGCTCTCCCCCTTGGCGACTTGTACCTGCTTTCCCTATCAATGTCTCAGCCCCTAAAGACACTTGCCATCCTGCACAATTGGGCGGAGGTCGCAAGTGGGCTTCTTTGGCCCCCACCACTTCACCCCTAGCCCTTCCCACAGGGTGGGTTTCAGACAGTCAACATAATTGTGATTCAATCATAAGAAATCCTTCATTATTAAGTTAAAAGTTATAAGCAATATGCATGCATGGGTAAAAAACTACTTGCAGAAAATACATATTTAATATTCCATTACTATGCAGGACCATATTTATATAGGTGTAAGATAACAAATAGCAGAAATAAACCTGAATATAGGATGGATCTGACATACTCCTGTTTATGTATATATATTCGATAATAGCAGTCTGTTGTGGTGCACAGATCTGATTCTTTTGTCTTTCCGATCTGTACGTCCCTTCTCTTTGCTCGATAATATATCCTCCTAAGATTCAATGCCTTCTTGCATTGAAATGATTCGCCTTTTATACCCCCATGGGGCTGAGGGTCATGACCTTCCAATATATGAGTTCGCCAAGGGACATGACTTCTTATTAATACTCCTTAATGGCAGATAGGAATAATTAATGTTATTAATATTATTCCTTGGGAGATCGCTCCTCTTCAGGCAGTCCGCCTCCCCTTAGTAATTGTTTGATAGTTATTTGAAAGGAGGTGACTCTTGATGTGAGCAATCAGCATTATTACATAATCGCACCCTTCCATAAATGGATCACGTCCTTCCATAGCTCCCTATTGCTGCTTAATGATCTTCCAGGCATAGCGATTCAGTTGTGTCTGTGTTTGGCTTGAACTTTTCAGGGGCATGACATGTGAGCAGTTATCTTGTTGCTGCCCCTATAAATCAAATTTCACTGCCTACAAGCCACTGCATCACTACAACACAAGATTGCAGCACTTAAATGTCAGAGCGCATGCATTAAGGGAGAGTGCAGCCTTCAGGAAATTGTCATACAATAAAGATCACAGCATTTAAAGTCCCGCTGCGCAAAGAGAAGAAAAGATCACAGCGTCCAAAAGTAATGTTCACATCCACCACAGACTTTGACCCTAGTTTGTGAGTAACCAGTGGTGTGTTGTTGTGACCTTTTCACACATCGCCCCATTGCAAATGGGGACCCTTCGTTTTTTTTGCTTTTTGGTTTTGCCTTGGCATCACAATTGCTTATCACCAGTCTTTTTTGCAATGAGGAGTTTGAGCTTTGAATGGTCACCTGAGTCAGTTGGAGAAATTTAGCGTGGATCACCATATAAACGTCACCATCGCGCTTAGAGGGCCTGAGGGACGAAGATCGACTATCGTTTCAGTCAATTCTGACACCTCCAAGTTTTTAGGGTTTCTCACCCCGGGCCCCCTATTTTTTAGGACCTACTTTTTTGGCACTTTTGGGCAATTCTGGGATCCCTATTTTTTAGGGTCTATTTTTGGAAAGTTGCTATTTTTGGAAAATTTCTATTTTTAGAAAGTTTCTATTTTTAGAAGGGTCACGAGTTTCAAAATCCACTCAGAAGTTCGAAAAGATCATCGAAACTCTCAGAAAATCGATTCGAAATTTTTTGAAATTTTGGTAAAACTCTGGAAAATCACATAAAAAGTTCAAAAATCTGGAAAATTTGTTCAAAAATGGTGAGAAATTCTGGAAAATCACAGAGAAATCTGGTAAAGAGCACTGAAAATGGTGAATAGGATGATCAATTCATCAACAAATTGGTAAAAATTTAGGAAATTCGTCAAGAAATCTGAACATTCATGAAAAAATCTGGAAATTCATGAGAAATCTGGGCAAAACTGAACATTTATTCATGGAGAAAACTGAGATATACACTTTCAGCTCAAAGTCAATGGTGAAGCTTCAGCCAAGCAATGAATGGCATAAAAATCTGAGCAATGGCCAACAAAGTAATGAAGTCCGCCCCTGTCAAAGCATCAAATGGACAGACACAAGCTGAAGCCCGCCCTTGGAAATGTCTAAGTCAAATGAGGCAATGGCCAGACCATCAGCCAAGTCCGCCTTGAGATAAATGTCTGATGGCAATCAAATGCAGCAAGTCCGCCCATGGAGAAGAGGGATTTGCCTAAGGAAAAGAGGCAATGGTCAACCACAAGCCCAAGTCCGCCCTATGAATAGCCATCCATATGCTAAACTCCGCCCAGCTAAAGGTTGGCAATGGCAACAAATTAAAGGAAGTCCGCCCTCCAAAGTATGCAATGGCTGGTGACAAGCCAAAGTCCGCCCTATGCCAATGGCCAAACATCTCATCAAGTCCGCCCACCAAAAGAAGTCAAGTGGCAACAAATTAAAGGAAGTCCGCCTTAAGCTTTAGACAATGGCCAAAGATGTGATGAAGTCCGCCCAAGTCAAAAAGGAAAGTGGCAATGAAAACTAGCAAGTCCGCCCCAAGTGTGGCAAGGTAAAATTTGGCAAATGGCAAGGGACTTAAGCAAGTCCGCCCAGCAAATAAGACAATGGCTTAAGAAATAAGGAAGTCCGCCTTAGTCAAATAACAGATGGCAATAAAACATGCCAAGTCCACCCTTAAGAAATGTCAAGAGTTTGGCATCAAAATGGAGGAAGTCCGCTTTGGACAAGATATAGATGGCAAGTAAAAAGAGAAAGTCCGCCCTGTCCAAGTATTAAGTGGCAAGCCAACCTACCAAGTCCGCCCCTATCCAAAGCATTGATGGCGATAAAATCAAGCAAGTCCGCCCTAGACATAAAACGGATAGTAAGCCAAGTAACAAAGTCCGCCCATGGAAAAAAGATGAAAAGTCTAAGGCATAGACAAAGACAAAGAGGAAGTGGCAAGAAAAGACCCAAAGTTCGCCTTGTCCAAAGCATTAAATGGCATCCAAACAGCTAAAGTCCGTCTTGGGAGAATGCAAAAGTGGCTGGGAGAAGTATGAAGTCCGCCATGCTTAGAAGTGAGGAAAAAATTAAAATTTTTGCCTAAGTCTAAACCTTGGACAAATAAAAAAAAATTCACCATGCTTGAAAAGAAAGAAAATTTGCCTTAGTCAAAATCCAAAATGCCTAAGAAGATGAAATTTTGAAAAGGCAAATGGCTAAAGAAAATCGGACATGGCAAAATAATTTTGGACAAGAGGCAATTTGTGGCCAAGAAATGTTGGACGTGTCTAGAATAAAATTGGACATGGCAAGAAAATTGTCGAAAATCAAGAGAAGTTCATGGCCAAATAAAATCGGACGGCAAGAAAATATGGCCAACGAAGGAAGGTAGTGGCAAAATAATTTTGGACGAAGGAAGGTTGACGGCAAGAAAATATGGCCAACGAAGGAAGGTAGTGGCAAAATAATTTTGGACGAAGGAAGGTAATGGCCAAATAATTTTGGACGATTGAGAATCATAGCAAGATAAAAAGGATGGCCGAATGAAATTGGATGGAAAGAAAATTAAAAGCTTGAAAATGAAATTTGTAAAAATCTTTCAAAGCTTATCTTGAAAAGTTATCTAAAATAAATTTATTTTATTTCTTGCAGGCAGATGACTACACAGGGCGAGGAAAATGGCAAAGAAAGTGTAAAGTCCGACTGGAAGGGAGATGAAAGGAAAAAAAAAAGTTTGGCATCATGAAGACAACGGCAGGCACATCGTCAAGTACATCCAACTTACGCAAGCCAAATTCAAAATTGAAGACAAACCTACCGGCGAAGTTTATTTGGGCACAAAAATGGCCAAAATATTGAAGGTATTACAAAGTAGCCAAATTTTGGCTAAGTATGGGAAATTCTCTACAGAAAAAGTTCCAATTTTCCTTCATTGCGGCGAAGGCACTTGAAGAAATTCCAAAGCAATCCAAAAAGAAAGAGGCGAGGTGAGAAGAAGAAGCCAAAGCCATCCAAGATCGAAGCACAAAGGATAAAGTCATTGGCATGAAAAATATTCTAAGGCAAGACCATGGAAAAACAGCAAAGCCACCAAGGAAGACCTCCAGCCCGCTGAGGTGGCACCTCGTCATCCTCCAACCAATCAAATTATTCCAAATCAACATGCAATAACTTTCTATTTTATTTGTTGGTTCATATTTAGCAAAAAGGACAAGTGTCCTCGAATGCATTTTTCTCATTGGTCGAAGGGTAGCAAACCCTAATTAGGGTTTTATTTGTAATCTTGGCCGTTGATCCTGAATTAATCTTGGCCATTGAATTGTAAGTGGGAAGCCTATAAATTGAGTTCACCCCCTCATTTGTAAAGCATGGGAGCATGTTGCAAAACATGTTGAGATAAGCAACTGTTGTAAGATTGCCAAAGTAATAAGTAATGCATGCATTGTTCTGATGGTGATTGGTTCTCTTATTTTGGAATTGTCATGGTTCTTATCCCTCATCATAGTTTAGATTTTATTTCATGTATGCTAGATGAATGCAAGATTTGATAAGTATTGATTTATGGTGAAACTTTTTTGCTCATACTTTCTTTGAACGGATGATTTTCGTTCAATGCGTAAAGTTAGCCTGAGCTTACTTTGTGGATGCTTAACTTCTGTCTGAATAAATATTGTTCGATTCAATGGTAGTTATTCATGACGTGAAAATCATAAGCACATTCCCTTGAAGATTGCACCCCCTTTGTGTAGTTGTCGTTGAACGTGGCGAAGCAAAGCGTGGTTATTTGTCTCACCAAGTCAATACCGTCTCTTGAATTCTTAGGAGTAGGTTAAAACTTCTGAACCCTTCTCCTTTTTTAGTTTCTTTGATCCTACCGAAATAATAGAGCTTCATTGTCCAAACCTTCATTGTGAATTGAACGAGCCTAGCGTAAAGTCCCTTTGTGTTACCAGCATAATCACATCAAACCACAGAGCTTATCCGCACTCATCTTAAACATTGGAATTACCGTATGATCTTACTTGCAATCTTAGCATACGAGGTAGTTTTTCAAGAGGGGATAGAGCGTCTTTGGACTCTTTATTCTAGAATGTTTGTTGTGTCATAAAACACGCATCAACATGTGTCTACAGCTGTAGGTTATTTCAGAGATCACTAGAATATTATTGCAGATTTTGGTACTTGTTGATAATGGCTCAGAAAATTGGAATCCGCTGTTATGTGTCATCAATTAGCATTTGATGGTCATGACTCATAACCAAGGTATGTATCAGATTGACGAAGTTTACATTCGCTGTTTGAAGTGGTATATATGGTTGACAAGTGTGCAAATTATCCTGCATTGCTGATCAGCATTAATAACAACATCTCTTGCCCTAGGGTTTGATATCTACTGCTGTTGTAAGATTTCATATTGCTTTTCTTTAACAAATCAGCAAGCATACTATACTATTGTTCTAGGGTTTCATACTTGTTCATAAATCAGCAAACACATGGGTTGAAATTGATCATCTACAAGCTAGATCTGCTGTTTTCTTGTGTTTGAGGATTTGTATCAGCATTTTGAGGGTTTGAATTTGAAGTTGCATATTTGAATTACAACAGTTTTGGAATACTGTATTAATGCTGATCAGGTGGGGTTTGGCATCTACATTTGGCATTTGATTATTGTTTCAGCTTGAAAATATTTGAACAATCACCTATTTCCTAAGGTTGTCCAATTGGGAACGTGACAATGTAATGTCCCTTTTTTATTTTTTCCTTATTTTTACTTAAATATAATAAAATCTAACTCACAGTAAAACTTGCACAGTCAATTATTAATAAGAATTTTCTGATTTTATTAATAACTTAATGGTTGCTGTTAAATTTGATTTTTATTGTTTTGGACACTCAGACATCAGCTTAAATTTATGTCAAATATTTGCTCTTAGAGAATTATTGAATTAATTGAAGTCTGCAGCAGTTAAACACACAGAAATGCCTTTGGAAAATAACTTCCAATCTGCTTGAGTCAGGGGTTTTCATCCTTTAATTTCTGGGCCTAGAGAGGTTTCATCCTCAAGCTGTTAGAACACGATCTCTGCTCCACTGAAAATAAAATCACATATATAGAAATATCTTAAATGATGCCCTCCATCCTCCTTGCTTGACTTCTTTTATACCCCTCTTTTTCAAAGAACGCCATCCTTCCTTTGTTTTTTAGCAACAAATTAATTGTAATTAATTTTTGTCTTTCCTAAAAACAGGCACTGCTTCTTAACTAGACCCACAATTTAGTTTAAACTGTTTTTTCTTTCATAAAACATCTTCAAGAATGGTGGCAGTCTTAGGACAGCGATCTGTAGGAAGTAAAAACCCAGGGCTCTGCAAGGAAAAGGCTGCCCTTAATATTAAATTATGGAGGGCACATCACAGACAACTTCTCAACAAAGTTGACTCTGTCAAAATAGGAGAGCTGTTGCTTTTTTATACAGTTCTTGTTTCGATAATACAATTCTGACCTCTTATCAAAAAAACATTTAAACGAAAAAATAAGAAATACAACCATAATTTTTGCAGTCCAGATCATGTTCATCATATAAATCTTCTCAAGGTTCACATAGCATTAAATGGAATGTATCACAGTTGAACCTTATCTCTAGTGGGAAACTCCTCAAAGTCAAAAACACGTGCCGTCTCAATGCTCCTAATGACACTTCTGCAAAGATGGACAGTACCCAGCTGCACAACCAAAGTCCAGACATCAAGAATAGCATTGCATTGTTAGCATACAAGGAGATTTAAGAAATAAGAAAACAGCTTCATTATCATTCTACACGAGGAAATGAATTGCTTGGTTTCATTTATTTTCTTTTTAAAGGAGACATATCTTTTGACAATTCAAGATCATACATTAGCTTCCTAGGTTAACCTCAAAATATCAAGACAAAATTAAGCCACAGAATTACCTTAAAGTATACTTTAAAAAGTTGACAAGTTACATACAATGCTCCAAGTCTTTTAGGCCCTTTACCCTGTAATTCAAATATGTGAAAAATAACAAACGTTTTACTAAGGCAGACACATAATATTATTTTCCTTTAAGGTACTGTGTCACATTAATAATTTATTTTGACAACAAAGATAGTAACAATATGACCAGCAGCATTAAGCTCCATCTGACACTAAATATAAACTCCTTACTAGAATTTCTTAGCATATTAAGCTCACATCAAGGTAAACTGCTAGCCAATTTAGTTTGTATTATTTTAAAGAAAAATATCCATAACAAATCAATTAAATGCAACTTCCAAAACCAATTTATACAATATGACTGCATTTATACTTATAGTTTGTGTCCAGAAATATGAACAAAAAATGTGACACAAAAATATCAGTGAAAAATGGGTTATCTTAAATTTGTTAATATATAAATCTGAGCTCTTAGATAAACTTCGAATGTAATACCCCTCAAAAGTCTACATTAATAATTGTATCAGTTACTGATGTCAATTCTGATAAATCTGAAGACATATATGCTGGATTTAATTTCCTTTTTGAATATTCTAAGTTTGTAACAGTTGATTGAATTATGAATAAAGTTTATTAGATTACTTTGCACATTTAAGTTTGCATGATGTTATCAATATTGTGATGATTTATTATATTTGATGTCTGGTACACTACTAACTGCTACCTTGTTTGGGATTTACGAGGTAATGGAGGGAGGTCATCATGCATGTCACCTGTTCGTAGATATAAGCCCCCATTTGCTGTTGCTTTTAGGCTTGGTCAAACAATCACCTTCACTCATGCTGAGATTGTTGGTAGTATTATTGTTGCTCGTGTTTGTGTTGCCATGAGTGATGTCATCTAGTCAATCGGTCATAAGCAATTGGAGTTTGTTATCCTTTTTTGCACTCAGAATTCTTCTCACCTTGTCCTATATAAGTTTTTAAACCTATGCCAAGGTTAATACAAGAAATGTCACTATTCAAACCTTTGGGGCAAATATTGTGAAAAGAAAATATATTAATGCTATGAGATTTCCACAATCCATAATGCTGAAGATTTGTAATTTCTGGATTTTTTATTGTGTTTGAGTTTTTTCATCAACGTTTCGGATCACACTCAATGATCCATCATCAAGATGATAGAGAGCAAAGGAGATGAGGATCACTGAGTGTGATCCGAAACGTTGATGAAAAAACTCAAACACAATCAAAAATCCAGAAATTACAAATCTTCAAAAGAAAATATGTTAAAGAATGTGAATGCGTAATGTCCCTTCTCAAAGAGTATTGGCACCCAAAAGAAGAAAAAAATAATATTTAATTTTCAAATATTTGTGCCAAAAATATTTTATATTTTTTCTATGAGGCTGGGCGACCCTTTTTGGAGGGAAAAAAATAATAATAATAATTGAATTTTTGAGGCCCAAATTAGGTTGGCCAGATTGGATGGAATATATATATGTTGATGTTATAGCAGCTTCAGGCTCATTCTTACTGCCACGAGTCAAGACATAAAATTGCATATAGCCTTCAGCTATTTATTTTATTGAGAAAATTAAAGTGAAGAGGCGCTTCACTTGGCAACATTATAATTCTTATTGGGCCGACCTTCCTTGTAATTCGCATATTTTATTTGTAATTATATTCTTTGTATTATGGCCGACCTTGTACATGAAGAGGTGCAACCTCTCTCACATTTGTATATATACAAGGTCATTTCCCTTCATTCTATCATCAAGCAAGTTCGATTCATTCACTCATTAAAGTGCGAATTCCTTCAAGAGCAGTTTGCGAATTTTCTCTAAGTACAGATTTGAAGATCAAGGAAGTGCAGATTATTATCTGTCATTGCATCTAGATTTGGTGCTGAATATAGGCCTTGAGTGTGGCCTCATTGTAAAGAGATTTGTTGCCATCTTTTATATATATAAGAGAGATCTTTGTTGCTGGGTTTTTCTCCCTCAAGTGGAGGGTTTTCCCAGGGTATTTTCTGTGTTTATGTGTCTGATTTTGAGTTAAATTCTGCTTACATAATCTGATTATAAAAACTAACATGGTATCAAAGCGGGTTTGAGAAGATAATGATCAGATGTATATAGCAGCGCTATCACCCTCTCTTATTCTCATTCTCTTGCATCTATCTTATCATCAAGATGGTGAACGGGCTCAAGATCGAAGATAGACTTGAGGGCACATCTAACTTCACATCTTGGAAGTTTAGTCATGCTTGCGTTGGAAGAAAATGAGATAGCTGAGTTCGTGGAGGGCGAAGTTCCCGAACCAACCATTGAGAATGAGAAGCCTCAATGGAAAAGAAATGGCACTAAGGCGAAAAAGATGTTGGTTGATTCCGTGAAAGATCACATTGTGCCAATCATCTCCAAGTTGAAAACAGCAAGGGAGATGTTCAAGACCTTGGAGGAGATGTATGAGATCAACAACACAAGTCGAGCTCTTGCATTAAAGCTACAGCTTCATCACATCAAGATGGCGAAAGGAGATTTTGTCATCTCATACTTCATGAAGATTACCGAGTTGAGAGATCAGCTATCTACCATTGGGCATATTGTTGATAGCAAGGATTTGACTATGTTGGCTCTCAATGGTCCTCCTCCATCTTGGGAGTCATTCATTCAAGGAATCAGTGCGAGATCAAAACTCCCTAAGTTTGATCGTTTGAGAGCAGATTGTAATCAAGAAGAATCAAGGTTGGCTGCGAGAGGCATTGGTCAAAGCTCTACAAATGAAGACATTCATGTCCTTGCCGCTCAGTCCTCAAAGAAGAAAGGAAAAGAAGGGAAGAAAGGCTACTTCAAGAGGAATAGAGATCAAAGATTTGATGGTGCTCCTGCATTTAAGAAGAAGAAGGACCTCTCTCGCATTCAATGTTTTAGATGCGACAAGTTTGGTCACTATGCAAAGGATTGCCCAACCAGGCCTAAGCAACAGGCTTCATTTGCAAATGTGGGCGAGATCTTCCCGCAGAAGGATTCAAGTGAATTTCTATTCTATTCTGCTTTGTCAAGCAATGTGCCTACCGACATCAACACTTGGTTGTTTGATAGTGGTGCCTCTCGCCACATCACTGGATTTAGAGAGCATCTATCCGATCTGGTGGAGAGAGATTCTAGTGTTCAAGTCATTATTGGTGATGATGCAAGTTATTTTGTGAAAGGTGTTGGGACCTCCTCTCTTCACTTTGATTACGGCATTTCCTTATAGTTGAGCGATGTTCTATTTGTTTCGGGTATCAAGCGGAACCTTGTCTCTATTTCAGCCTTGGAGGACAAGGGATATCAAGTTGCATTCTCCGAAGGCAAAGTTCTTGCATGGCCGAAGAACTCAAGTATCAAGACTGCTTGGGTGATTGGAGTTCGTCATGAGTGCCTCTATAGACTTTGCACTCGTCCACTTCAGGCATTGTTGCATGATTCTTCAAGTTCGTGTGAACTTTGGCATAGAAGACTTGCTCACTTTCACTTTCGAGCACTACCAACCATGGAGAAGATGGTCACAGGCCTTCCTAAATTCAACCAAGAGCATGAAGGTACCTGTCGAGGATGCGCTTTAGGTAAGAATACTAAAAGTCCATTTCATAGTAGTCAAAGTAGATCTAAATGTATTCTAGACCTTATTCATTCTAATTTATGTGGTCCAATGTTTGTTGCTTCTTTGAGTGGTTTCTTGTATTATGTAATTTTTATTGATGACTACTCTAGAAAGACGTGGATTTATTTCTTAAAGACTAAAGAATTTGAGGAAGTACTTGAGAGATTCAAGGAATTTAAAGCTCAGGTAGAGAACTTGTTCGGGAAGAGGATCAAAGTTCTAAGATCTGACAATGGCGGAGAATACATCTCCGGAAGTTTTCATAACTTTTGTGTTGAGGCAGGAATCAAGAGGGAGTTTTGTGTTCCCTACAATCCACAGCAAAACGGTGTTGCAGAAAGGAAGAACAGATCTATTGTAGAAGCAGCTAGAGCCATGATTCTGTAAACCTTCCTTTGGGCTGAAGCATCTAGGACAGCTGTGTATGTTCAGAATAGAAGCCCTCACCGAATTTTGGAGAACATGACTCCTAAAGAAGCATTCACAGGGGTGAAGCCGAAAGTAAGTCATTTGAGGATCTTTGGTTGTCCAATGTATGTTCATGTACCTAAAGATAAAAGGACAAAGTTGGAACCATCTGGCAAGAAGGGAATCTTTGTGGGCTACAGTGAGTCTTCAAAAGCCTACAGAGTATATATTCTAGGTCAAAAGTTGATTGAGATCAGCAAGGATGTAACATTTGAAAAAGATGTTGCATTCAAGAGATCTATGGGCACTCATATGGAGATAGACAATGAAGACCATGAGTCTCCTCAGGATATGGAAGTTGACCATACTCCTAAGATTCAAAGGGAGGCTACTGATCCTAAAGAAGATGATGATCCAGTTGAGCCTTTGGAACCTACTGATGGGCCTACTAACATTGTGATTGGTCGTAAGAGACCTCTTTGGGCTAGGCAAAAAATGCAGGAGGCAGAAAAGTTTGCAGCCCCGAGAGGAACTTTTAGAGAAAGCAAGAGACCTCATAAGTTTTCAAGCTATGTTGCTTTGATGAGTCAAATCATTGAGTCTGAGCCTTCTAGTGTTGAGGAAGCTACTAGTCAGCAAGTATGAAAAGATGCTATGACTGAGGAGTATCAATCCACCCTCAAGAATGATGTTTGGGACATTGTACCTAGACCTGAAGGTAAACCTGTTGTATCTTCTAAGTGGCTCTTCAAGATCAAGCATGCAGCTGATGGGAGCATCGAGAAGTACAAGGCTAGGTTTGTGGCTAGAGGACTCTCTCAGAAAGAGGGAGTAGACTATGAGGAAACGTTTGCTCCAGTTGCTCGTTATACATCCATCAGGACCATCATTGCTATTGCAGCATCTAAGGGATGGAAGATACACCAGATGGACATGAAGACAGCATTTCTAAATGGTGTAATTGAGGAAGAGGTATATATTGAGCAACCTAATGGCTTTGAGGTTCATGGGAAGGAGTCTCATGTTTGCAGGCTGAAGAAGGCTTTGTATGGCCTTAAGCAAGCTCCTCGTGCTTGGTACGAAAGAATTGATCGATACCTAATGAGCTTGGGCTTCTCCAAGAATGATGTTAATTCAAACCTTTACTTCAAGGTAATTGATGGCGAAGCATTAATCTTGGTTCTCTATGTTGATGATTTAATTCTTACTGGAGAAGATCACCTCATTATCAAATGCAAGGAGTTAGCTTCTGAATTTGAAATAAAGGATCTTGGTCTCATGCACTACTTTCTTGGCTTAGAAGTATGGCAGAAGCCGGATGAGTTCATTCTAAGTCAAGGCAAGTATACTATAGACATCTTGAAGAGATTTGGTATGATGGATTGCAAATCCATGTCTACAGCTAGTTCAGATCTGGTGGATCCTACTATGTACAGACAATTGATTGGATCGTTGATGTATCTAGTCAATACTAGACCAGATATTTGCTATGCAGTGAGTGTACTTAGTCAGTTCATGTGTGAACCAAGGAAAATACATCTAGTTGCAGTGAAGCATATCCTGAGATACTTGCATGGCACAGTTGGGTATGGCTTGAGATATTCTTTTGGTGTGGACTTGAAGCTACATGGATATACTGATTTCAATTGGGCAGGGTGTGTCACTGATCAGAAGAGCACCTTCGGATGTTGTTTCAGTTTGGGGTTTGCGATGATCTCTTGGTGTAGCAGGAAGCAGTCTTCAGTGGCACTGAGCACCGCAGAGGCCGAGTATATTGCAGCTTGTGTGGCAGCTCAAGAAGCAATGTGGCTTCGGAAGCTCCTTGCAGGATTGTTTGGTCAATCGATGGAGTCGACTGTCATTCATTGTGATAATCAAAGTTGTGTGAAGCTTTCTGTCAATCCAATATTTCATGACAGAACTAAACATGTTGAGATCAAATACCACTATATCAGAGATATGGTATTGAGGAAAGCAATCCAGTTGAAGTATATCAACATTGATGAGCAGACAGCAGACATTCTCACCAAGCCTCTTGCGAATGTGAAGTTTGTGTACTTTCGAGACAAGCTTGGTATTGTGGAGAATGAAGCCCTAACTGAGAAGGAGTCTTAGGAGAGAGATTTGAGGTGTAAGCCCCTATTTAATGCATTTCTCTCTATGAGAGAGATTTGAGGTGAAAGCCCTTGTTTACACCCTCTGGGAGTAGCCATGGCGGATGTCATGTGTGTGACTCCATGACAACATCACATGAGAGAGTCCGTGATGATTTTTCTTGTACTTGTGCTTTTCACCCTCTGGGAGAGCCATGGTGAACGTCACGATGAGGTGATAACATCACGTTGAGTGATGAGCACTTGTGCATACCATACATGGGTGTAGCCATGGTGGTTGATATTACGATGAGGTGATATGTTTGTTTTTCCACATATGGGAGTAGCCATGGTGGTTGACATCACGATGAGGTGATGTGTCTTGTACAGTTGGAAGTATTCCTCCCTAGCTAAGAGGAAGTGTTGATGTTATAGCAGCTTCAGGCTCATTCTTCCAGCCACGAGTCAAGACATAAAATTGCATATAGCCTTCAGCTATTTATTTTATTGAGAAAATTAAAGTGAAGAGGCGCTTCACTTGGCAACATTATAATTCTTATTGGGCTGACCTTCCTTGTAATTCGCATATTTTATTTGTAATTATATTCTTTGTATTATGGCCGACCTTGTACGTGAAGAGGTGCGACCTCTCTCACATTTGTATATATACAAGGTCATTTCCCTTCATTCTATCATCAAGCAAGTTCGTGTCATTCTCTCATTAAAGTGCGAATTCCTTCAAGAGCAGTTTGTGAATTTTCTCTAAGTGCAGATTTGAAGATCAAGGAAGTGCAGATTATTATCTGTCATTGCATCTAGATTTGGTGCTGAATATAGGCCTTGAGTGTGGCCTCATTGTAAAGAGATTTGTTGCCATCTTTTATATATATAAGAGAGATCTTTGTTTCTGGGTTTTTCTCCCTCAAGTGGAGGGTTTTCCCAGGGTATTTTCTGTGTTTATGTGTCTGATTTTGAGTTAAATTCTGCTTACACAATCTGATTATAAAAACTAACAATATATATATCATTTGGAGGCTTTTAAGATCAACAAAATTATCTGCACTTTGGCAAATATTCTAAGGACGAAAACCCTTCTGAATATAGGAGTTGGACGAAAACCTAGCTTCTTCAACGGAGTACTTCATGACGGAGGTTCACATGTGCTTCAATGGTGATTCTTGCTAGATTCACACTCAGATTTTTGCATCAGCATAGGTGACTAGTTTGGAGGGGCGAATTGGGCAAGTTGGAAGGTATTCTTCAGATTTTCAAGGGTTGCGAACCCTATCAGCAGACCAGCAGGCCAGCGCACCCCTTTGGTAGGGTTTTGGAGTTGTTTTTTCATCAAATAGTTGCATTTTGTAGCATTGGTGTGAGGTGGAGCAATTTCACCCAGCTAGGGTTAGAGTAGGAGGTCATTTTCATTGCATAGATTGGGGTTACTTCATATCAGCAGACTTCTATATGTTGCTAGGCATGTTTGGAGCCCATTGCATTGTGTAATTGTATCATTAGTTAGATCTGACTTATAGCAGCGAACTGGACATTTGAATATCAGAAATTTTGGCATATGTTGGTGGATGTTTTGGTGATCTATTGTGTTGATTTCATACTTGTTTACGATCAAACAAATCTGCTATAAGTTTGGTGTTATTGAGATGAATAAATGTTGCTGCTAATGCATATAAAAACTCAGAAATTCTTATCAGCAAACTAGGGTTTGAACAGAAGTTTAAAATCAGAAAATTAGGGCATCATTTTCTGTCATAAAATTCAGGAAAATTGTACAAATATTGGTTAGGATATTTCAGAATGTTTTGATAACAATAAAGGAGACTTAGGGTTTTTGTGAAACCCACATATGGAAGGGTAAGTAGCATTGTTTTTCTTGAATGAAAATTTAGGGTTCTGATTGTTTGTTTAGACTCCTAATCCCAAGGTAGTTCATTGGCCACCATGCTAGGGCTTTGTTAGAGAAGAGTTGAAATGGTGGTAGCCATGAAGACCACCCCACTCTCCCTCTTCACAATTATTCTCTCCTTTTGCTGGAGCTGGGGAGACATTATGGGGCTAACCTGTTACTCATCTTCCATTTGGAAGGAGTCTTTGATTCCAGCACGGAAATACAACTTAATGGCAGGGACTATAGCCTGGAGTGCAGGCTGTTACACTCATGGAGGGTTCAGTGGATATATTTTGGTAGGCAATCTTTGGTTCAAAAGACGTTTTTTATCATTATCTGAAGAGGGTTTTATCTTTGTGAGGAAGATAGTTTGAGATTTCTGAGAGCAATAATCCCAGCAAGGACATGGATGAAGCAACCAAAACAATGGTTCAAATTCGCAAATGGTTCAATCTACCTGTTCTACTTCCAAGAAGCAAGGCAGGATGGACTGTGTTGCCAAGGAAGCACAAACCAAAACTAAATTAATGGGCAACTATATTCTTCGCATACACTTATCGCTGTCTCATTTTTCCAAATAGTAGTGTTTGGACGATGGACTAAATAATCACCACTTTCTTGTATGCAATTTTTCTTCTCTACCTCTTTTAGCTATTGAGACTGATGTGTTGAGATTGAGCCTCAAGTATCTATCAAATCCTTCGCCCATGGCCACTCCAGCAATTCATACATGGTTCAATGCCTTTAGTCGGCTTCTCTGTTTGAAATAGATTTTTTGGTCTAAGAGGCAGCAGACATAAGGAAAAACTTGATTGTATCTCTCACATTTAAGAATTCCTAAACCGGAATGAGAGCCAACAAAGAAAAAATGCCATTGGAGGAGATCATTGCTCCTGGAAAATATTTGGTGTAAAAGTTGATGGAAGCATCCTCTCTTTTGTCCATACCTTCCCATGATTCTTCAATTGGACTATCCTATCTCTCATCAATACCCTTTCCATTGTCATTCAGCCAGCAGATAAGAACTTTGGTATTTCAGTACTCTCTCAGAATTAGTATATATTTGAAGGCATGCAAAAACTCTCAAATAAGGAGGTTTATGATGTGGCTCCATCTATGCCCTGGAATACTCTATTGGCTCCCCTCATATTGTTGGTCTAAGAGGCAGCACACCTAAGGAAAAACTTGATTGTATCTCTCACATTTAAGAATTCCTAAAACGGAATGAGAGCCAACAAAGAAAAAATGCCATTAGAAGAGATCATTGCTCCTGCAAAATATTTGGTGTAAAAGTTGATGAAAGCATCCTCTCTTTTGTCCATGCCTCCCCACGATTCTACAATTGGACTATCCTATCTCTCATCAATACCCCTTCCATTGTCATTCAGCCAGCAGATAAGAACTTTGGTATTTCAGTACTCTCTCAGGATTAGTATATATTTGAAGGCATGCAAAAACTCTCAAATAAGGAGGTTTATGATGTGGCTCCATCTATGCCCTGGAATACTCTATTGGCTCCCCTCATATTGTTGGTTACACGAATAGAAACAAGGGGACTCCTCAGTTCTGAACCCGCAACCTAAAATTGTCTATGTTTGTACATTCTACTTGTTACCCAAAGTTCACAAGCTCCAGCTTGTCAATAGACCCATTTGTTCATACTGTGGCGTCATCTTAGAACTTGCTTCTCACCACACTCCCATGGATTATCTCTCACTCCTCTTTGAGATTCATACTAAAGTCTTCCCCATGACATTATCCTCTTTATATTTGATGTTGAAAGCTTATACTGTAGTATCTCCACAGGGCTCACTGCTATTCATTATTTTATTAAAGATATTTAGAACTACAAGTTGAATCTACCTTTCCCCTGGATAGTCTTTTGTTCTACAAGAGATTTATAAATTTATTTATAATACTATTGGTGTTTGGCAAGGTACATGAAATTCTTTGGATGCTTTCCTCACATACTTTCTTATCTATGCCAGAATCAACATCACCTTCTGTGGTGTATTTACATGAGGTTACATTTCTGGATGTTGTCCTATTTAAAAGGACAAGACTTTGCTTAGTCAGGGATCCTTAGCATTAGATGTTCGCAAAAACCCCTGAATGAATATCAATATATTCCAGCCTCCTTATCATATCAGTGTACATAGGAGACATACATAGGAAATGTAGGGAAAAAGGTGACATACATAGGAGACAGAGTTAGCCATTACGATGCAGAAGATAAAGCAAAAGAGAAAATATATCAAGTTTCCAAAGAGTTTTATGTACTGCACACCACTTATAGTGTAATCAAC
The DNA here is from genome assembly GCA_007258455.2 of Sequoia sempervirens. NCBI lineage: Eukaryota > Viridiplantae > Streptophyta > Pinopsida > Cupressales > Cupressaceae > Sequoia > Sequoia sempervirens. The sequence goes on along the minus strand of VDFB02338700.1, from coordinate 78,755 downwards.
AAACCAAAAATATCATATAGCCATCTACATGTTCTGCAATCTTCAATGTTTTTGCATAACATAATAACAAAGATATGTATGCATATCTCCAATGTAGATGGATTGGCAAGGTTCAGTATGCTCCTGAGCTTGGTGATGAAGTCAAAACCTAGGAATACAAAACTCAACAAAATAGAAAATAGATAGAAAAACAAAAACCCCCCTCTGACATTCAAAAAAATGATCTCCCACAACGAATTGGTGTCTAGCTTGGCTGATGAATAAAAACTTCAGGGTGATTTTTTTTCACATACTGGCCCAAAGGCTCACCATATTTTAATTTGATGGACCAAAGAATTACATCAATCTAGCAATAGGGTTCATGGGAAATCTCTTATCAAAAAACCTAACACTTAGAGCTTGCCCGCAACAGGCAAAGGCTCAAAATTTCAGCATTGCCTAGAAACAGCTCCTCTGGCTTAAGAAGCCCAACTGCCTTTAGCTGAGCAGATAAGTGTCCTTGTCAAAGTTCTCCCTAAACCTTGCTTTCCAAGAGCAACCAACAGCAGTCAACAAAATATTAAACCATAACACTTTGCAACAGTCCCTGACTATTCAAATGTCTCCAAAAGGCAGTCCCCTTGAAAGAAGGGAAGCTATGACTAAAAGCTAAACTCAGCTTGAAACCAAGTTCAAAAGGCTTTGGCTGACAAACATGTTTCATCTCTACTATAAAGCAGGCATGTAGAATCTGTAATGTCAACTACAGTCCTTGATGGCATTAACCATCCCCGCTATTTGTTTCTCAACAATGATTTCAATCTCCAACTAGTCTGAGACCATTTGTACCAGCACACTTACGGCTCTCTTACCTCCCACCTTCTGTTCACATGTGGAGCAGAACAAGCTTGCATCTAAGTCATAAAGACGCTGTGTACTTTATGTTGTGCAAATTACTATGTATTTGCATGATAAATGATATCATATACCCTGAGGATTGAATAATCTTTAGCGGGGTCCTAACTAGTCAACAACTTAAATGTGAAACCAGAGAATGGAAAGCAGAATATTTAGAATCAAAATGACACTAGACATGATGACAGAAGGGATGAAACAATCCAAACGTGATCAGTCCAGCCTGATCAAAATATCTGGTACTATTTCATATGCACTAAAGGCTTGCTATTTGTGTTTATGTTTATAATGTGAATTGTGTTTCACAAATCATTCTACTCCCTTCATTGCCAAATTAAGTTTTTTATTTGTCTATGAACATGTGCTACCTGTTTCTTGTCATGTATATATTCTTATACAATCAATCACCCCTTTACACAATATTATAATTCAGAACTGTATGAGAACAGGAATGTCTACCAGTTAAACCATACTTTCTAGAAAATGTCTATTGATCACTCAAACCAAATTCAAGATGTAGTTGATGTATTTCAGATGCTGGAACGTCACTAGATCACAATATATACCAACTCTAATTGTGCATTAGGATACATCCAATGACTTCACATTGAAATGTTAAGTTTCAACCTGCCAAGACAACTGTTGAATTATCTTATATTGTTAGATAAGAAGCACAACAGAATACTAATCCTAAAATATTTAAGGAGAACAACAATGCATACCACAAGTGATCCAAAAACCTTCATCAAGAAAGATCCAGCTCCTTTTAGTTTGTCAGGGTTTTTGCCATTAGCCGCCATTTCTCTGTCTGCCTGTCATAACAGCTATTCATAGCATCAAACTAAGCACAATATTTAGACATAAATAAAGACACTTCTTACCATTTCCGCAAGTGTCCGCATTTCATAAACAATTGTGTAAAGAGCATCCACTGCCCATGCAGTTTCCCAATTTCGGAATTCCTGTAGGAATGCACTGCAGTCTGTTGTTAAGGGTAAGTTTTTTATGTGTGTTTATCATGTATTAGGTATCAAAACAGATTCAACAATATCCAAACATTATAGAGAAGGATACTTTGCAGACTTTTCTAAAGCATAATAAGCATCTATATAGTGCTTATATTGAAAACTTTGCATACACCGCATGTGTTGCTGAAGCATGTCACCAAGCTGTGCATATTTTTCGACTTGCTTAACCAGTCTGCTTGCATCCTGTACACAAAGAAACACCAAGATATTATTTCAATTCTGAAATTCTCATATAAGAAGCTTCAAAAAGATAGTTCATATCTCGTCAAAAAACGAAAATAACTTATCTATTCATGATTCAAGAAAAGGTGTAAAAAGATTGTTTCAAATGACAGAAAAAAAACTTGTAAAAGATCCAGCTCAAACAACCAAAAAGGTTTTAGCAAAGCCTAGAAGAGCATGATAGAGGCCACAATTGATTTTAGGCTTTTTAGCTGTCAATTAGGGAGCTGAATTGGTAGATAAAATATATCATGAATGTAGTTTCTCTAGAATCAAACAAATAAAGAATCAGCTACACAGTGCCAACAATTACTCAAACACAGAACATATTATGTCTACAAGTTCTAATCCTTTGTATGGTTCATTCCTACAAGTACTGCTCGTTGAATTCAGCTACGGGACTCGCCCAAGGCCTTGTCAACACATAAAATCCACCCAAAGTGAACTCTTGTTTTTTAAATAAATTCTCAGGATTTATTAAGGGGCTCCAACCCAATGACAAGAGAAAGAAACATACAAAAACAATAACTAAAATGCCTGCTAAAATAAACCCCAGAGGGATGAAGTAGGCCAAAAGCAAGATACAGACCACTAGTATCAAACTTCCTAAGGGTAGAGATGTGAAGAAAAAACTGTTATCCTAGCATCCTGTTAAGAAGAGGAGTCCAATCAATATGATCATCCCCATCTGCATCCTAAGGGTAGAGATGTGAGGACAAAACTGTGTCCATGGAAACATGTTGCAATACAGCCATCTCTGATATTCATCAAAGATGCAGGCCTCCTGGCATCCTCCAAAGAAGGGAGCTCACAACTTGCCAGGGGACGAGAAGCCAACTCAGTTCAAAGCACCTTCCCAACTGGAGATGTAGAACAAACCACTTCAAAATAACGAAGATCCAATGACACATGAGAGAACCACATCACATTAGTAAAGAGTGGTGGAGAGCAGAGGAGCATCAGATTAGATCTGATAAATTAAATACATGAATTAATAACAAAGATGGCAATGCATGCGTAAAATATACCTTTATTTGCCCATAAAATTATCACAGAAGAAGACCAGCGATGGTCAGCCAAAGATCAAAGTCGATCTGACTAGATCATACCACTCTCCTTGACGATACACAATGTATTTAAAGAACCTAGCGGTTGCCAAGAAGAACACAGCCATCAACCAACCGATGCTTATAACTACCCACTGCTGACAACCAATTAATATAAACAATTAATACATAGTTGGATAACCAATATTACCGAAGCATAATAATAGACATTGTACACCAACTACATCATCCCCCCCAAAAGAAAAAGTCGTCTTCCAAACAAGTAAACATCAAGTAACATTAGGGAAGACGTGCCAAATTGATGACATTGTGGACAAGGATCGGTAACCAAACTTGGAGGTGAACTTTGCAAACTTAGATTTACGACTTTCAAAACCACACAAAACTTCATGGCGCACCTCATTTCCATGATTTTTTTCGAGGCTAAAAACAATGCTAACAAAGCCAGAAATTAGAGATTTTTCACTGTTTAATGGTAACTAATGTATGATGTTAACAACAGAAGGAAGTTGTTGTACGGTGGTTAATGTCCGTACGATGTGAACATTGGGTCGTACGCAAGACTTACCCTTTTGTCGTAGTTGTTGTACAATGAAGGCAATGTCTTCATTGCATAGTGAAATCCTTTCCTCTCCACATATGGAAAAATTGTTTTGTCCACGTCATACGACAACTGCTACACTCTTCGCCATATGTCGTACAACACCATTCTTCCTCCTTTGTACGGTGCCATTATTCTTCCCCCGTACACTGCAATATTTTCCTCGTACGACCTCCTCACATTGTATGTTCCTTCCTAGTTGTACAATGTCTCCTTGACTTTAGTGAGTGTGTCGTACTTCCTCTTATTTCCTTTGACATACGAGATGCTTCCTTAGACTTCTCTAACTTCATTGTGCGGTGTGCAAAACTCTCCCTAGTCATATGGTTCTCTCTTCTTCCGTATGATCACCTTCAAGTTCTACTATTGTTGTACGAGGATGGTCCCTCAATGTGGTAAATCCCTCGCGGTACTCTATAATTTCCTCTCTAGATTATGTCGTACAATAATGATGGCCACTTCAGTCTTTACCATACAACCACTTGAGATCTTCGTCGTACGACCACCTTAGATCTTCGTCATACTACCACCTTCTCTCTTCATCGTACTACCACCTTCTCTCCTCGCCTATGTCACAACATTTGCTGCATTTCAACCTTCAAATTCGAAATTCGCCGAATTTGTTAAAATCGCATGAAATTTGTTCAAATTCGGCCCTAAAATTCGTATGGAATAAAGTGACTTAAGTTATGTTAAAATATATTTTAATAACGCATAAGGGTTTTTAGAGGGGTTTTCCTTATAAATAACACAGCAACTTAAAGAAAGCGATATCTCTCAATTGAAGGCGAATTTCTGGCACTAGCGGCTAGGTCATAGCAAATTTATTGTCTGCGACTAGAGGCGGGAGTTTTTATTTGCGACAACCTCCATTGCTGACATCCCGAAATCATTTGTGGTTGTTGAAGCCTAAGTTTGTTATCGGCGACAAAAAGCGGGAGTTTGCTATTGGCGATGAATTAGTTGTGCCCTGCACAAAATCCTTCACGTTGCTACTCCTTTGAATCTACAACTCCCTCCTTCGAATTTGAAAGTTTGCAAGGTAGGCCAGTGTTCATTTTTTTTTCATATTGAAACAGGCTACTGTTCATTTTTGTTTTGAAAGATTTAGGTATTTTTATCTTTTCCTGCATTGTTTTTTTAAGGTTTGGTTATAATTTTTTTTAGATTTTAGATTTTATTATTTTATATATATTAAATTTATATTAAAAAATAATATTTAATATATTAGTAAATGTATTTTGTTTTTTAAAATTAAAATGTAAATTTAATATAATGTAATATAATAGTAATGAATATAATTTAAATGTTATTTTATAATTAAAAATCATATAAAATATTATGTAATATTAATTTTATATTAGAATAAACTTCAGTTTTTTAATTTTGTTTTTTATTTTATGCTTTTAAAAGTTAAAATTAAAATTAAAAATTACTATATCTTTATTTTATTCTTTTAAAAATAAAATGTAGTCTTTTATTTTGTTTTTAAAGTTAAAATATTTTTATTTTTATGCTTTTTAAATAGAAATTGATATTTTTATTTTGTTTGTTAGAGTTAAAAGTAAAATATATGTTGCATTGGTCGCTGTCGTTGCACCAAAAGATCGACCTGTTAATGCCCGATACAACCACCAGATTTATACAAGATCCACAGGAGGTGGTTAAGCCATGTCACGAACCCAAGCGCCGCGCTGCTCCAAGGAGACCAACGGACACACCATCTTGCAACAATCCCCCCCCCCCGCACAACCGAGGGGTTCGAACCCATGACCTTGGCTCTGATACCAATTGTTGCATTGGTGGTTGTCGTTGCACCAAAATATCGACCTGTTAATGCCCGATACAACTACCAAATTTATACAAGATCCACGAGAGGCAGTTAAGCCATGTCATGAACCCAAGCACCACACTACACCAAGGAGACCAAGGGACACACCATCTTGCAACAATATATATATATATATATGTTTTAATGCTTTTTAAAACAAACCCGCACAAGTAGTAGAGTTGGCTTGGGCAGTGGGTTTGCTCCCCACTGGTCTCGGGTTCGACTCTCTCCCAGGTTTAAGAGGTGGGACTTCTTGCGGGCAGGGGATCTCACCCACAAGGGGCTAGTCTTGTCCTAGCTCGCCCCAGCTCGCCCCAAGTACCCAAGGTATGGGCTGCTGGGCCACTGGGTTGGGTCGCAGGGTCACCCTTGTTGTAAAGAAAAAGAAAAATGTTTTTTAAAATAAAATTTAATGATTGTTTTATTTTATTTGATAATATTTTTTATTTTGTATTTTAAGTTAAAAAGCAATTAATATATTTTGATTTTATGTTTTGAAAAATAATGTTTAGTGTTCTTATTTTGTTTTATAAGTTAAAATTTAAAAATAATAATATATTAATTTTTTATTGATATGTAACTAAGTTTATTAAAATAGAATTTAGTATTTTTTATTTTGTTTTCTAGAGTTAAAAATAAGAGATTTATATATTTTGTTTAATGTTTTTTGAAATAAAATTTAGTTAATGTTTTAAATACTAAATATTATTTTTCTTTTGAAACATACATATTTTCATTTAATGGCTCCGAACAAATCAACTTCTAAGGCATGGAAGCATATGACTCGCGATGGTGTTAACATCAATTGTAACTTATGCCCGCATATTTTTACTAGAAGTTTAACAAGGGTTATGGACCACTCGCTTGGTATTACAAGGGGTGCAAGTGGAGGTGTTATTCCATGTACAGATGTTACTCCAAAACTTAGACCTATTCTAGAGAAAGCAATAAACTTCAATTGTAGGAAAAATGAAAACACGAAAGAAATAGAGAATTGAAGAATATGTATCTAGATTCACATCGGTTATGTCTTCCTCTTCTAGTCTATCCAAACCAATGAGGGTATCAAAAGATAGTGGAACATTGAACAACTTTTGGAAACCAGTAGAGAAACAGCAGGTGGATGATGCATTAGCTGATTTGTTTTACTCAAGGGCTATTCCATTCAATGTTGCGAGAAATCCACATTTTTGTAATGCAATTTAGAAAGTTGCAGAGTTTGGGAAAGGGTACACACCCCCATCTTCAGAGGCTTTCCGAACAACTCTTTTGCAAAGGTCAAAAGATAGAGTGACTAAGAAATTAGTTGATGTCAAAGCCTCTTGGAAGGAAACAGGTTGCACTATATTGAGTGATGGATGGTCAAATATATGTCAAAGGTCATTGATTAATGTTTTGGTGTCTTGTCCTGATGGTCTTGTGTTCTTGAAAGTGACTGACACCATGAACCACAAGAAAACTTCTGAGTATAATTTTAAAATATTAGAGGAAGACATTCTTGAAGTAGGGGTGGAAAATGTAGTTCAAGTGGTAACTAATAGTGCAGCAAATTGTGTGGGACCTAGGAAGTTGATTATAGAGAAGTACCCACAAATATATTGGAGCCCATCTGCAGCCCATTGTCTCAATTTGTTGCTTCATGACTTGGCTAAATTCCCATGGGTATATGAAGCTATTCATAGAGGGAGAGCAACTGCAAATTTCATTCAGAATCATCGTCTCACATTGAGTTTTTATAGGCAACATGCATCCAAGGAGTTGTTGAGGCCTTGTGAAACAAGATTTGCATCATTTTATATCACTTTGAAAAGAGTGGTTGAATAAAAGTAGCTTTGAGGTCTATTATTTGTTCCTATTAGTGGAAAAATTCAGTGCTTTCTAAAGGTCCTAAGGGGAAGAACATAGAGCAAATCATTCTAAATAGCAATTTCTACGAAAGTGCAGCAAAGGTTTTGCTTATATGTGAACCAATTGTTGACGTGCTTCGTATGGTTGATGGTGACACTCCTTGCTTTAGCATGCTTTACGAAAACATGGACCATTGTAAGGAAGCTATTCAAGAAGCGCCAAATAATGTAGAAGCATAATATATAGAGATATGGGAGACAGTTGATATTAAAATAATATTTACTAATTATTTATTTAATGCTCAACATTGTATTATATTGTAATTTTGATGATAAGATCGCTTCTTCGATCTTCTAAAGTTTCGTTTTAGAAACTTGCTAATTCTGTAAATTTGTAATCTATTTATGAAGCTCTGCTTCCTGTAAATAATCATTCAGATATTTCAAATCTCGGCTCTACTCGTTTTCAATTACATGGTATCAAAGCGGGAGATTTTAGGCGCCATTTTTTTCTTGATTTTTGAAGGAAAAAATTTTGTGGGTTTTTCTGAATAAGAATCGCGTCTTCTTTAAGATAAGAAAAATCGTGATTTTTTGTTTCATGTTTGAGGTTGCAAAATCACATTTTTCAAAATCGCGACCTTTCGAAACCTTATGGGCACGATTTTTTTTGCTCTCAACATGCAATTTAAAACCCTTCCTAGCTGATTTTCTCTGTGCGCGACCTCTCCTGCAAATTGCATTTTTTTGGAAGTATTTGTGGACACATTTTTGGTTGCAATTTCTATCGCGTTTGTCTATTTCTAGATCACGTGTTTTCTGCAAATCTAGGCGTTTGTCTCTTGGCACGATTTTCAGTTGTATCCCTGGTCACGTTTCGTGTATTCTTTTGGGCGTGTTTTTCTCATTTCTCTGGTCGCGTTTTGAACCATGCGACTTATGGTTTTATTCTTCTGGTCTACCTTTGGACGCGTTTTTTTGCCTAAAGTATTTTCTACAAGAAAAATCGTGCCTTTTTTCTAAGTAGATTCTAGTTGTTTCTTTAAAAACGTGTTTTGGCTGCCTGGATCAAATTGTTCTCGGCACTGCTACTCATCCCACAACGGCGGGTAAAGATCAAGAAAAGTTTGACGAGCAAAATCATGAAGCAGCGATACTCATTAAGCTTTCAGTTATTGATGATCAACTTCCACAAGTTCCATCCGACAAATCAGCTACTGAGATTTGGGAGCATTTGAAAACCTTGCATGAAACCCCCAACAAGAGTCGTGCGTTCTTTCTGAAGAACTAGCTATTTTCCATCATGATGAATGAGATAATGTCCTTACAGGAGCATCTAACAAAGATTAAGGACATCCGTGATTAGTTAGAGGCAGTGTTACCCGGGGACGCGTCCCCGAGTCTAAACCCCCCCGTCCCCATCCCGGAAACGGCCAGGGGGACGGCAGCAGTGTACCATGTTCTTTTTATTTTGATTTTCATATCGTAATTGAAAAAAAAACTATATTGGCAATGAATTCTTAATAAAAATGTTATAAGCTAAGTTTCTAAATGTATATATGCATGCTTTATCCTTGTTTTCATATGAATATTTAATGTTTCCCTATATATTTTAAATTTTTCTATATTTTATATAACCGTCCCCCGTCGTCCCAAATTTGGCCTAAAAATTCGAAAACTTGGGGACTCGTTCCGCAGTCCCCTGCCGTCCCCATCCCGAAAACTTGGGGTAATACTGGTTAGAGGCGATTGATCGGAAGATGGAGGGAAAAGACATGGTAGTAATCACCTTGAAAATTCTACCAAAGTCTTATGAGCGCTTTGTTGAAACCCTCAACATCACATCGACTAATGTTGACTTGAAGTTTCCAGAGCTTTGTACCATCCTTTTGTAGCAGGAACGCTAGAAACAATAGTTTGGTAGTAGTGCCTCTTTGTCCTCTACAAAGCAAGCTTTTGCAGCCAAGTTTCAGGCTAAAAAATAAAGGGAAAAGTCAGCCTTCGCAGCAAAAAGGCTCAGGTCAACCTCTGGGCAGCCCTAAGAAATAGAACATTCAATGTAATTACTGCCACAAATATGGTCATATGAAGAAGGATTGTCGTTAGCATTTGGCTTTTGAACAGAAGAAGCAGGGAGGGTCTCAATAGAAAGCAAATGTTCCCGAGCACACTGAGCAGAAGGAATCTGCCTTTTACACTTTTATGGCTAAAAGACCTGCAGATCATGTGAAGTCCTTTGCCTAGTACATTGATTCAGGTGCTTCGTGACACTTCACCCATCGGCATGATTGGTTCACAAACTTCTCTCCCTTCAGTGACAGTTATTTTTGGAGGTGAAGAGTATACCGTTGTCGGTAAGGGCACTATTTAGATTTAGTCTAGTGGGAGGAATCTCATATTCCTCAATGTATACTACATTCCTGGAATGGAACTAAACCTTCTCTCTATCAATTAGATTATGCGGCACTCTCCTCAATTGGATGTGGTATTCAGTGCACATAAATGTTCGATTGTTGATCGGGAAACTCACACCACTGTGGCTGTTGGTATTGAGGATCATGGTCTATACAGACTTGTGGATATAGGTGATTCTCCAGAGTTATCCATGGCAGCCAAAAATTCTTCCATTACTAGTCTTTGGCATCAACGGTATGGGCACTTAAATGTGCACTATCTCTCTCCTGAGATCCAAACTCAACATCATGGAGTTTGTGGAGCTTGTCAGGCCGGGAAGTAGCACAAAAAACCGTTCACGAATGGTGACCCATGGCGAGCCTCTAAGGTACTGCAATTGGTTCACGCTGATGTATGTGGGCCAATGAATGCACCTTTTGTTACTGGTTGAAGGTATTTCTTGCTTTTTGTTGATGATTTCATCGTAAAATGTTGGTGTACTTTCTCAGACAGAAATCAAATGTGTTTACTGTATTTCAGAAGTTTAAGGCCTTAGTAGAAAAAGAGTCCGATTGTTCTATGTTGGCATTTCAATTAGCACCTCTGGAGTGCGTATTGGAAACGGTCAGCTATTGCAAGTTTGTAGTAAATGCTCTTCAAATTAGGAGGGAAAGCTCCCTCTTTTTGTTGATGTTTGTGTAAAAAGTACAGTAAACTAAAGTTCCTATCTTTTTACTCAGCGGCAGGGCACAAGGGTGCATAAAACACAATGCGTTGCAGCTAAGGTTTTCTCTGGTTTCTGCAGATCTTAACTACAACTAAGCTAACTTTTAATCTATCCTATCTCCTCTAGATAAACAGAGCAAGAGAATATAGGAACGGGAATGTAATGGCTTGATCATTCAAACAAACTGTCTCTCAGTATGCATCTGAAGGCTCTGAACTTCCAAATTTACACCGAAATACAATCCACACAAGTAATCTTCAAACGGTAGGCTATATCTCAGGATTCCCAAGGAGGCACTATGTCCTTTCTGAGGTGTAGGCTGAAATGTAGACTACTAGAAACAACAAAGAACGATAATCTTACTACCTAAATTCCCAAGGAGAGACAATGCTCTTTTCGAGGTGTAGATTGAAAGAAGATTATTGAAAACAACATACAATGATAGATTTTGCGATTTTTAGATCAAAGGCAAGGTAGATCTCCTAATTTATTATCTCAATCTTCGATCAAAAGTTACACTTTGGGACAGCAACTTGTGTCAAAGAGACAATCACACATGAAGCGATCAACCAAGAATACATGAACATGGATTGAACACACCTATCTGAATAGAGAGAACACAAGTTGTACTTGGTGTTTAACTATAACAAATACGATTCAAGAACATATACTAAGCAAACAGAGTCGAAGGCTTTTTAGCTCAGCATTTTGCTGTCGTGAAGTAAAGTTTCAAAAGAATGAGCAAAGGCTCTTATTTATAGAAGCTCAAAGGAGTAGGCAACCCTAAAATCTCCTTGAGTTAACAATGAGTTCTTGCCAATCTGCAAGATTTATTCCTATGTCTAAAAGTAGGTGACCTAGCAATTAACTGGAAATCTACTTCAGTTAACTGAAACTAAACTAAAAGTGAACTCTAATTACAAAAGTGCCTCCAAAATAGAGATCCACAATTAGTGGAGATCTAGAATAGACATCCATAATTAGTGGAAATAGACATGCATGATCAATGGGACAATGAGTTAACTTGGAATGAGGCATCAAGTTTACTCATGTTGCCATAAATGCTATTTTGGAGGGTAGGACGTCCTAACTGGGTGTTTTACACCTCATTACCTCTAGTCAACAATTCCTCTAGCCAGTCATTGACTTCTTCTGCCTCTAGACAATCAATGCTTCGCAAGATGATAACATGTCGCCTAAGCATCTTTTCAACTTCACCACTCACAATTTGCTGTTGATATTCAATATTCTTTGCAGCTACGTCATCCAGCCTTGTTGATATGACTGCAATTTTACTCAAACCACAACCGGTAGGGTCACTGCAAAAACTGTCACGGATGAGATTTTGAAATTGTGTTTGCACTTCGGCTAGCTCGATGTATGCACCTCCTTCATGCTGGTAAAGGCAAGGGATGGATGTTACCAACATTCTTATGAACTTGATAACACCTACTACAACCTGTCAGTACTCAATCAATTCTACAGAGTTGGTGTCATATGCTTTCACCTTGTATGCAAGTTGTTCTTTCCAAGCGAAAAGATGTTGCTTGTTCTCCACTGTAGTAATAGATTGGTACGCCAACTACAAGTCTAAGATAGTGATCTCATCCCCAGGCCTCTTCTTTGTTGCCTATTGCTCTGATTGCTGAATTTCCGCGCGAAGATCATGAGCTCTGCACCTTAACTAGTACAACTCTGCAAGTATACACTGTCCTCTAATGACAAATTCTTCCACTTGACTTCTCAAGTGTTTTCCATATAGGATTAGTTGGTGATGATTTTGCTCCGCGGGGAGGTCTAGCATCTCTCGTGGCAATGCAGAGACATTTGGAGTACCGTGCATCAAGCTAGATATGTATAATCTTAGCTGCAGGTTTTCAACCTTTAAGGCTGCTTTATCTTTGTTGTCCTTAGCCATTCTCTCCTTGACACTCACTGATGCAACTTCAAGAAGATGTGCCTCCACCTAACGAGTGGTCTTACCAAGGTTGACCTTTGACAAGGTAAAGTCATTAACCTCTACCTCATGTGCATTCTTGTCCTCAGGTGGTATAGTTGTCTCTATGACATTCATTGTCAACATTCTTTCCTACATGAACCTGCTTCTTCAACTTCTTTACTGGCATGTCTTGAGGGACATAATCAAACTCTGTGAAGTTTAGCTGGTAGGATGGCCTTTCTCTCTTCCTTCCTAGGAGACTCTCAAGCCAAAATGAATCCTGACTAGTCTCGTTGGAATGAATGTTAGGCCATTGAATCCCTGGCGAATGGGATTGTGCAATGATGTCGTGTGGTGGTGAATCCAAGTCAATGGGGACCGCTGACTGTTGTGGTGGTGGTGAAGTGGGAAGTTCTGCTTCCACCTCTAGTATTGTATCAGCTGCAACTGCTTCCAACATTGGCTCTATCTCAACTGTGATTGTCTCAATCACTAGCTTTGTCTCAACTGCAGCTGCATCCGTTACTATGGCTAGCTCTGCCATGTTTGTGGCTGTCTCCACATGTACTTCTTGCTGATTTGTGTTAGCAATCTGTATTCTTCTCCTTGTGTACCCTGACATTCTGGCTCACTTAGGAGGGTTACTCCATTTCTTCTGTCTCAGCTTAGCTCTCGATGTGGAAGGTAGTGAAGAATGAACCAGTGGCGGCTCTATGTAGGGAATAACTACCTTCCTCGTCCTCTAACTGTCCAAGTAGAGTTGACTGTTTCTGACAACCCTACTTGTTATTTCCTCTATAGACATACTTTCCTTGGCATACCAATCCACTTTTCCAAGTGGTTGTGAGTCCACCTGATCTACAAAGAATGAAGTAAGAATAACTTCCCCATCATCATCAGATAGGCCTTCCACGTCTTATGTCATGAAATCAGCAATTTGCGGAAGTCTAAACCGGCTGAAATTGTGTCTTCGTACATCGAACTCATCTTCACAATTGACCCAATAGTCCTCCATGGATGACTCGTGTGAACAGTGTTGCTCAAGGTGTGTTGCATAGAGGCCTCTAGGATCATATGACCGTCTCTCGACGAGATACTTAAGATTAAGTCTCACCGTCTCCTGACCCATGGTCTTGGCATTTGTTGTTGTCTTGCACCTGTAAAGTCCCATCTAGAAAGGAAAGTTTGCAGCCGTCTTGCATTTGTTACGCAAATGAGAATGTACCTCAGACAACTATCACAAGAATTCCATGAAGACCACCCTATTTAATGGATAGTGAGGTAACATAGCGGGATGACCGTTGTATCCATATACACGTATGTAGGTGAAGGTGGGGAACTAGATGAACCAATCCACCATTGCCTCCTTCGTTGCAGGTGATGCGTATATGCATCTCATGGTCGAGGTCTCTCACGGTGTGCATTAGGAAGAGATCATTTATCCGCTTGAAATGCCTTTCTACTTGTGTGAACTCAAGTCGCGAGAAATGTTTGTGGACCTTTTGTACACCTAAAGTTCCCACAGTGTTTAATGCTCTAAATTGGCCTTGGAAGGCAATCTGGTATACAAGATATGAGCACATGTGAAACTTGTGAGCCTCTAAGAACCCAGTCATTTGCTTGTGGAGTGTATCACTAATGAGGGCGGGCCAGTCATACTGCTCTCTGTTGCTTACAATTTTGGCGATGATATAGTACATCCATGACTGAAATTGGTTTGCCTCCTCCTGTCCAATGATACAGTTGAGTAGAGTGATCGTCACTGCATACTCATCTTAGAACTCTCCACGTCCCACATTCTTGGGCAAGTTGGCCTTTTTTCCTTTAAGCCATTTTTCCGCCATTCTCTTCTAGCACTTGTCTTTTGACACTTTGAATGCCTTCTCGCATTCTCTCACAGATATGACCACATTTTCCGAACATGGTGGAATGGCAAAGCACCTTTCGACATCCCGAGGCTTAAGGCTGCATATCACTCGCCCATCCACTGGTCGAATCTCTTGTGTGGTAGGGTTGTAATGCTTAATGCAAGCTATTACAAACTCCACATTCTGCGCTATGATGGGGATTGATGCAACCTCAAGCAATCCGGATTGCTCGATGTTCTGTAATTTGCATTGGTCAACACCTTCTAACCTTTTTGAGTCGACCTTTAGGTGTACCTAATGCAAATTGGTGTCAATAGTTTTCAAGAAATCGTGAACCAAGACCATTTTGGTCTTGTATTCGACTTGGGAGAACTGCATTCTGAAAAACTTAAAGATTGACTATGCACACGATACTGTTCAGGTAACTTTTCTAAAAACCCCTAAAAAAGCACCCATCGAGAAGTATTTTTATTTTTTTCTGAAAAAAATCTAACACATGGTTATTGTTGGTGCTTTAATGCCAAACAAACCCAATTTGTTTGATTTTCAAACTTGTGACTTTTTTCGGAAATCCCTAAAAATAGGGGCAGCAAGGTTACTGTTTTTGGAAAAATCTAGCACGTGGGTTTTGTTGAAAAAGTTGTGTTGATACCCAGAAGGTCAAATCTGTGAATAGCCTCCGTTTATTTGGACATGCAAGAAGATCTAAGACAAGAATAGAGGAAAAAGACAAGAAGAAGATTGGAAGTTATCAACTGCTTCTCTGGATCTTTAAGAAAATTATGCCTAAAGATGCAACCTCTGATAAATTGTCCCTCTGTGCAACTGATCTTCAAAAATATGAAGAACGATGAAAACCCCTCTGTCAGATCTTGAAAAGATGTCTTGGAGAAGAAAATGTTGTTCTTGGCTTCAACCTGCAAAGAAAGATGTTGAAGTATGACGCCTAGGCTTGATATATAGTGATTGATGTTGAAGCAATCAAGTTTGGCTGCCAACTCATGATGGAGGAGTCTTTTTGCCTAATTTGGAGTTCCCAGGACTGATTTCCACCAATTTGGGGACATTTTAGACATGAAAAGGTTGTCTAACTAGACAACTTTAGTCAATTGAGTCTTACTTTGACTTTAGGCGTCCCTTTGAAGAGTTGAACACTTTTTCATTATTTTTCTGTGATGAAATGCCTTTGTTTGATTCTTGATTCCGATTGCTCCGTTGATCTTGAAGTGTTGCTAACAAATCCATTGTTGAGATGAAACAACTCTGATGAAGTGTGCTTGGGAGCTACAAGGCTCAAAACCTCAGTCTGATGCCTCTAATTCTTGGGCGCCTTTTCCCAAGAAGGTGCATTTTTCACCAGACTTAGTCAATTTCTTGAGTGTTCTTCAATTCCTCCAGTTTGACCTTTCGTGGTCCGATTTGAGATCATTGATGACTGATGAGTCTGAAGATCTTGCTAAAACATGGGATGGCTAACCAGTTATGTCTCAGAAAGGATGGTTGGCTTCATGAATCGTGAAAGTTGGTTTAAGTGCCTCAAAAGCATGGGCGCCCCTAGCCTGCAAGGGCGCTTTTGACCTTTTGACTTGTTATTTTTATGTTGCAAATTTTCACGAATGATCCCAGTTTGATCTTTGTCGTCAAATGTTTGATTTTTAAGTTGTCTTCGCTAACGGTATCATTGTTGTGATTGATCAAGACTGAGAAGGACTTCCTAGAGGTCTCTGAGCTTGCAAACTGCATCTGACTGCCCAAAAAGATGGGCGCCTATTTCTAGGAGGATGCATTTTCCTTGACACTTAACCATTTCTTCATGTCTTTCATTCTGCCTTTCCTTTCAGGTGCTTTCTACTTGGTCTTCGTCTGCAAATGTTTGACAGGGCCTGTGATCGTGCAACTGGATTGAACGCAAAGCTAAGAGGATGCTAAGCAGATGCCTTGTAGAAAGTTGTTGTTGAAAACCTCATCAGGTGACTCAAAATGAAGGGCGCCCCTGGCCTACAGGGGCACTTTTGTCTTGATATGCACTGATTTATCCTCCATTTTGCATGTTCTAACAGTCAACAATTGTTGTCGTTTGATGTGTCTCGCAGGCTAGCGAACAAGTTCGTTGCAAAGCTGAGCTAATGCCGGGGAGATCACCTGAAGACAAGTTCATTCAAAAGTGACATCTGGATCATCTTGTTTAAGGGTGCCCCTAGTCAGCAGGGGTGCTTTTTTCCCATGTTTGACTGGCTTTATGTTTATCTAGTTGGTTTTGTTTTGTACATTATTTTCTAAGGGACAGGTCCCTTATAGAACCCTTACTTAATCTAGCAACAATAAACATGTGAATGAAATAGTCTGCAAATATCAGTAAAGTATAGAAAGGATAAAAAATTATTGCATGTTCTGTAAGGTAGTAAAGAAATAGACAGGTAAATTATCTCACAACAACAGACCACAGGAGAAGGTTAGGCTGGTGAGGGAGCCTTGGATTGTATGGGAAATGCCTACGCTTTTTTGCAATAAAAACTTGAGAAAATGTTCAAAGGTGTTCTTTCTCTTATGCACTTACCATTTTTGTGTTAACTAAAAGGTATTATTTGTCTTAAGAAAAAATTGGTGTAGAAGTGGGAGCTTGCTTCTTTTCTTGGTTTTAATCTTTCTCTTTTCATGTAGAAGGCTTTTGTCTATGTACTCTGACTGGTTGAAATATTTTGAAGAAAAATATAGGATCATTTTCTTAAACAGTTATCATATCATAAGCATTGAGCTATATCTAGAATGTATCAGCGAGAAACATGGCAAGTCAAGGAAGAGCAATCTATTCCTGTAGGTTCAGCTGATACAGAGAACAATACTAAGTTTGAAGAGTAAACTTGAAAAAGCAGCATATTTTACAGAACATGTACCCAGTTAGAGAGCTTGAGTCAAAAATCTTAAGGTCACAGAAAATTAAAAGAAAAACTGAAATGGGTAGAATCTTCCAAAATGAGGTCGGAAGTCTAAATGCCCTTAAAGTATCTAAGCATACTAGAAACAATGCTTTAACCTGCTATCCATGATTGGCAAGGCTGGTCAACTTGGGTTTACTCCCAAGCATGGTCATGGAGTCAAAACCTAGGTGGTTAAAAACTTGAGCAATCTGCATAAAATAAAATGAAAAAGTCAGTCAGTGATGAGTGTAAGTTTGATCTTGATGTCAGAACAGCTAAGAATAAGTTTGGTCTTGAATCAAAATCAAAATCACCGGTGAGTTTCTTGAAAGCAACAAATCCTGTTTTTTTCTGGTGTGGGTGCTACGGAACAAAAAAGTAAACATTCTAAATGACCGAGGGAATTTTGAAGCTTTAAGTCTATTTTCTTCTTAATTTCACATGTTTCGTTGAGTAGCAAGTACGCTGAGATTCCCTCAGCTCATGCAAACCTAAGGAGTACAGAATTTGAACAATATATATAAGCACATATACAAATCAAAGTGAAAAGCTCCATTGTCTCCATGTGAGCTTGGTGGAGTGGTATTCGAGCCACTTACTGCAACAGGACCTAGATTCAACTCCTGTGGGATGTCCCCGGTGCACGTGTCATATAGGACCCAGCTTCTACCAGGGCACTTATTACAGGCCAATCTAGTTCCCATATTCCGGTGCCAATGGTGGCTTACCAAGCCCACTCTTTAAGCCGTTTTCACCAAATTCAATGTACCATTCACAACATAATTCAAAAAAGAATTTAACAAAAAACCTTGGTTTTCCATTGAACTAGTGCACTGAATAAGCCGGGACCTAAAACAATGGGGTGATTTTCCACAGATATGTAGCTCAAATTGAATAGATTACATTGTGATAATAGCTCTTATTCAAAAAATCAGAAAAATCCCTTATGTTTATAATAAAGAAACAATTATTATGAAAAAATAATAATGATAATCTCTTGTCAAATGGGATGAGCTCAAATTATAATAATCCATAGAATGTTGTATGGCATATCCAACGTACTAAACTGAAAGCTCTGAGCCCGTATGTACGGGAAGACATATTTTCTGATGTGGCACCTAAGCCGAAAGAAAACCAACCAATTAAAAAGATAATAATAGTAATTCTTTGAAATGGAAATAAAATATTCCTTACCTTGAAAACTTGAAGTGAAGAGGCGACAGAGGCACAATAAGGTGAATTGGAAGAAACAGCAAGGAGTGGTTTCAATGCAGAAGAGTTCTGAAAAGCGATGGCTTCACTGAATTCATTCACGTAGTCCGAAAGCCTTCTGTGAGCTTCTCCCATGCTCATGTAAGCAGCCATTATTACTCTTTTTTACAACCCCCTCCTCCTTTTCAAACCAATTCGCCCGTTTCCTTCACAGAAATGAGTTTCCCCTTTAACTAGGGCTCTCTAAAATCTCGTGATCAGCTACAATATGATCGTTAGAGTCAGTTCGCATATATTTCTTTTCATTTTTGCCGATGAATGAAAAACCCTCGGAATTTTTGTACTTCACCTACCATCAAATAGATTTCCAATTTCAAGAAAACAAATAAATACTAAGGTTCGGATAGTCAATCTTAAATGAATTTTTGTTTTTTCACCAAAATAAGGGAGAGGGACCGTTGGTGGGCAGGACGATGTTCAGCGAGGGGTCCACGTCAGCAGCATCCAGGGTGGCAAAATTTGTTTTGACAAGTCTCTTAATAGTGGAATTAGCATCCCTTTTTTCTTTTTGGCAAAATTTGCACACGTTTATCAATGTTTTCGGACTATTTTTCAAAAACGACCAAAAACAAAGTCAAAATGTGTCATCCACTTATTTTAGACACATGTAATACCCTTCATTGGTTCCCGCCATGCCAGTGTTGGCTCTCTTTACTCCTAGTAAATGCGCATTAATTGCCCAACATTCCTCCATCGTCGGACTTAATGCCTACCACCTTGACATGCACACCATTTGCTTCATTTTGCATTAGCTTTACAGCTACGCCATTCATGAGAACAATTTGCACTTTGAGCAGTTGCATTCACGACCAGTGCTAGTTCGGTTCAAGGCCGACGGTGGTAAGGCCATGGGCAAGTACTGGTGATGCATTTCTCACACTTTTTGTGTTTTTGAACACCACATTTGGCAAAAGGAAAACATTTACCTTCTAGTTACACAGGTGAGGTTGTGTTCCAACCTCACGCAGGCAATACCTACACATTGCAAAGTTTTTTTCAAATTTACTTGCAATCTTTTTTTTGTGTAAATAGCTTCAGTGTACAAGTAATGATATGCTCATTTTGCAGCAATATTGCACCTATATTATGACCGACTGTGTGTATATGTGAGTATATGTATATATACACACACATAGTCGGCCATAATATAGCTCTTTCTTTTCATTTTTGTGCCTATGCAATTTTTATATGTATAGTGGCAGTATTTGAAATTATTATACGCTTCACTGGTAAGAGTTTCTTGTAGCTAAAATATGGCCAATTGTGTGTCTATAAAAATACCTACATATACATATATACATACATATATATGTGAGTGTATGTATATACACATAGTCGGTCAAAATAATAACACTTTTTGCATACTGCATTGTCTGTTAAGGGTTTCATACACCTATCTTTTGGCCAACTGTGTGTATACATATACATGTACCATTTTTGGGTTTCAACAGCTGGACTATTAAGGGTTTCATGCACCTATATTTTGGCTGGCTGTTTCCTCCACTACTGAAAACCCCTTGCTCAACAATACCCGCTCCCCCATCGTCCTCTCAGCGCTATCCATAGTAGATTCATCTCTGTCGAAATGGTTGAATTTGTGTGAAGATTTTATATGTATTTATAGGATTTTCATCGTAAAATTGGTAATCATTTCACTTATCTAAATTTGGTAATCATTTCAATTCTTTAATTTACATAACATTTTAATAATATTAATAACATATTAATATAATATTTAACAAATTAATATTATAATAAACATTATAATATTATGTAAGTATCATATACACACATGCATACATAATTTATTATGGATGTATGTATATGATACATACACATACATGCATACATATGAACTACCATATGTATGTATAGTATACACACATACATACATATTATGGTAATATGTATGTATGTATGTAGGTCATGCAGATACCCATACATATGGCATTCATATGTAACATACATACATTATATTACTATGATGTATGTATGTGTGGATACCAATCATGCATACATACATAAATATGGCATTCATATGTATATACATACATGCATGCATATGTGTATGTATTAAATATATAATACTTACATACATACATAGAGCCATTTTCATATACACATAGATAGGTGCATGACACCCTCAACTATGGAGTGTATGGTAATGTTCCAATACTGTCAATATAAATATGCAACTTGCAAAATTACAATTACATGTGGCAAAGATATAAAAATTGATGTTTCATATGGCCTTGTTCATTTACATTTATATGAATTCAATGTATGCTTTAATTTACATTCAATTACTTTAACAAGTGTGACAAAGTTGTTTCAATTCATATTAAAATATTGGTTGAAGTTATATATAAGTATCATAATGTTGTATCAGTTGGTTGTTTCGAGTTATTCTTAAAAATCATGATGTTGTATCAAAAAATGGCTCCAAATATTACTATCCAATTACTCTTAATCTTACATGTATGAATTTGTTGTTTTAGTTTGTATCATTCTTTGATTTGTAAGAGTTAGGATTGGGGATGTGATAGTATACCATGCATTTTTTGTTTCATTACACACACACCCTTGATCATTTGCAATCAACTCAATTAGATGCATGGTTAGTTTGCTTTTCAATTACTCTCACTTTTGCATGTATGAATTTGTTGTTTCAATTTGTATAATTCTTTTTTTTTGTAAGAGTTAGAATTGGGGATATGATAGTATATCATGCATTTTTTGTTTCATTGCACACACACCCTTGATCATTTTCAATCAACTCAACTAGATGCATGGTTAGTTTGTTCTTCAATCACACTCGCTCTTACATGTATGAATTTGTTGTTTCAGTTTGTATCATTTTTTTAATTGTAAGAGTTAGAATTGGGGATATGCATTTAGGGGATTTGGTTTTCTAAAGGGATTTCATGGTAATCTATGTTGCAATTCACAATTGAATGGGAATTGTGGACAGTTGCAACATAGGTTACCATTAGAAGGGCTCTCGAAATATCAATTCTCCCTAGAGAATTGTTGAATAGAGATACAATTAACAATAATCAGACATATGGTTTGTTTGTTCTTCAATTACACTCACATGTTCAAATATGTTGTTTCACTTTGTTTCATTTTTGATTGTCAATACATTCATATATTCAATCAGTTAACATGATCACCTAAGGGCTATAAGAATTACAATTGGGGATATGGTAGTATAAGAGTAATGCATCCTTGTTTCATTGCGCACACATCCTGGGTCATTTGCAATCAACTCAATTAGATGCATGGTTAGTTTGTTCTTCGATTACCATATAATCTTACATATGTATGTGTATATGCATGTACATATGTATATGTATATGTATATGTATATGTATATGTATATGTATGTACATATGTATATGTATATGTGTATACATGTGTATATCCATATGTAAATGTATATGTATAATTTTTTTAAGGGTAAGGGAATGGTGGTGGGTAGGACAGTGTTGATAGTATAACATGCATTACTTGTTTCATTGCACACATACCGTTGATCATTTGCAATCAGCTCAATTACATGCATGGTTAGTATGTTTTCAATTACTCTCGATCTTACATGTATGAATTTGTTGTTTCACTTTGTATCATTATTTTATTTGTAAGAGTTAGAATTGAGGATTTGATACTATAGCATGCATTTTTTATTTCATTGAAAACATACCCTTGATCACCTAAGGGTTATAAGAGTTAGAATTGGGGATATAGTTGTAGTATATGTATATGTGTATACATATATATGTATGTATACATTCAACTTACGTATCTATCTATCTCTGTAATGTGTATATACATATATATTGCAAAGATAGATAGATAATTAAGTTTCCTATAGCCTTCTTCATTTACATTCAACTTAATTAGATGTATGCTTTGTTCTTTAATTATAGTGACTGTAAATATCGACCCCTCTCCCTTGCAACTAACTATGATAATGGTTGACTCCTACTTTTATTATAACCATTTATAAAACAACATTATGAAATTTATATATAACTTCATACAACACTATGGTACAAATATTTCAAATAGTTTATGATATAGCATTATGAAATGTATATATAACTTCAAACAACATTATGGTACAAATATTACCAACACTTTTTGATACAGCATTATGAAATTTATATATAACTTCAAACAACAGTATGGTATAAATATTTCCAACCCTTTGTGATACAACATACTGAAATTTTTAATATAACTTCAAACAACAATATGATCCAACATTATGATACATATATGTGCACAGTTAGATAGATACATATGTTTCCTATAGTTGTATATATATGTATATATGTATACGTATACGTATGGATATATGTATATAAATATGTGTGTGTATATATACAACTATAAATTGTAGAGATAGATAGATACATAAGTTTCTTATAGCCTTCTTCGTTTACATTCAACTTAATTAGATGTATGCCTTGTTGGTTCTTCAATTACAATTACTCTAATAGTCAGTGACTATAACATGTAGGAATATGTTGTTTGTATTCAAATCATAATGTTGTTTTAAGTTACAAACCTTCAAAACAAAAAAGTTCATACATCATTTGGAATCCATAAAAACTTTCAAAACAAAAAGGTTCATACATAACATTCTAATTGTTGGAAATTGTGCCTCAACTTGCTGGCTTATATTACTATTTAAGTCCTCATTATTGGTCGATCGCTGGAGTTGCTAACTTTGGAACCTCGTCGTGGAGTTATGAATTTTTTGTTTTCTCCAACTTGGCGACAGTGGTATCGGTGAATTATGTAACTTTGGAACCTTGTCGCAGAGTTACGAAGTTTGTGTTTTCTCCGATTGAGCGACAAGCCGATGAATGTGGTGACCACTTGGAATTCTGAGAGACTTGTTGAGAATATTGAAGATTCCCAGCTTGATTCTCCAAAATTGCACAAGCAGTGAACGCATGTCATGGTGAAGACCATAAGGAATGACCAATAGTTCAATGTGATGGTCAAATGCGGTGTACGAGTAAGTTGGTAATAAAAGGACTAACTCATGGATACCTAAAGTCTTCGAGCTTTTATTTATAAACTAATGACTACTAATATTCCACGTCAATGTGGGATATTTCCAATGGATGTTTCTCTCGCCGACAGGCTGGTTCATTTGGTATGACTCTTACCGATGGACAGTTGGTTTTCCTGTGATATTAAGAATACTTGATATGTTATCGGTCTGACTTCTTAGAGTGTTGTCGATACCTTTGGTCTTGTCGATAGCTATGTGTTCGGGCATTGTGGCATCGGAGAGACATGACCTAGTGTCTCACTGACAGCAATTCTGTTTGAACTTCTTTGACCGAACGATTGTCCTACATGGTGTGTTCTGGACCAATGAGAGAAGCAGAATGTAAACCATTGGTAGTTGACTGTTGCAACCGTTCCTGTGTGGAAGATCAACAGACCATGAACATAATGAGATATACTCTGTAACAGATGGCGATGAACAGTTGGGTGGTGTAGTGTTGTTCGGTACTAAACACATATTGATCTGAGTGGATTCATTGTATGCGTCTGAGAGTATTGTGAGATTAATGTTCTGTACAAGATTGATTAGTGAATGTTGCAAAATTGACATCAGAAAGTGAAGTTTGTACTCTATATGTAATTTTGTTTACTGTAATACAAAGAGGTTTTTCTTGGTGTGGTGGGTTTTTCTCCCGTAAGGGTTTTCCCACGTAAATCTGGTGTCCGATTGTGTATGTGTTCATTTCTCTTTTTTGTTAATTCTTTGCAAGTGTATCTTATTGAACTGTAATTGCAAAATTTAAAGTCATATCTACATTCTTCCTTGAGGTTTTGGCGTTAGGAGAGTTTTTTCCACACCTAAGCTTTCCTTACAAGTGGTATCAAAGCTTGGCCAGTTGTGTTATCCTTGTGGGTACGTTGGATTTTTTGTGTCAATTTTGTTCAGAGGGAGTCTTGTAGAAGTCCGGTAATTCGAATTACAGATTAAAATAGCAAGCACGTCAGGAAAGATTGAAATTGAGACATTCAATGGCAGCAATTTTGAGTTGTGGAAACTTAAAATGGAAGATATGTTGGTTGATTATGATCTTTGGCTTGCTGTGTCTGGCTTGAAACCTACATGTATGAAGCAAGAGGATTGGGACCTCGCAGATCAAAAATCAAAGGGGTTGATAAGGCTCTATTTAGCAGACTTTGTTCTTTTGAATGTTCATGAAGAAAATACTACATCTTCTTTGTGGAAAAGACTGGGAGCTATTTATCAGGGCAAGTCCTTGGTGAATAAGTTGTTCTAGAGGAAGAAGTTGTACTCTTTGAAAATGCAGGAAGGAGTGTTTGTTGCTAATCATTTGAATGCTTTCAACATGTTGATTGCTCAGTTAGCATCTGTGGGTGTGAATATTGATGAAGAAAATTGTTGTATGCTATTGTTATGTTATTTGCTAGATTCTTGGGATCACTTGGTGATGGCTATTGGGAGTACGACATCCACTTTTAACATGGAAGATGTTGTTGCTTCTTTGTTATCAGAAGAGATGAGTAGAAAATCTTCTGAGATGGCAAAGGAGGCCCTTGCTATTAGAGGCAGATCAAAAGAAAAAGGCAAGAAGAAGGACAAGAAGTCCAAATCGAAATCAAAAGGGAGATCAAAGTCTCCTAGAAAGAAGTCCAAGGTGAAGTGTTGTAATTGTGGGCAACCTGGTCATGTCCAAAAGGATTATAAAGAGGAGAAAAAGAAGAAGAAGAAGTATTCTTCCAACAATGATTCTTCTTAGAGTGATGCATGCCTTCATTGCAGCCTTGGCAACTCAGGCATCAGATGATGTCTGGCTGATTGATTCTGGAGCATCCTTCCACATGACATCTCATAGAGACTGGTTCACTAAGTATGAAAAATACGATGGTGGAAGGGTGTATTTGGCAAGTAATTCATCTCTGAAAATAGTTGGTCATCGAAGAGTCAAAATTCAGCTCCCTGATGGAAGAGTGAAGGGAATCAATGATGTAATGCATATACCAGGTTTGGCTCAAAATTTATTTTCTGTTAGTAAGCTAAACGATGTTGGAGTGCAAGTCACGTTCTCTAGAAATGGCTGCAAAATGACTAGAGGCTCAATGGTGATAGCTAGGGGTGCTCGTATTGGTACCTTGTATAAGATGGATGCATTTGTTGTGCAATGCAATAGTGTCTTTGCAAAGTCACAGAAAGCTATTCATGGAGAAAAGGAGGAAAAAGTTCTTGATAGTGCAAACTCTATGGAAGTTAAACTTCCTACAAAAAAGACTATGCTCTGGCATCATAGGCTTGGCCACATTGGAGAAAAAGGTTTAAAAACCTTGAAAAATAAAACCTGGTTGAAGGGCTTGATGACTGTAACCTTGAATTCGAATTTTGTGAACATATATATGGCAAACAACACATTTCATTTTATTCCAGTCCTCATAAATCTTCTAGTTTACTTGATTACATGCATTCTGATGTTTTTGGTCTAATAAATGGTCCTTCTTTGTCTAAATCAAGATATTATGTATCGTTCATTGATGATTATTCAAGAAGGGCATTTGTCTATTTTTTGAAAAGTAAAGTAGAAGTGTTAGTCATTTTAAGGAATTTAAAAACCTTGTGGAAAATCAAACTGGAAGAAAAATTAAATGTTTAAGGACTGACAATGGTGGTGAGTCTTGTTTTGATGAGTTTGAAAGGTACTGTAAAGATCATGGGATTAAAAGACACATAACTACACCCTACACTTCGCAACAAAATAGAGTTACTGAAAGGTTCAATAGGAAAGTAATGGAAAGAGCATGAAGTATGTTAAGCAATGCAGGCTTGGAGGAGAAGTTCTGGGCTAAGGCAGTTGCAACAGCATGTTACTTAATAAACTGTTCTCCGAATTCCTCTCTTGTTGAGAAAACACCTTGGAAGCATGGTCTAGAAAGAAGCCCTCTCTAAGACACATTTGTGTTTTTGGCTGTGAGGCATATGCATATGTGTCAAATGAAAAAAGGTCTAAATTGGAAAACAAGGCTGTTAAATGTATTTTTATTGGTTATAGTGCTGGCATAAAAGATACAAGCTTTGGAATCCTGATACGGAGAAGGTTCTATACAACAGAAGTGTTATTTTTCGTGAGTGAAGCCTTTATACCTTAGATCTATAGTAAGAGACAAAATCAGAAGATAAAAATGATGTAGTTGAAATTCCTCCAACACCAGATAAAGAGAAATTCAAAATTCAAATGTACCTGAAACTGAGGAGAGCTCAAGTAGTTCTGAGAGTTTTTAAGAAGAACAACCTCACCTGGAGGAGGTCAACACATGAAAGAAAGCAACCGATAGGTATGGGTTTTCTTTGTTAGATTCTACTTGTGCCTATGCTTTAATTTCTAGCACTGATGAGCCTAGGACTATGAAAGAGGCATTTACAATGTCTAATTCAATCTCTTGGTTGGAAGCCATGAATGAAGAAATGGCATCATTAGAAAAGAATGATACTTGGAGTTTGTGCCCTTGCTTGAAGGCAAAAAAGTTGTGGCTACAAATGGGTATTTAAAAAGAAAATAGGTCTGGATGGCAGTGTGGAAAAGTATAAGGCGAGGTTGGTTGCGAAGGGTATTCCCAGGTAGAGGAATTGATTATGGAGAAAATTTTCTCCTAGCTAAGTTGACGTCTATTAGATTTCTTTGTCACTTGCAACAGATGAGGATTGAACAGATGGATGTGAAGACAACATTTCTTCATGGTGACTTTGAAGATATTTATATGTCCTAGCCTAAGCACTTTGTGGAAAAAGGTAAAGAAAATCTAGTTTGCAAAGTTGCAAAAATTTGTATTGATTAAAACCTAGAATGGAATGTGTTGACATGTTTGTTTTGTCATTGGGATTAAGATCAAAAATGATCATTGTGTGTACTACAAAGTTGAAAATGATCGTTTTTATTATTGCTCTCTATGTTGATGATATGTTGTTCATAGGCAATAGTAAGTTAATGATTTCTGATCTAAAATCTCAGTTGTCTGCAAAGTTGAAATGAAAGATCTTGTGCAGCCAGGTATATTCTGGGAATGGAAATAACCAAGGACAAAAAGAGTAGAAAACTTTGGCTCAGCCAGAGTAAGTATATTAATACTATTCTGGAGAGATTTTGTATGACTGAGTGCAAGCAGCTAGTTGTTCTAGTTTTGTAGGGAACAAAGCTATCTATTGAAGACTATCCAAAATCTCCTACTAAAATAGAGGACATGACCAGAGTGCCTTATGCTAGTGCAGTTGGAAGTTTAATGTATGCAATGGTCTGTACAAGGCTAGATTGCCCAAGCAGTGGGAGTGCTTAGTCATTTTATGGAAAATCCTAGAAGGACACATTGGGATGTTGTGAAGAGAGTGTTGATCTGAGGGGCACTTCAAAATATGCTTTGTGTTACCATGGCAATTTGGTTGAATCACAGAGGACTCTCAACATTCGAGGCTATGCGGATTCTGATTAGGTAGGGGACATTGACAGGATCCACCAGTGGATATATTTTCATGGTGAATGGTGGTGCAGTTAGTTGGATGAGTAAGCAATAGGTTGTAGTCACTTTGTCCACTACAGAGGCAG
The DNA here is from genome assembly GCA_007258455.2 of Sequoia sempervirens. Taxonomy (NCBI): domain Eukaryota; kingdom Viridiplantae; phylum Streptophyta; class Pinopsida; order Cupressales; family Cupressaceae; genus Sequoia; species Sequoia sempervirens. The sequence goes on along the minus strand of VDFB02338700.1, from coordinate 50,518 downwards.
AATACATGGCAGCGACACACTATAAAGAAGCAATTTGGTTAAAATGTTTGTGTTCTAACATTGGGTTTGATGCAAGGAAAATTACAATTTATTGTGACAGTCAAAGTGCTATTTGTTTGGCAAAAATCCTACTTTCCATGCCAGGACAAAACATATCTGCAGTATCATTTTCTACGAGATATGGTGGAGGATGGAAAGGTCTCTTTAGAAAAAGTGGATACTTTGGAAAATGTTGCAGATGCATTCAAAGCCAGTGAGCACAGACAAGTACAAGTGGTGTGCTAGTTCGATGGACCTTGGAGCCCATGACCTTCACTAACTTTGAGTTTGAAGGAAGCCAGTAAGTCTTCGTCAAGTGGGAGATTATTGGAAATTGTGCCTCAACTTGCTAGCTTGTATTAATGTTTAAGTCCTCATTGTCAGCTGATCATTAGAGTTGCTAACTTTGGAACCTCGTCGCGAAGTTACGAAGTTTGTGTTTTCTCTGACTTGGCGACAGTGGTATCGGTTTGTCACAGCATTGGTGATTCCTGTAACTTTGGAACCTTTTCACGGAGTTACGAAGTTTGTGTTTTCTTCGACTAAGTGACAAGCCGACGAATGTGGGGACCACTTGAAATTCTGGGAGACTTGTTGAGAATATTGAAGATTCCCAACTTGATTCTCCAGAATTGCACAAGCAGTGAACATGTGTCATGGTGAAGACCACAAGGAATGACCAATAGTTCGGTACGATGGTCAAATGCAGTGTATGAGTAAGTTGGTAATAAAAGGAATAACTCGTGGATACCTAAAGTCTTCGGGCTTTTATTTATAAACTAATGACAACTAATATTCCACGCCAATGTGGGATATTGCCAATGGATGTTTCTCTCGCCGACAGGCTGGTTCATTCAGTATGACTCTTGCCGATGGATAGTTGGTTTTCTTGTGATATCGGGGAGACTTGATATGTTATCGGTCTGACTTCTTAGAGTGTTGCTAATACCTTTGGTCTTGTCGATAGCTATGTGTTCAGGCATTGTGGCATCGGGGAGACATGGCCTAGTGTCTCACCAAGATGCGATTCCGTTTGAACTTCTTTGACCGAAAAATTGTCCTACGTGGTGTGTTTTAGACCAATGAGAGAAGCAGAATGTAAACCATTGGTAGTTGAACTATTGCGACCATTCCTGTGTGGAAGATTAATAGACCATGAATAGAATGAGATATACTCTGTAACAGATAGCGATGAACAGTTGGGTGGTGTAGTGTTGTTCGATACTGAACACATATTGATCTGAGTGGATTCATTGTATGTGTTTGAGAGCATTGTGAGATTAATGTTCTATACAAGATTGATCAGTGAATTTTGCTGCTATAAAATTGACATCAAAAAGTGAAGTTTGTACTATGTATGTAATCTTGTTTACTATAATACAAAGAGGCTTTTATTGGTGTGGTGGGTTTTTCTCCCGTAAGGGTTTTCCCACGTAAATATGGTGTCTAATTGTGTATGTGTTCATTTCTCTTTTCTGTTAATTCTTTTCAAGTGTATCTTATTGAACTGTAATTGCAAAATTTAAAGTTATATCTGCATTCTTCCCTGAGGTTTTGGCGTTAGGAGAGTTTGTTCCACACCTAAGCTTTCCTTACACTAATCAAGTAAAAAAAATTAGGAAAACTTAAATTTGAAGCAAAGCTATCTTGTGTGTTGTTTATGGCCTGTGACCGAGTAGGACTCCAACTTTGAATCGGTTCAGTAATGCTTGGGGTAGGTGAGGGTGGATAGGATTGCGAACGATTAGGACTCGAACTTTGATATGGTTGGATGATACTTAGGGTAGGTTAGGGTGGACAATATTGGGGGTATTGAATAGGCACAAATTCTGTGAATATCCTATGACGGTCAGGTAAGGGATTTAGAGGGTTGTTGAGTCACTTTTCCCTTGCTACCTCTTTTCGTGCCCTCTCTAATTTTTTCTCCTTTATTGCAACTTCCTTTTCCATCCTTTGTTGCTCCCTTTTCCTCTCCCTCTCCTTTTGCAACTCTTTTTCAACCTCTCCTGCTACTTGTTGTTGTTCCTTTTCAATTCTCAATAGAGCCTTGAGCTCCTTTGTTGCAATTCTTTCTATCTTATTCTCTTCAATTTGTTCCTTCTTCCTCTCTTTCAGTTCTTGGATTTCCTTCTTCCTATCCTCTTGCTCAGTTAGCAACACTATGTAGTCATCAGCGGTCAAGAGTTGGGATCCTCTTAGCATTTTAATCCCATGTTCAACTACCATATTGGACTTGTCTTTGACTACATGAATAGGTAGCTTCAAGAATTGTGAGATGTGTGACGTTGGTTGGCCTCCCAATGGCTCCATCAAATCCTCATTATTTGTTTCCTACACCTGACTAGTTGTATCATCCAATTCATCTCCTAACTAATTAGTTTGACTATCTCCCTAATTAACATAGAAATGAACTATAGTATTTGGACCCATTTTGTGTGGTGGAGATAGAATTGTAAGACTTTAGTCTAGCTCCATATGCAGATCAATACCAGGATTAGCAACACCCTCTAACAACCATTAGGGCTCCTTGGGTGGATTTGGTAGGGAAAGAGAGATGTCTACAATACTATTTTTCTCTCCCAAAACTATTGTTGGTGGTGATTGGTGGTCTGACAAACTTGAAGTTTGTGGTGGAATTTGGTGGTCTACACATTCAGCTACTTCAAGTGGACTTTGCTAATCTCCAAGTTTTGTTGTTCCATCTGTATAGTCACCCTTGATGTATTTACTGGTAAACCATTGTTGGATAGGCTTAGAATGTTTTTAGCAACTGATGCTTCCTTGAGGGCAGCAAATTGAAAAGTCTTGGTAACCATCATGTTGTTTCCCAATGAATTTGGATCAAGAGGAAAAATACCTGTCCTCTTGAGCCCATATGTTATGTTCTTAATTGTCAATGCCTTTTGAAAAGCAAGGTTGCCAAGTGTAGTCAATTTTGCCCTTCTTATCTCCAAATTTGGATGTCTATTACTCCATTTTGTTCTTTCCCTTTTGAAATGAAATTTGAAAGAGGAGAAAACACTCACATCAAGTGGTTGTAGCCTGTGTGATGTGTGGGATGGTAGGGTGAGCAAGTCAATACCAAGTTCCCTTGCTTCGAAAATGGTAGAAAAGGCTATGTGGTTGCCATGGCCATCAAATGCAAGGAGGTGTCTATGGGTAGGTGAGCAACCCCCAGGTACTTGCATAGCAAAAACTTCATCCATTTGACAAATAGCTCCTTGGTCATCCATGCATGAGGTTGAACAACAATTAATGCTCCTGCCTCACAGTTGCTTATGTAGTTCTGCATGTGATTTTTGCTTTTGAACAAGTAAAATCCTGGAATTTTCTAACCTGCAGCATTTGCACATGCCAAAATTGTGATCCACTCCCAACTCTTTGGGATAATATATGCAACACTTCTGCTACCATTTTTGGCAAGCACCTTCATTGAACCATTTGGCCTAGCTAGCAGTCGTGTCTCGTTGTAGTTCCAAATCCTTTGGGGTCCATAATTCCCGGCTATGTATGACTTCTCTAATGTTTTGTAGAATGTAGATACAATTGCAGGCCTAAGATTCACAACACTGTCTCTATCTTGCCCTTGGGCTATTCTCAAACACATATTACGATGCCTTCTTTTTAACCTCGCCCACAAAGAATTGTCGAGAAGTCCATATTTGAAGGGATTAGGCCTCAAATGGCATATTTGGGACACTTCTGATTTGAGATTCACAATCTCCAAACCATGGCCAATAGTAGCCATCTCCTTGCACCATTGGATGACCATTACCTCTTCATCATAATTTAGGATTGTTGGGCACCCTTTCCTTTTTGTAGTGGTAACATCACCCAACTAATTTGACAATGTGGTAGTTGGAAGACCCCACTTTTTGGGTGCTCTGCTTGTTGACATATCGTTGTCTTGTTCCATGTTAGCCATGGTCCATTCCCACTGCACTACAACCTTTTTAGTTGTTATAGCTAGGTTAACTTGGACTATAGGTTTAGTTGGCTGCTCCATAAGAATTACTACATCCTCATCACTGCTTGGTTGTTTAGTCGGCTTCTCAACATGAATTACTACATCCTCGTCATTGGTATGTGGCAGCCTCACACCTCTCTTGTGTGCATGCACACTTGTTTTCCTCCACTTTGTTACAAGTCGTATGGTATTTGTTGTTGCTTTATTCTTCCTCTGCATTGAACCAAGCATAAGATTAGTAAACAACATACAATTCAAACTCTTATAATTAAAAGAATGATATAAACTGAAACAACAAATTCATACATGTAAGAGTGAGTGTAATTGAAGAACAAACTAACCATGCATCTAATTGAGTTGATTGCAAATGATCGAGGGTGTGTGTGCAATGAAACAAGCAATTCATTGTATACTATCATATCCCCAATTCCAACTCTTATAAACCATTGGGTGATCATGTTAAATGAAAAAAGCAATGCATGTTATACCATCATATCCCCAATTCTAACTCTTATAAACCCTTGGGTAATCATGCTTAAATGAAACAAGCAATGCATGTTATACTATCATATCCCCAATTCTAACTCTTATAAACCCTTGGGTGATCATGTTAAACCCTTCCTTGAACAGCATAATGATACAAATATATATAAACTTGAAACAGTGGTATGATACAAATATATATAACTTGAAAGAGTAATATGATACAAATAAATCTTAAAATAGCAATATGAAATAACTTGAAACAGCTATATATTCTTGGAAAGGGCTTGAAATATTTCTATCATACTGTTGTTTCAAGTTATGTAAATGTTTCACAATGTTGTTTCAAAGATGGTTATCATACATGTTACAGTAATTGAAGAACAAACAAAGCATAAATTCAATCAAGTTTCAAATGTAAATGAAGAAGGGTATAGGAAACTTATATATATACACCATTGTTTCAAGTTATATATTATGTTTCAAAAATGGTTATAACATAAATAGGAGTCAACCATTATCATAGTTGGTTGTAAGGGAGAGGGGCTGATATTTACAATCACTTTAATTGAAGAATAGACAAAGCATACATCTAATTAAGTTGAATGAAAATGAAGAAGGGTATAGGAAACATATATATATATATATATATATACACTATTTTTTCAAGTTATATATGTTGTTTCAAAAATGGTTATAACATGAGTAGGAGTCAGCCATTATCACAGTTGGTTGTAAGGGAGAGGGGCTGATATTTTCAGTCACTTTAATTGAAGAACAAAAAAAGCATACATCTAATTAAGTTGAATGTAAATGAAGAAGGATATGGTTAACTTATATATATATATATATACACACACACACTGTTGTTTCAAGTTATATATGTTGTTTCAAAAATGGTTATAGCATAAGTAGGAGTCAACCATTATCACAGTTGGTTGTAAGGGAGAGGGGTTGATATTTACAGTCACTTTAATTGAAGAACAAATAAAGCATACATCTAATTAAGTTGAATGTAAATGAAGAAGGATATGGGTAACTTACATATCTATCTATCTCTACAATATATATTGCAAAGATAGATAGATAGATACATAAGTTGAATGTAAATGAAAAAGGCTATAAGTAGCTTACATATCTATGTATCTCTCTCTCTCTATATATATATATATGTATCATAATGCTATATCAAAAAGGGTTGGAAATATTTGTACCATACTATTGTTTGAACTTTGAAGTTATGTAAAAATTTTAGTATGCAATCTTAGTATTAGGTGTCATACTAATATAGCCTTGTTCATTTACATTCAACTTACGCATTTATCTATCTCTGCAATATATATATATATATGTATATCATAATGTTGTATCAGAAAGGGTTAGAAACATATCACCGTTAGTTGTAAGGGAAAGTGGCTGATATTGGGTTGGGGTTGTGTCGTGGGTATAGATTGTGACAACAAAAACATGGCATATGAAACAACAATTATGGTTCAATTAAATGTAAATGGACAAGGCATATGAAGTAACGAATTCATCCATCAATGCATAAGTAATACTGAAGGCAGGTTTAAGACTTACCGTACAAGCTAAAGGAGGAGACTGCATCACTTTGGAGGAGCTCTGATGTAATATAGAGGAAGAACACAAACTATCTCAATTCTAATCAAAACTCAAAACATGCCTTTGTTTGCTTACCCATCACAAATGCATTTTCCCTTCACAAAACTCAACTCAAACACTCAACTTGCAAAAAAGAGTTCCAATCTGTTACCAAATCTCTCACACACCTTGAATATTGTTCAAAATACATTAGACATCAACCAATTTACAGACCCATACCTTATCATCAACAAAAACAATACAAACTTGAAAACTCCCAAATTAGCTATTAGACCTTTTAGGCCACATAACAATATCAACTCAATCCTCCAAGCCCATTTCTCTTTGTAAAAGTCATAAACAGATTCAAATGTACCTACACCAAGCATATAAACCATTCCCCACTCATTGTTCATATCATTTTATCAAACACCTATTTTAGACCATCCCTTCATGACTTCAAAAATAGGACTGTGATATTCTATGCCAACAGGATAGTCACTATACAATGGTCTCAAACCTTTAAAATTCACCAACAAAGACTTAAATTGAATTCTCTAGGCTTCTATGCATCCTTCTAAAACAACTTTTCACAATAAAGTCTCAAAAGAAACCAACAAATCTCATGAAACTTCTTTGCATATAGAATTACCAGTCCAATTCAATGTATTGTAGACCTAGGGCTTATTCATTAGCCAATTTTCAAAAATAAAAATAATGTTCCAATGCCTCAAACAGGTGTAATTTTACTTGCATAAGCTAAAAAATCTGTTTAAAGGTCACTCCCATAAAGATTTCTACAAACCCTAGCTTTATTTCTCTTTAACTACCCTATTTTTCTGGACTGTGACACAATTTTCAAACATAAAACTTCAATCTTATTCACTTTATTTTTAATCTCCTATTCAAAACCCTTTAGAATCTGAAAGTACATCCACCAAGCAATAAAATTACCAAAGACCAAGCACTTTCATTGATAAATATAAGAGAAACATGAATTTAAAGGCTCCCTGTTACCCTAAATCAGGTTTTACACTATTCTATGTAAAATTTGAATATCTCACCTAAATTTCCACCAATTTGCATGAAATAAAATGTAGAAGGAAGGTGATTGCAAATTCTATCACTTAAAAATCATTTAGCATTGATTCTTGCTCGTATAGGGCCATACAAGGGCTGGAATAAGTGATTTTCTAAAAAAAAAAAAGGGATAAAAAACAGAGAGTTTCTTTAAACTCTTTATTTATTCAATCACCCTCAAACTTATAAATGTACCAAGAGCCTTTTTAAAGGCATACAACATGTCTTTTGAACTTACAACTACCTCTAACCGCCTAAAACTAAACTGACCCTACATATTCCATTTGTTGTATTTGTGCGACTTTTACATTTTTTTACAATTTTGTCAATATTTGTTGACAACTTTTGTATTTCTTACATTTTTTGAATTTTTTTGAATCAAGTGACCTCATAATGATCTAAAATGACTTATTTAACCCTATTACAAAGAGAAAATGCAAAATTTGATCATTTTTCATGAATTTCCAAAAATGGAGATATGATCATGCAAAAGGTGCTCCTACACCAAGCTCATTGTCGATAAGGTGTATCCAACACAAACTCAGAAATTTGAAATTGTGAATAGGTAGCTTGCATTGCACAATTGAGGTCTCTTGTATAAATAAATAGGTTGATAGAATTTGAACCAATAGGTGCAAGTGGAGAAATTTGAATTCTGGGAGGGAATTTGATCTAGCATTGAAGGAATTAATGGTAAAAGTGATATGAAATGGGTACGTAGGAATTCTAGTTGGTGATTTGAAAGATATTAAAAAAAATTATAATTCTAACCAGTTTTAATTTTTTGTTCTAATTATTTTAATTTTTTGTTTATTTGTAAATAATACTTTAATAATTACGTGTTTATTGTAAAATTGCATTGCATAGTGAGCTTGAGAATTTGTTTTTGTCATTTTTGCAAATAAATTCAATAAAAGATTGGTGTATATGGACATGGTGGAACCAATAGTTTGTAAAAAAAGATGAGAAATGGAACATGTTTCATTGTATTTTGTTAAAATATATTTACAACTCATTCAGTTGACAATGGCTTTTGTACATGTCAACTCACTTTGAATGCATGTCAACTCACTTTTAATGCAATAAGACATATATTTTTGATAAAAAAAAATCCATTTACATTAGCCTATCATTGGGAAGGCGACAAAGATTACTTATACTGTGGAAATAAGTATATCAACTTGCATTCACCTAATATTGGGAAGGTGGCAAATAAATATCAAGTTGCATTCACCTAATATTGAGAAGGTGGCAAATAAATAGTCTACCTATGATAGGACATATTGTGAATTTGATATGAACCTGTCCTATCATATTTAAAAGGATATTTACATTTTTTGCTAACTCTTTTATTGCCCAAAAGTGGGCCCCAAGTTGTCACATACTATACCCACGACATGTCCTATGCCCACGATCGGCTCCTCTCCCTTAGATATCCATTTTATAAAATATTTTTAAAATTGGTTTTGTCAAATGAATATTCAATAAGAGATATCTTGTATTTAAATAAAAAAAATTCTTCTAATTTTACATAGTTTTAGACTTTAAAGTTTAAGCAAAAGTTTTAGATCTACAAATACAATGTCATGGATAATTCATTATTAAAATTGACTTTAACAATAAGGTTTTAGATCTACGAATACAATGTCATGGACAATTCATTATTGAAATTGACTTCAACAATAAGACTAATTACTTTATTTTCAATATTTTTGGATGAAATTAAAACCTGTCTAATTTTGCAAGTCTTTCAAACTTCAAACCTAATTAATTAATTTAAGAATAGTCATAAAATTATTAAAAATCAATGATCCCAAGCCTCAACACCAATTACATTTGTCCACAAAAAGATTTTGGAAAATATTATTTATTAATTTTTAGGTAGATCATACACATGCACATTTTTACCTCTATCAAAGTTTTAAAAATATGTCATTTTTATAAATAATTTATTAACCAACGTTTATCATCTAAATGTTAGAATAAATTACATATTTAATAAATAAAAATAAAATCCTACATTTCATATGTTTAAATATTCTATCTAGAAGTGCTCCAAATATTTACCCCAAGTACAACTAACTTTGGTTTTCAAGCATGATAATTTCACTTTTTATTTTATTTTATACCAACATTACTTTGCACTCACTCGTGTAAAATAAAATGATAACTACTTATAAACAACTAAATTCAAATTTTCAAACAAGAGACAAATTTAAATTAACTTAGATGACTATTTACCCCAAGTACAACTAACTTTAATTTTCAAGCAAGATAATTTCATTTTGTAAGATACCCAAAGTTTACCCAACAATTTTCACCTAAGTTTTAACTTAAAAGTGAATAACTCAAGTTTCCAAAAACATAGATTTCTTTTTCTTTTTCAACAACACAATTGCACATTGCATAAATGTTTTTCACATATCATTGCATGAATGAAATAATATTACATAATCCCAAGTAGATGAAGCTCATCTTTTCCAATAAATTTTACAATTGATCCATGATCATGTTCATATACAAATTTACAACTTACAAGAGTGCAAGGTCAAGGTTTCCACCTATGGATCACACTTCTTCTATTCTGCAAGACTTGACAGCCGATTGCAAGAGGGAGAGCATCACCCAAGTGCTTTTCCTCCAACCACAGACTTAAGTGATTCCCTGCACATCTTCCTACCCAATAAGATGGCCCTACCCTTCAATGAAGATTTTGGTATGAAAACCATAAATCATGTACACTTGAGTATCCGGTGTTGTGTCCTACATATCTAGTATGACCATACAATGGATACCCTCCAACTACACATGACTCTACTAACTAGTATGCAACCCTATATCATAGTGAATCGACTAGCAGTGGATTTTACACCTACTCTAGCCAAAGAATTCATATATGTAACAAATCCACTTTCTAGGAAGTGGTGTCATATGTTCACCCACCCTTACTCAACTTGGAAAATATAATGACCTAAGCAAACTCTTTTCTTGGTTTTAACAATCATAAACAAGTTTTTCATTTAAAAGTGTTGACACACAAATATTGATTTAATAGACCAAATAGGTTTAACACAATATCTTGAATACCCAATTACATACTTGTAATACTCTAGGTCTAGTTACTACCTCTTTTTAGTTCTTTATTTTTAATCATGGAAGTAAATACTCTCTTACTGAATACGTAATTAGTTAAATACTGATGACTTCATGTCACCAACTAGACACAACGGGTATCAATCTAAAGCATTGTCAATATGTAGATATGAATAATAATTCAGATTTAAACTTGATTCAATAAGATCACTTCTTTGTATTGATTTTCAAACTCTTTGTTGTCTTATCCAGTATGGCTCCATTCTTCTAGGATTCCATAACCAGTTTGGTTATCCTTGACATTAAATGATATATAAAATCTTATGTTCATAGTAATATCAAGTAATAGTAAGTCAACATAATAAGCTATTTATCTTCTAGTAAATTCAACTAAGAACCTTTCAACTAGTATTCAATTTCCTCATGGCTCTTTCCAATTTATCCTTTGCATCATTTATATAATATACCTACGTTTATATGTTCATAAACAATCATATATCCTTTCCCTCAATATGAGACATATATTCACATGTTTAAGATATATGATAAGTCGATATCCAATCTGGAGATCATTTTCTACTTGAGAGGAGTCTATGCTCCTACACCTTAAAATCTCCTTGCATTACAACTTTGGTTTGCCAAGACATAATTTTCTCTTCTTAGAATACCATGAATAGGTATTAATAGACTCTAGGTCAAATATATAAGATAGTATCAATCAAAAGATGATGAGGACGTATTTATGTATTCTAACTCTCATGTTAAAATAGTAAAGACAAACATGTTTCTATAATAATTTCAATCCTTCCATTGCAAGCATCATAGATCAATCAACAATGTAAATACGATGTTGAATTTTAGACTATTATCACATTGTTCTATAGTAACTTCTCTTTTTCATAATAATCAAGCAATATATTTAAAATAGTTGTTTATCATACTCTATAGATTCCCCAATCCAACTTATATATAATCTAGCTAACAATACAAGATTTCATAACTATTTAATAATAATAGAATGCCTACCAGAATAGTACAACCATTTCCAAATAGCACTCAACTCAGTTTCAAAATAAAAAAGGGGAAAAAGAAGTAAGAATATCAAACATGCCTGGAAAATATAGCTTCCAATGAAAGACTGCAACTCTTTCTCAAATGTGAATGGCTCTCCTTATTTCCTTCTACGTTCTCAACTCCACAACCAACTTCTTCTCACTCAAGAAATACTCTAAACTCCCAAAATCACACTACAATGATGCTCTCAACTCACTCAACAATTTGTTCTCAAACTCACAAAATGAACTCTACAAAAGCACTCAAATGAACATAGAAAAAACAACAAAGCTTAATAAACTCAGCAAAAATGAACACCCAAATACTAAGATGCTACTCTCTATTTGTAAAGAAATGGAGGGAAAATAGTTGCTACATAAAAGTTACTCGATTCACCATCTTTATTACTGATTTCCACCTCTCTAACCGAAAATAAGAACTCAAAACCAAATCTACAACCCTACAGGTTGACTAAGCAAGTTAGGTGCTACTTTTTCTCATTGTTGTTAGTTTAAATTTGCAAAAAAAGTCAGTTATTTGACACATACAAATCCCAAAATGAAGTCAATTTCTAACTCTTTGTTGAGTCATGCAAATCAATTGGCACATGCTTATTTACCAAGCCAAAACTCCTCAGAATAATGTTGCACAATTTAATGCTTGTACTTTCTAATTTTACTTGCCTTTTATTGTGGCATTTTGACCCACTATTTGTTACAGTTTACGCGCCTGAGCTAGGTGACGTAGCAGATTTTATAACCACTAAATGATATTGTTTTATATGTCATGCATGGCATGTAAACTCTCCACTATGTGTGGTAAACTTGCTATTATTTGGCTAAATCCACGTACTCCATAAAATGCATTCAATATGCTTTATTGAATATACTTCCATCACAATTTGTATAATATTAATAGTATGCTTTTAGTGTGAAATAATGTCCAACACATATACTTATATTAACTATAGTATGGAAACTTGTGGTCCTTTAAATTGATTCCCAAGGTTAATATTTTCTTCTAGCTTTTTTTCCAGAATAAAGTCTTAACTACTTATAATTTGGTCAAGAGAGGTTTTGTGATTCCTAACAGATGCTTTCTCTATGAAGAGGATGTTGAGAACTCCTTTCACCTTTTGATTGGTTGCAGATTTGTTACAGAGGTGTGGGCTCATGTTTTTTCTCTCTAGAATCTCGGCTAGGCGTTCCCTTCTTTGATTGGGGATGTGTGGTCTCAATGGGTTGGACCTTCCTCCAATCCTGCTCTGCTTTTTCTTTGGTCTCTTTCTCTTCCCCATATTGCTTGGGGTATTTGGCTTGAGCGCAACAACAAGATTTTTAGAAGTTTGGCTCTTCCTGCTAACTCTATGCTGCTATCAAAGAAAACTTTGTCTTGGGGATTTCCTTCCATAATGGTCTGAGGATAAGGCTCAATCTAGATGACATTTCAATAGCACATAATTGGAAGCTTCCATATGATATTTTCGTTCCTCTCTATAAAGGGAAAGCCTCTAGAGATGATGTGGTTTGGAAAGCTCCTCTTGATGGTTGGGCGAAGGTTAACTTTGATGGAGTTGCTAAAGGTAATCCAGGTCCAACTGGTTGTGGGGAAATGTTAAGAAATTCTAATGGTAGGTTCATCTCTGCAGTGGCGCTCCCTTTGGGAACCCAGACGAACCACTATGTGGAGGTGGCTACAACCTATCATGGCTTGAAAATGGCCTAATTGAAGGGTTATAAGAAGGTATGGCTTGAGGGGGATTCTCTCAATATTATCAATGATCTAAAGAAATGCTTTGCTCCCTCATGGAGTGTTGAAGCCATCATCTTGGATGCTATTGAAATCCTTAACTCCCTTGATGATTATTATATATCACATATATTTCAAGAAGGAAATGGATTAGCTGATATTTTTGCTAATCTTGGTGTTAGGGGTCCTAGGGAATGGGAGATGAACGACCCTCTTCCCATTGAGGTAACTGCATGTATAAATCACAATTTTCAAAATTGCCAACTTCGCTAATGACCTCTTAATGCTTTGGACTCGCATGGCTATTTTCACGTGGCAAGTAATTATTTGGAGTGATGGCGAGCTAGATAATAATCGGGTGGATGGTACCTTGCTTGATCTTCGTATGGGGAGGCATTCGAAAATCATTACTTACCTTTGCCATAATACCGTTGCCACACAAATTGTGGGCATTTTTCTCTCCTTCTTGAGGTTTCTCCTTATCGCTTGCAAGGTTCTCAAACTTCTGTCTTTGGCAAATTTTGGGGCCATGGGAGGCGACAGGAATCGTGCGGAGCCTTTTTCTTGCGACTCTATTAAGAAAAAGGAGGAGGTGTAGCGTATTTTGGATAAAGGTGGGCTCACACCTTATCTGGAAAGGTTACATGGAAACAACCCACAGGTGACAACTATGTTTGCTAAAGCCTAGAATAATAGGGTTTTAAAACTAGGGAGTACAAAGTTTGATGTAAATGAGGATTTCATAGCTAATATCACTAGGCTCTCGACAGAAGGTAAGAAGGTCTACAGATGCAAGGAGTTGAAAGTTGCCATGTAGGTGTTTTTCAAGGGGAATGAATCTCAAGACCTTAAGTTGGCTAAGAGTGGTGGGCACCAGAGGAGCTCACTCAAAGTGGTTTGGGGGGATTTCGCTAAGGAACTTATGAGATATATTACCCTCGAAGGTCATTTTTTTTGGTAAATGCTTATCACTTTGTCCTCCTTTATCTTTTGGTGTCTTTGGAATCTGGGTTGAAAGATCACAAAATGAATTCCAAGAACCTGGTGTTGCATTCAAAATAGGGCTTATTCTGTTAATTACAGATTATGCTAAATCCTTTGAGGTTTCCAAACTACTTGGCACTTCCAAGGGTAAGCAACAGAAGCTGGCTAAGGAATATGATACTATCTTTGAAGAGGAGCCAGTCTGCAAGAAAGGGAAAAAGAGGAAACTTGTTATTGAGGAGGAGTTTGAATATGAGGAGGACATGAATTATGTCTTGGACTCCCAAGCTTCCTTGGAATTGGTATCGTAGCCTACAAATGTGGGAATGTTTGGTAAAGGGGAGTTGGGTCCTAATTTGAAGGGCTATGATACTGGTAGCGAGCAAAAGGTTGATGATAAGCCGATTAATATTGAAGCTCCTTCTACTACTCGTAAGGGAAGGGTTGAGTCCCTGCCTTCCCCTATTTTGTAAACCAAGAGAAAGAAGGACCTGAAAGTGGGCAGTAATAAGAAATTGGCTATCAGGTTTGCCAGCTAGTTGCTGGAAATGCAAGCTACTTCTCTCTTGAAGGATGCTAGTGGGCAAGATGTTGTGGACTCCCCAGGTGTGGACTTGGGTATGCTAAATAGAAGGTCTGTTGCTGAGGATATTGTTGATTCAATTGCAAGCTTCAAATGTTGATTCCTAATGGTAAAGGTAAGCAAATTTGTGTTAGTCGGGATAGAGTTAGCTCTTCTAAGGAGGATACTATTGTGGGTAAGGGTGTTTTTAACTTTGACCGTAAGGAAATATCTACTGTTCTGGGAATGGCTAAGGAGAGTTCTATTTCTTTGTTTAAATTGGTTAAATGGGTGTTTCATGAACTCAACATGACCAATGTTTAGGTTCATGGGGCGGTGAGTAAAGTGGGAGAGTCCTCGGTTCATAATCAAATTGTTGAGTTGTTTGAATCTTTGAAGATTGCTATTGAGCAAACTCTAAATATGAAGCAGATGTTAGAGCTAAGAATCTTGACCCTTGAGGACCAAATGGAAAGGATTAGTGCCACTTTGGAGAAGGGTGGGGAAGGGACTAAATCTATTGTGAAGTATGAATTTGTTGGCATTTCTCCACCTGTGGAAATGGCAAAGAAAAGCAAGGAGATTGTTCCTGGTGAGGCTGTTGGTGCTGGTGGCAGGCCTGTGGAGGAAGAGGTGTCTATTGATAAGGTTGGGGGTGTGCAAAATGTTTTGATTAGTGAGGTGAATGTGGGTGGTCCTGGTGTGTGTACGTGTAATAATACCAAGGTTTAGGCTGGGGCTCTTGCTAAGGATTTTTCTGAAGTACATATGACTTTTAGAAGACAGGGATGAGCGACATGGAGGTTGATGATATCCTAAAGAATATGTAGTGTTGTTTTTTGTTCTTCCTTTTTGGTTGTTGTCATGTTGTTGGTTTACTGTGTTTTGGTTGTTGTGTGCTTATTGTAGTTGTCTTTTGAGTCAATTATCCTTTTTTGTAAAGGGTTTCGAGGCCCCTTCAAAACTTGCTTTACCTCTAATCAAAAACTATAGTACGGTACATCATTACTCACACACACACACACATATTACATATTTTCATATTTCAATCGATTACATATATTCAAATATCCATCACAATTAATTATATATATACACATATATTTATGTAAATTTGTCATTTGATTATATATATATATATATATCATTATTTACTACATATGGGTATACATAGACATTTCTATCTATGTATGCTCATACCTACATATGTAGATATGTATGCACCATTGCATATATACATACATATATATTCTATATGTATACGTACCCATATATGTATATTTACACAATATTTATCTTGAGCTCATCTCAAGGATTTTAACGCTAACACTCAAATTGACTAAACAATCAAATACAATAACCCTAACATTCATGTTAACTCAAAAAGCTATCAACATGGTTTATCGCATATGACACCAACTTGAAAACTTAATAGTGCTCCAAGTCTTCATTTTCCATATACCTTAGACTTGTTAAATGTGGTGTTCATGTTACTTGAATAATATTTGATCAAAACCTTTCAAAAGAAAACAAGGTATCAACTTCCTAGAAGTAAGATAAAAAATAGTATCTAAATTAATCAATTTGCATCTCCTTAAGGACAATAATTTTGATCATTGCATACATATAATCTATTGTACTAAAATTCTAATGAGAAAAAAATCACTTTTCTGATGGCATTGATTACTTATTTGCAAATGATTTAATTCCTTATCAATTCCAACTCTATGTTACTAGCTTCCATCTACATGGTTTCCAATTTAACTTTTGAATCTTTTGTCGTTCATCATAATGTAGGTTTTATATCAAGATATTATTTATTTTATCATTTTGGCATCACAATCTCCAATAAAGATCATATTTATGGTTTATATTCAATAGTGCACTCCCTTGTTTAAAAGGTTTCTCTTCTCGTTCTATCACAATCTTAAATATCATGATTTCATCATAAAAAATGTTTCATATCATGTTTACATTTGTGTTATAGCTCACATTCTAGTTTAATTCTATATTTACATTAAAAAAACTTTTAAATTCGAAGTAAATTAGCTTATAGGGAATTTTTATCTCATGTGTTTCCATCCAATTTATGATCACATAGCTCATTTATTTAATTTGTTGACCCCATCAAAAATAATAGTTCAACAAAATTATGTTAAGATTGAAGACTCATGATCCAACACACTCAATAAGTTCCCTGAGGTTTAATAATATCATTTGAGCCCATGAGTGAGACATGTGTATCCCTTTTATGTAAATTAAACTTCACTAAAATCTAATGACTCATCAAAACTTTAATGAGATCTATGGTCGGGGATCTAATGACTAGAGGAAAGTTGTTGAGCATTGGATTCTATTATTTTACTATGTGGATGACATGTGAACTTCTTGGTATTACAAAGTGTATTACTATGGACTCGGTGCCAATGTATAGATAACTTTGTTATCTGGTTGCCCATAAGTCTTAAAAACATAAGTAATCACCTTGAAATTGTGAGAAAACAACTTAAGAGCGTAGAAATCAATAATTAATAGTCAATGCATGAATCTAGAAAAAGTATGTGAAGTAAAGAGCTTATTAAGTTACAACACTATCCAACAATGAGCTCTAACCATGTGAAGATTAGTGGATAAGGATTAAAGGATAAAGCTAAATTATGCACCATAATGTTTGGTCATTTCAACCAAAGGGAAATATGTGTATCCTGACCTAAATTTTATTGTGCACTAGGTAATTAAGTCACAATCTTTAATGGTAAAACCAAAATGAAAGTGGATGCAAACTCTTAATTCAAAAAGACTTGGACAATGAAGATTGGAACAAAAGGATTCAAAAAAGTTCAAAAATGTTTCAGAGTATGCATATAGAATTTGCTATCATAAAAAGGCAAAGAGATCAAAAAATTCAAGACTAAGAACATGAAGTTTTAAATTTAGTGAATATATGTGTGTAAATGTGTCTATATATGTATACACACACACACACACACACACATATATATATAAGGAGGTTAAAACCAATCTAATATAAATACATAAGGACCCAAAAAATATGCATAAAGATAAGAGCTCTAATATAGAGACACATAAAGCATGCTTGCTAAAATCTACCTAAACCAAGGCCAATGACAAATTTTGTACCTATAAGCCTAGACATAAACAAGCCAAACTAGACCATGATCTTATCTATACTCATTGAAACTCAATGTAAATCATGAAAAAACAATTGAAAATATTTACAAGTCTAAAATATTGTGATAAAAGTTTAAAGTGCTTTGAATAAAGAAAGTGATCATATTTGTAAAATGCCAATTTTTCTCACAAGTAAATTTCCTAAGTTTTCACTTTCAAGTAAATAAACTATGTATTTTTTTTCTTTTTATAATAGAGAACAAATAAACATAGATGTCATAACAATAATCAATTTTGATTTCATTTCCAAAATAATATTCCATATATTACAATATTCCAAAGTACGTGTACAGAGTACATACATAGCCCAACCAAGCTTCAAAACAATAGATATACATGGTCCATGAATCTCCTTTCAAATCTTGGTCTTAGTTACCTGCTAAGGAGGAGAAGCATCACTCAAGTGATTTTTTGTCAACCATGGACTCATATGCGGTTCCCCACACATATATCATTTGATAGATGGCCCTACCCTTCAACAAAGAGACTGGTGGAGTAACATAATAACGACAACCATTATGGGCTTAGTGTTGTGTCCTACATAACTAGAACTTGTAGACTCTACAATCCTGAACTAGTATGCATAACTGGATCACAGTGAATTGACAGTGGAGCCAAAGGTAATCACATTACTTTGGCCAAAGTGTTCTCAATCAGTACTTCGAGTGACAGTCATCCTACTCACATACACTACTCAAGCTCAATTTGACTTTAGGCCATTATAAACTATGCATAGGTAAATTTCCTTCTACAGGTAGTCTTTAACCTTAGAAACAACCTATTCCCTTTCCCAAAACACAATGGTATTTCTACCCACAAAGTAATAATATAAGTTACCCTCCCTTCAATGGACAATCAAGTCCCAAGTGTGACAAGTTATGAGCTTTCCAAACAATCAAATAACTTAGCAATGAATAACCCTTAAGCTATTATTGTTTCATCATTCCTAATATATTATACTAATGATAAATAATATCTCCTATTATGGAGTATATACAAACACTTCGTAGAAAAGCATAACACAACTTCTTTTCCTTTCCATAAGCAAATACTACGATTTACTAATGCAAGCATTCCCATGCATTCCAAACAAATCAATCAAAACATTCATTCTTTCATAACAAAAGACAAATAAAAGGAGAATAGATCCTCATGCCTATGATTCACTTAATCTAATTGACTAATATGGATCTCAACCTTTCAATGTCAACTTGCTAGGCTTCACTTCAAATTACTATAACCACTCAATGCAAATCTCACAATAACCTCCTCCTCAATGCTCACAAAATGACCCTATCTCTAGAAAATATAGCTACAAAATATAAACAACAGATTATAACCTCAGATGTGCGTCCAAATGAGAGAGTTGGCTCATCTATTTATACAAAATATTGAGACATTGATGCCTAAGGAAATGGTATGCCATTCGACACCACTCAAGCATGCAAGTTGACTCATCTCATATAGGAAGGTGGTAGTATTCTAAGTTAATACTCAACATGGTAAACAATAGATCGACCTCCTTATATGGCAACAATGCTTGACTAAATCAAATATGCACATGTTCTATAGGTGAGAATCGAATTGCAAGTAATAAATACTTCTACAAGAAACAAAGTATTCATATTATGGTGTCAAGTTTCAACAACCTCCTTATTCTTTTGCCCGCAGTTTATCAAAGAATAGTTAACATTCACCAAGCAACACATATTATAGTCGAATTAGTCATAAATTGTCCAATCAACAGGTAAAGGACGAATCAAATCCTTAGAAATAGCATTTAGAATGTGCTTTAACCAAGCACGTCTATATGGGTGTGGTTTATATCTTTTATTCACGCATTTTAATCACTTAACACAACAGACTTAATGTTTAATATTTTCATCTCCTTTTATCCTTTTATGTATATGTATATATATGAATATATATGTATATATATGAATATATATGTATATATATGAATATATATGTATATATATACATATATATACCTATATATATATATATATGCATATATATATATATATATGTGTATATATATATATGTGTGTGTGTCATAATAGCATTAAAAGCTATTTAATTGATATATATATATATATATGTGTGTGTGTGTGTGTGTGTGTGTGTGTATATATAGAATCGATGATAAATAAGTTTGTCAAATATTCCACTTGTTATTTGATTGAATAAGTCCAAGTTAACAATTCATATATATATTATCATTTATATATATATATATACACCTCTATTTACATGTATATGCATGTATACATATGTATATATGTATATATCCTATATATATACATTCGATCATAATCAAGCACATAAACAATTACTATCTTATTGATAGGAAAAAATCTGTGTGATATATATACATATATAAATACATGTCGCATTGTCCCTTCAATATCACCATGCTCATAAGCAACCCGTCCATAAGTGTGCATAGGTACGTCTACCTATGTACTCTCATGTACGTGTTCCTTCATGCGTATGGTCTATCATTGACATGCATATGTATGCATATATATAAGATGTATGTTCACCTCATCAATCAAGCATAGTAATATAAAGAAGAACCCATAAACTCCAAACACATAAACATAATCCAAGAATGCACTCAACAGTAATCAAGATCCTTACCAATGCAAACACATCATACTAAAGGATGACTTACCAATTCCCAACTTTGTGACTTAACTAAACCATTCTATTGTGAGTGTGTGTATAAGCTTAGTTAGGTTTCGTTATAGGTTACTCGACCAAGTTCTTCTCCTGAGTGATACTTCCCCTCGCTCCTGGAGGATTGAATATGAACCTACATCCAACTTAACGCATTTCCATGGTAGTTAGTCGTTCATCAAAACAAGCATTTACATAATACATTTCATAGTTAGAATATTCAATTCAATAACCATTCAATTCCATATATGCATTCCTTCACATAACATTTAAATGAAATAGACATTCATTTATAATTCCCTGATAAGCAAAGTGCAACCACTTATATTTCTAATTAGAATTCTAAATGCATTCACACATGCAATAATTTACCCTAGCATAGTAATAGTAAATAGGTAAACAAACAATGGGGTGTGAAAATATTAACCTGGGAGGCAAAGGTCAAAATGACCATATACACATGGTACTAAAGACAAAAGATTCTAGAACCAATATTTTGAAAGAGGGAATCCCTAATCTTTCCATAAAAAATAAGGTTTGTTATGTAAACAATAACATATTTGTCAATATTTCTTTGACTATCCTCTATATAATTATTTCAAAGTTTTTTTCTTCCTTCTTTAAGCAAAAAATATGAGAAAGTCTTGATATTTATTGTTATGATACTTTATTTTCCTAAATATATTGTGATGATAAATTATCTAATTTTCTTTAAAAGTCATTGTTGATCTCCTCCTCTAAAGTTCTTTAGCTCATAAGGCTTACAATAAATAAAGAGGTCTTCCAAGGTGACTAGAAGGATCTCACTAGCTTCACAAGAGAAGTCAGTATTTCATTAATTTCATTGTTGGCTAGCCTTTAAATTGGAATGAATCCCAAAGAGGTCAAAGAAATTACAGTTAAAGGCTCCCTGATTTATTCCAAGCTCAAGGGAAAAGAAATTGATGCTCCAAATTGTTTTGAAAAATTAAATATATTAGGATATTTAGTATGGTATTGATGGTTGGGTGTAGGCGAATTTTGTTGAAAAAGGCCCTTTCAAGAAATTTTATGATATATTAATTCACTTATAGATACTTCTTCTAATAATGATAATTATGACACTTCTACTTATCCTTGTATTCCTATCAACACTTATCTAAAGTGATGGTTGAGGGATTGTGCAGAGTTTAGAATAAAGTCTACTAAGAAAAAGGTCAAACAATTGTTGCACACTTTAGAAAGGTAAGAAGAAACTAAGGGGGAAGAGAAGGGAAAGAAACCTTGATGTTGTGATTTAAATCATTAAATTTATAATTGTTTTATGTTGTAGCTAGTTTCTTATGTCCCCTTGAGTTGTTTTGCTTAGAATTTTTCTTAAAATTATGGTCTTTAGAAGATATACTTGATTATAGTTTATATTTTAGCTGATTGTATGAGCATGCAAATTTTCCCAGTGTAAAATATGTACTATATATGGGAACAATGACATTATTTACTCCTCATCCATCAAAAGGAATTTTAACTATATATATCAGCTACCTGAGGCCACCCTTTACACCCTCAAAACGAGAAGGTAGTAAGGCAAGCTAGACCATCCATTCGGTTATTGTCGTTCTCAAAGAAGGTAACTAACTTTCAAGAAAGAGCAGAGGAATGAATGCTTATCTTACTCCTCCTCGAATCAATATTCTCGTTTTGCCCGGATGGACAAGAAACGGTTA
Source organism: Sequoia sempervirens (assembly GCA_007258455.2). NCBI lineage: Eukaryota > Viridiplantae > Streptophyta > Pinopsida > Cupressales > Cupressaceae > Sequoia > Sequoia sempervirens. The sequence goes on along the minus strand of VDFB02338700.1, from coordinate 28,329 downwards.
ACTGGAGGGACATCTATCCTGAACTTCTATTTTGGGGAGCTAGCCACAACAATAACCAGAGGTGGGGATGGAGCCTATATATATAATATATATGTTCAATTAAATCAAGGTGAATGAATGTAACTAATACTATATTATGCACCTAAAATTAATGGGCATTTAGTTTCACATCAAAAAATAGATGGTGTTACATATGAACTAATGACTTGATAATCACATATGAAAAACATGTTCTAATCATAAATGATTTAATAACAAACACAATCTAGAGGAATAAAAAATGCCTTGGATACATAGATTAGGACTTTCAACCAAATCATACACCCTATTGACCATGATCTTTTTGGATCTCAGTTGTGTTTATGGTTTGTCCTTGATGACAAAATCACTTTCAGTTGGTTCTATTTGTTGATCAGTCTCAGTTTGGATCCTTATGCTTTATTATGGTACTTCTTTAATGTCATTGGCATTGGTTTACATTTAGATGGCTTCGGTTGGTTTTGACATTCTGCATTTATTCATGAACTTCCTTGTGTGTTTTCACAGTTGATATAGTTTGTTGTGTACTGATGCCTCGAGTTCCATGTGCAGACAGGTGGCATTCACTTAGATGTTTGTGATGATTAGTTTTGAATGAAGGTTCTTCAAGTGAAGGTATATCTTATGTTTATCATTATTGTTGCATATACTCCGTCACATGGTATTCAGCTTGCTTGCTTCATTGGAAAAATTCAGTCATCAACATATGATAGCCTATCAGATTTCATTGTTTGATCTCTTCACAATACATCAAATTGGTATATATATATTTGTATTGCTTATGCACTTAATATTGATATCTTTCTCTTGATCTTCCGTGCTTATACTTATTTAATTGGCTCGAAGGTGATTAACTTTGGTGAGTTTGTTTTGATAAATGACTGATTAAAGTCATATGTTTTTAACAATTTACATGAAGACTCTTTTGCACGAGTTTTGATCAGCATCTAAAGGTATCTCATCACATTTATCATAGATGGTAATGAGCTTTTGGGCTTCATACTTAAATGTTTAACTTTCAATGGTTTGGGCCTCATTGAATTTGAAAAATTGACTTTGGGTAAAGTCATCGATAGCCATCATTCTCCTTGAGCTTATATCAGCATTATGAGTTTCTTTGTCAAAAATTGAAAGTCACTTTGTACGTATTAAGTGCATGCCACTTGATGGTTATTATTATTATTGTAGTCGACATCTTTGGTGGATATATTGGGTTGACACCTTTATGATGATCATTATTTTTCTTTGACTTTGTGTGGATTTCAAATCTCTTTTCATTTCAACAGTCATCGATGGAAATGAAAGAATGATTAGGGAAAACTTTTTGAGTTTATTCACTTGGCTGGGTAAGGAACCCTAGCCACCACCATTGTTATCTGCCTCTCTGTTGTAACTTACATGGCCATTTCCTGAGATGTTGAGTCTTTGAAGCTGTCTGGACTATGAAAGCTCGACTTGTAGATTGGTCTTCATTATTCGATGGAAGTCATTGGTTGGCATAGAATCTCTGGTATTTATTTATTGCTGTACATACAAGTATCTTTATTTGGTGTTTTCTTTTTGCAAATGGCAGTCCTTAGGCGTTATTTTATTGGAAATCTCTTTATGGCTGGAGACGTTTTTCTTTGCATGATTAGATTTTTTTTTTGCAAAAGACATCAATGATTATTGTGTTCATTATCTGAAATGAAACGGTTACAAGGTAGAATATTCTTTGAGCATTGAGAGTTTATGTTTTTCTGTTTTGGGCAATCGTGGTTTTGATGAAAATGTATCAGATGCAATTTTGAGATCTCTTCTTCATCGCAGAATTTAATGCTTTCAACATTTGGGTATTTAGAAATATATGATTGATCATTTGGGTATTCCAAAAATTGTTTCTATTGATGATTACTGCATCTGTTTAGGATTTTGTAATTATAAGTGCAGATTTGAAAAAGCTTTGTGACTTATTCTTGTCAAAGCATTTATAAACCAATCAAAGTTTATTTATAGCTTGTTGTTCAAGGGATTACACTTGCAAACATCTACTTTTCTGACACATATCTTAAAACGGCAAGAGAGTTTCAGTTTCCTCTAAATAACGCATCTTTGAAGACCTTTTGTCAGACATACTAAAAATATTGTATAAAAAACCAGTGTTGAAAACACTGTGAGAACTCTGGTTGTAATTTTGAGATTATCATTCCTTGGCTATATGAAAATGTATGAATAAACTCTACAATAAAAATCTGAATAACAAGAGGCAGATATATTGTAAATTTCTTCTCTATATAGTATTTTAAGGATTCAATTATTGAATCCTTAGGGTATTCTGTAGACGAGAAAATAGAGAAATATGTGCTTAACTAAAAACAGAGAAATCCTCTGAGTTATTATTATTGTTCAAAACATAATTTGAGGGGTTGGTACTCCTTGAGATGGATGTCTCAAAACAAGGGGTTGGTGCTTCTTGAGTGGGTGCTCTAAAATTTTCCTATAAGGCATTGTGAACAGTTGATTAAAAGATTAAGCCTGCAAGGCATTTCAGGAGTGGTTTTTATACCCCAGGAGGGTTTTCCACTCAGAAAAATCTTGTGTCTCTTTGTTCTTCTAAGTTCTCACTGCTTTACTATGTTGTTGTTTCAATTCACTGTTGGGTTATTACTTTTCTCAATTCTATTTATGAATGATTACATTCAACTCATGAATGCATTAATCAGAGTAATATTGAGATCAAATCTGAGCTATGTTTTTGAATTTTTGAAAATTGGTCAAATCTGTTAAGACACTGATTCACCCCCCTCTCTCAGTGTCATTTTAACTCCAATAATTGGTATCAGAGCGTAGGGTCCTCTGATTGGTCTAAACCACTTAGGATTGATCCTGGTCTTGGAGTCTATTTTTAATGGCACATTCTCATGAAGGAGCTTCTGTAACTAGAGCTCCATTATTTGATGGAACGAATTATGTGTTCTGGAAAATCATAATGGAAGCATTTCTGGTTTCATTTGATGTTGATGTTTGGAGCATTGTGTTAAATGGGTACAATGTACCAGCCACAATACCCACTGATGCTGCTGAGAAAAAGAAGTATGAAACTAATGCCAGAGCTAAGCATGCCATCTTATGTGGTTTAACTAAAGATGTGTTTATTAAAGTCATGCATTGCAAGTCTGCTCAAGAAATCTGGGAAAACTTGAAACCATATATCAAGGAAATGAAAAAGTAAAATTGTCAAAAATCATTACTCTCAAACATCAGTTTGAGGAAATGAGAATGAAGGATGATGAAAAGGTAGCTGAATACTTCCTACGAATAGATGAAGTTTTCAATGCTATGAAAGGATTAGGAGAAGAAGTAAAAGAGTTTGATGTGGTTACAAAGGTCATTAGAACCTTACCGATTAAATTTGAATATAAGGTATCAGCCCTTGAAGAAAAGAAACATTTTGATAAGCTTACCTTAGATAGTCTGTAGGGAATCCTTACTGCCTATGAAATGAGAACGAGCAAAACAACTCAACTGGAAAAGAAACTGCCTTTAACACTGAAAAGAAAGAAAAAGATGAAGTTAGTGAGTCAGAGTTGTCTGATTCTAAAGAATCCCATTTTTTTAGAAAACTTAAAAAGGGATCAGGAAAATATAAGGGAAAACTTCCCTTTAAATTCTTTAACTGTGGTAATATAGGTCACTTTGTTGCAAAGTGTCCCTATGATGATCAAATCAGTGACAATGAGAAATCTGGAAAACGGCCTAAGAAGAAGACCTTTAAACCTAAACAAAATTCAACTTCAAAAAGAAGAAGAGTTTGTTTAGTAAAGATGAAACTGATATTGAGTCTGAAGATTCATCTGCAGAAGAAGTTGAAACCTTGTTCATGGCTAAAATTACTCAGCAAGAAGATTCAAACACCATTGATATTCAAGAAGGTGAAGTAGATCTTGAAAGTGAACTGAAATGTGCTTTAAAAGAGGTCAGAAAACTCATAAAACAAGTTTTGGCTTAAGAACATAAACCTGATCAAGAAATAATCTCTCTAAAAACTTAGCTTGAAGAAGCTAAAAGAGTTGAGGACTGTCTTCAAGTGAATGTAAGTTGCAAAGATCAAGAAATTCAAAAATTGGAACAAGAAGTTGTCTGTCTTAGAAAGGAAATTGAAAAATATGAAAGCACTTTAAAACTCAATGAGATGCTTAGCAAGCAGAAGTTGTATAAATATAAAACCAGTATTGGTTTTGAAAAGGGTGAATGTTCAATTGATAATGCAAAACAAAACCCCTCTTCTGAAATCAAGGGTTCAAGTCCAAAAAACTCCGATTTTGGTAAGAATCATGATCAACCCTTGAAAGGTAATAGATCATCTTACAGATACAATCCCTTCTATGGTTATTATTTTTTCTACAACAAATTTGGCCATAAGGTGAGCACTTGCAGGCTTATGAATCCTAGAATACCTAGGTTTGGTCTTAGGCAACACTATGGTTTTGTTAGACAGATCAGATGTTTTAAATGCAATGCTTTGGGACATTCTGTCAAATAGTGCAGAATTGATCTGCAATCGAAACAACAAAAAATTAAAAAGGTTTGGAAACCTAAGACTGTTAACAACATTGAGCAAACTATGTTGCTTCAAACTACTTTTCATTCCAAGAAAAATGACTTATGGGTCATGGACAGTGGATGTTCTAACCATATGACTGGTGACAAGGATAAGTTTATAAATCTTGAAGATTATGTAGGTAGATGTGTTAAGTTTGGTGATAACTCTGGTATTCAAATTAAAGGTAGAGGTTCACTTCTTCTGAATGAAGACACTTCTATCTATAATGTGTACTATGTGGAAGGTCTCAAGCACAATCTTCTAAGTGTTAGTCAAATATGTGATAGTGGTTATCATGTTCTTTTCACTTCGCAGGGATGTGAGATTAAGAACAAGCTTGGAAAGGCTGTTGCAGCTAGAAGGAGGGCAAAAGGAAACGTGCACAATCTTCTTGACACATCAAGCAATGACAATAATCAAGGTATGTGTCTAATGGGCCAAATTGAAGAGAGTTGGTTATGGCATAACAAATTAGGACACATAAAATTTAAAAATCTGGTTAGAATCAGTAAGAATCAGAATGTTAGAGGTTTACCAATCCTTAACAGGCCAGAAAATTATGTGTGCAAAGAATGTTTAAGCGGTAAACAAACTAAAATCAGCTTTAAAACAAAAGAACATTCTTCATCAAAACCTCTACAGCTAGTGCATACTGATTTATGTGGACCAACTAGAACAAGGTCTATTAATGGTGAAAAATACTTTATGTTGTTTGTGGATGATTATACTATAATGATATGGGTCACATTTCTTAAGCACAAATCAGAAGCCTTTGAAAGGTTCAAAATTTTTCGTAAAATGGTTGAAAAGGAATATGATTTGAAACTCAAATGTCTTCGATTTGACAAAGGAGGTGAGTTCACCTCTCAAGAGTTTATTGATTACTCTGAACAACATGGTATTAAAAGGCAGTATGCTGCAACTAAAACACCTCAACAAAACGAGGTAGTTGAACGTAAAAACAGAACTATAAAAGAAATGGCTAAAACAATGCTAAATGAAGCTAAGTTGCCTGATATGTACTGGAAAGAAGCTGTTCATACAGCTGTATACATTTTGAATAGAGTGCAGCTTAGGGTGAAATCTAAACACACTCCTTACGTGATCTGTATAGGATCTAGACTAGATTGCAGTATTTAAATGCTTAACTATTACAATGCTTTTACAATGATTATTCCAAGTTAATTAAATCAAAATTAACTTAAGGAAATAACAGAATGAAAGTAATAACAAGGTGATTATAACAGAAAGAAAGGAAATGAGCGACAGAAAGAGAGAGAAGAAGAGAAGTGCAAACAGTTGATAACGGAGTTCGTCACGAAAGTGACTACGTCTCCGGGTCCACTTCAATAGAGAGACCGATCCGATTAACTCCAAAATCGATTACAAAGCACCACAATCATTCTCCAAGCACTTCGGCAGCATAACAGCGCTCTGACGTGCGAGAATGACTCAAAGAATCTCCACAAGACCTCTCTTTCGATTATCTCCACAGCTTCAAGACTTCGTCACCTGAAAGAAAACTTCCTTTTCAACTCTCACCTCAAGCCCCCTTTAAATACAAAAAAATAACTCAAATTGGTTACTAACCAATTGATTTACAAGATATTCCTTATCTCTCCAAAAATCTTCAAATCTTCCATAATCCCCCCATTTTACATAATAAATCTTTGATAATCTCCCATATTTATATAAAAATCCATATTAAAAATTCCCTTAATATTTTTTGATTTAATTCAAAGCCCTTTATTTTCTAACTCCCGGGCTTATTCTGTTATGGAGGATTTTTGGTTAATCCTAAAAAGGATTATTTGTTGAAATTTTGGAGGGATTTAATTTAAAATAAGGGATTTCGGTTATCTAAAACTTAACAAAATAACCCGATGCCAACATATATCTCAGAGGATTCGCGTGGTCCAACGGTCGGCATTTCTTTTGTTGAGACAGTGGTCGGCGGTTCCAACCCCGCCGGCCACACATTATCACCAAATGGCGGATTTCTTAAACAATAAAAACAACCCGCCTATCATACATTTCGACGGCTATATTTGGCTTTGTGGTTACCGGAAGTTTCGGGTGAAGTGGAGGTTGTGGGTTCGACTCACAACTACCAAAATACTTTTGTTCAAACAAACTTAAAAATTGAAAACCGTCGACGCAGATAAAACACAGAACCGAGCCACGTGTCGCACCATAAAGGTGCCACGTGGCAAACATTGACTGGCCCCTTCCGCTGACATGGATGACAACTGTCACTAACGTGTAAGCTGACTCGACTGCTGACGGAGATGATGACTCGGATTCCACGTATACACTGACTGTACTGCCACATAAATGTTGACTGTACGGAAGGACACGTGTCAACGCATGATTCGTTGACCTTGCTGACGTCACCTGCCACATCATTGTGCCACGTCGACTTGTACGGATCGTACGGATTGCCACGTGTCAACTTTTGATTGGTCCATTCTCGATTTTGTACCACGTGCTGACGTCATCAGTATGGATGATGACATCATCAGTGTACACTTTGTCCACCAAGTCAACTGCAACTTTGACCGCTGATAACTCTCGCGTCCGATGTCGGATTTCGACGAAACGAACGTTGCCGGAATCGTCTCGACGAGCTCTTCAACTTGACGCTGCTTTCAACAACTTTTGATGATGCCATTTTTTTGCTTCCTGAACGCCCCTGATTCCAGTTTGACCCATGGTTTGACTGGCCATAACTCGTGCAAACGGACTCCTTTTTGCTCCGTTCGAGTTGCATTGGAACCAGGAGGCCGAGCTCTTTCTGATGGTGCAGATTTTGGAGAAAAATAAGACACTTCAATTTTCATTGAAAAATGTCCACTGGATCATTACGAACTATGGTATGGAAAAACAACTTCTGTGAAGTATTTTAAAATTTTTGGAAGCAAGTGTTTTATCAAGAAAGATGATGATAACCTTGGCAGTTTTCAATCCAAAAGTGATGAGGGTATCTTTTTGTGATACTCAACTCACAGCAAAGCTTATAAATGTCTTAACAAAAGGCTTAACAAGATTGTTGAAGTTGTTAATGTAAAATTTGATGAAAGACCACACTTAAATGCTGAATCTTTGCAGGATAATGAGGAAGAAGAACTTGAACTCGAAATAATTTCATAAGGAGCCGAAATAGCAAAGCCTAATGCTAAATCAACAAGCCCTGAAATTAAAGTTGCAAGTCCTGAAAAAGGTGCATCAAAAGCTCCTTTGAAGATTCTAGCCAAATATCACCCCAAAGTTCAAATAATTGGAGATAAAAATGCAGGAGTTCAAACTAGGAGAAAGGTTGTTGAATCTGATGAAAAGGATCAAATAGCTTTATGTTTAGTTACTCAGTTTGAGCCTAAAATTTTGAATGAATCTCTCACAGATTCATGTTGGGTTAATGCTATGTAGGAAGAAATTGATCAGATTGAGAAAAATTAGACTTGGGAGTTAGTCCCAAGACCAGATGACAAGAATGTCATTGGAGGCAAATGGATATACAGAAATAAGGTTCATGAAAATGGAAATGTTATTCGCAACAAAGCAAGTTTTGTCTGCAAAGGCTATGATCAACAAGAAGGTATTGATTTTGGTGAAACCTTTGCACCTGTTGCTAGATTAGAATCTATTAGAATATTCTTGGCTTATTCTGTTTATAAAGACTTTACTGTTTATCAAATGGATGTCAAAACTACTTTTTTAAATGGCTATTTAGATAAAGAGGTCTATGTTGAATAGCCTGAAGGATTTATTTGCAAAGATAGGCCTAATCATGTTTACAGATTGAAAAAGGCCCTCTATGGCTTAAAACAAGCACCTAGAGCTTGGTACTCTAGGCTGGACAGTCATTTGATTTCAAATGGTTTTGTTAGAGGAGGTGTAGACAGTAATCTTTATGTTAAAACTAAAGATTTTGATATTTTGGTTGTTGAAATTTACGTTGATGACACTATCTTTGGCTGCAATAATGTTACTTTGAGTAAAAAAATTCTCTCAGCTAATGAAATCTAAATTTGAAATGTCAATGTTGGGAGAGTTAAATTTCTTCTTGGGTCTTCAAATATCTCAATGTGAAAATGGAATATTTCTTTCTCAAACCAAGTATGCTAGAGAGATGCTTAGGAAATTTCAGATGGATGAATGCCATCCAGTTAGCACTCCATTGGTTACTGGATGCAAACTTACTAAGGTTGATGATTCTCCTGATACAAATCAAACTGAATATAGATCAATGATTGGCAGTCTGTTATATTTAACTGCTTCTCGTACTGACATCATGCAGGCAGTTTGCACTATTGCATGGTTTCAGGTATCACCTAAAGAACCCCACTCCACTACTGTTAAAAGGATTTTTAAATACATTCAGGGCACTCTTGATTATGGTCTTTGGTATCCTAGAAGCAATGATTTTTCATTAATTGCATATACTGATGTTGACTGGGCTGGTTGTTTGGATGATAGGAAAAACACCAGTGGTGCTGCATTCTTTCTTGGTGATCGTTTAGTGGCATGGCATAGCAAGAAACAAGAATCTATTTCTCTTTCTACTGTTGAAGCATAATACATTGCTGCCACTTCATGTTGTACTCAAGTTCTTTGGATGAGTCAAACTCTATCTGATATGGGTATTGAAGTTCCTAAACCTGTTTCTATTCTCTGCGATAACACAAGTGTGATAAATATCTCCAAAAATCCTGTTATGCACTCTCGAACTAAACATATTGCTATCAAGTTTCATTTTATGCGAGAAAAGGTTTTGGCTAATGAAGTATGTTTACATTTTGTTGGATCACAAGATCAAGTGACTGATATTTTTACTAAGCCCTTAGCAAAAGAGTTATTTGAAAGGCTGAGTCTTTGATTGGGAGTTATCTCTCAATCGTTACTTCTCTAATTCACCAAGCTTCAACTTAGAGGGAGCATGTTATATGTTTTGATTCACTTACAGCTCTCCTACAATCTTGGTTGCTGCATTGTTACTCTTTTTGTAGTAGATTCTCATGGTACTTAGTTGGCTTCTCAGTTGTGTTTCATGGCACTACACATTCTTCTCTTCTATCCTTTGTCTTTGAGGCAAAAAGGGGGAGAGTCATTTGTGTTTTTCCATCAAGGACAAAGGGGGAGTTTGTTGGATCTCAGTTGTGTTTATGGTTTGTCCTTGATGACAAAATCACTTTCAGTTGTTTCTATTTGTTGATCAGTCTCAGTTTGGATCCTTATGCTTTATTATGGTACTTCTTTGATGTCATTGGCATTGGTTCACACTTAGATGGCTTCAGTTGGTTTTGACATTCTACATTTATTCATGGACTGCCTTGTGTGTTTTCACAGTTGATATAGTTTGTTGTGTACTGATGCCTCGAGTTCCATGTGCAGACAGGTGGCATTCATTCAGATGTTTGTGATGATCAGTTTTGTATGAAGGTTCTTCAAGTGAAGGTGTATCTTATGTTTATCATTATTGTTGCATATACTCCGTCACATGGTATTCAACTTGCTTGCTTCATTGGAAAAATTTAGTCATCAACATATGATAGCCTATCAGATTTCATTGTTTGATCTCTTCACAATACATCAAATTGGTATATATATATTTGTATTGCTTATGCACTTAAGATTGATATCTTTCTCTTGATCTTCTGTGCTTATACTTATTTAATTGGCTCGAAGGTGATTAACTTTGGTGAGTTTGTTTTGATAAATGACTTTGATTAAAGTCATATGTTTTTAACAATTTACATGAAGACTCTTTTGCACGAGTTTTGATCAGCATCTAAAGGTATCTCGTCACATTTATCAGAGATGGTAATGAGCTTTTGGGCTTCATACTTAAATGTTTAACTTTCAATGGTTCGGGCCTCATTGCATTTGAAAAATTGGCTTTGGGTAAAGTCATCGATAGCCATCATTCTCCTTGAGCTTATATCGACATTATGAGTTTCTTTGTCAAAAATTGAAAGTCTCTTTGTACGTATTAAGTGCATGCTACTTGATGGTTATTATTATTATTATTATTATTGTGGTCAACATCTTTGGTGGATATATTGGGTCGACGCCTTTATGATGATCATTATTTTTCTTTAACTTTGTGTGGATTTCAAATCTCTTTTCATTTCAACAAAGTCGTTGATGGAAATGAAAGAATGATTAGGGCAAACTTTTTGAGTTTATTCACTTGGCTGGGTAAGGAATCCTAGCCGCCGCCATTGTTATCTGCCTCTTTGCTATAACTTACATGGCCGTTTCCTGAGATGTTGAGTCTTTGAAGTTGTCTGGACTATGAAAGCTCAACCTACAGATTGGTCTTCATTATTCAATAGAAGTCATTGGTTGGCATTGAATCTCTAGTATTTATTTATTGCTGCACATACATGTATCTTTATTTGGTGTTTTCTTTTTGCAAATGGCAGTCCTTGGGCGTTATTTTATTAGAAATCTCTTTATGGATAGAGACGTTTTTCTTTGCATGATCAAATTTTTTTTTGCAAAAGACATCAATGATTATTGTGTTCATTATCTGAAATGAAATGGTTACAAGGCAGAATATTCTTTGAGCATTGAGAGTTTATGATTTTCTGTTTTGGGCAGTCGTGGTTTTGATGAAAATATATTAGATGCAATTTTGAGATCTCTTCTTCATCGTAGAATTTAATGCTTTTAGCATTTGGGTATTCAGAAATATATGATTGATCATTTGGGTATTCCAAAAATTGTTTCTATTGATGAAAACTACATTTGTTTAGGATTTTGTAATTATAAGTGCAGATTTGAAGAAGCTTTGTGACTTATTCTTGTCAAAGCATTTATAAACTAGTCAGTTTATTTATAGCCTGTTGTTTAAGGTGTTACACTTGTAGACATCTACTTTTCTGACACATATTCTTAAAATGGCAAGAGAGTTTCAGTTTCCTCTGAATAACGCATCTTTGAAGACCTTTTGTTAGACATACTAAAAATATTGTATAAAAAACCAATGTTGAAAACACTGTGAGAACTCTGGTTGTAATTCTGAGATTATCATTCCTTGGCTATATGAAAATGTATGAATAAACTCTACAATAAAAATTTGAATAACAAGAGGTAGAGATATTGTAAATTTCTTCTCTATATAGTATTTTAAGGATTCAATTATTGAATCCTTAGGGTATTTTGTAGACGAGAAAACAGAGAAATATGTGCTTAACTAAAAATAGAGAAATTCTCTGAGTTATTATTATTGTTCAAAACATAATTTGAGGGGTTGGTACTCCTTGAGATGGATGTCTCAAAACAAGGGGTTGGTGCTCCTTGAGTGGGTGCTCTAAAATTGGCCTATAACGCATTGTGAACAGTTGATTAAAAGATTAAGCCTGCAAGGCATTTCGAGAGTGGTTTTTATACCCCAGGAGGGTTTTCCACTCGGAAAAATCTTGTGTCTCTTTGTTCTTCTGAGTTCTCACTGCTTTACTGTGTTGTTGTTGTTTCAGTTCACTGTTGGGTTATTACTTTTCTCAATTCTGTTTATGAATGATTACATTCAACTCATGAATGCATTAATCAGAGTAATATTGAGATCAAATCTGAGCTATGTTTTTGAATTTTTGAAAATTGGTCAAATCTGTTAAGACACTGATTCACCCCCCCTCTCTCAGTGTCATTTTACTCCAACAGATCTTACCTTCCCAAAATTTTTGCATATGTGGGTTTTTAAACAATGTTTTATTGTAGACACAAAGCATTATAGTTTTGTATGCTCCTTTTATGCATAATTTGTTACTGTCCACTAAATCAAAGTTCATTTTCCTAATGAAAAATAATTTTGTCCTTACCAAATCATTCTTTTAGGTATAAATAAATAAGATTCTAAAAGGATCAACCTCTCTTGAATATTTATATAATCAAAATAATACACATGTAAAAGTAAAACCTAACAAGAAACTAGAATTCTCTCAATCTTGTATGATAAGATTAACATTAGCATACCTCCTTAACCTAGGTTAGTTGTGTAGATGTCTAAATTTGGACACTTAGTTTATCCAAATTCATCCCCTTTCGTCTTGTTTTCGTTAATTAAGTAATACTACTATTATTTAATTAATAGCTTTAATTATGCCAAATCCCTAAGGTATTTAATCAATAATACCTTATCTCTTTAATCCTCCTTCCATCAATTGAATTAAATAAATATTCCATTTATTTAATTCCCTTCATGTCACATCCTCCATCATTTTTATCTTATCTTAATCCTTCTTCTAATCCCATTATTAAGGTGTGCACATGCCTAATCCTTGATTAGAAAGTGTCACATCCTCCAACTTTTGCAAGTTGGCCTCTAATCTCTCTTAGCCACCTAACCCCCCTCTAATCCTTCATTACTCTTCCCCATGTGATCTTTGACTTGTCACATCAAGTCACATGTGAAATCTAACCCTCTTCTAATCTTCATTAATTAATCTAATCAAGTATTTGCACAATCCTAATCACCCCTTTAGTCAACTCTCCCCATCCCCCAAGGAATTTTTAATTCCTTTTTATTTATCCTAGGCTCCTCTCTTCCCCATGTGAATTTTTAATTCACCTTTTAATCCCCCAATGCACCCTTTGGAATTTAAAATTCTTTCCCATCTCCCCATGTGAATATTTGAGGAATTTTTAATTCCTCACTTGTCCTCTCTCCCACATGGGGACAAGTACTTCCTTTATGAGGAGATCTTGTCCAATCCCAAGGTACTTTGTACCCCCTCCATGTCATGTCCTTTTCCCTCCACCTCATGTCCACTTCACCTTTTAGGGCTATCTCACATGCCACATGTCAAGATGTGAGGGCTTGTGAGTTCTCAACTCACCTTAGCCCTACATCTTGATATTTGGTGGATCAATCTCAACCGTCCATTTCCCCTAGGATTTCCCAAAAATCCTATAAATACCCCCTCTTTTCTCTCATTTTGGAGAGATCATTTTGTGTAGCCAAACTCTTGCAGTTTTACTTCTCAATCCAGACTTAGCTATTTTCATGTTTCCAAGCATCATTTGCATCTCACATCACAGATCTTGTGCCATCTAAGGAGCATACACATCCAAGACCGAAGGGCCAACCAAAGGATCGACTCAACACAAGGTATAAAGTTCCATTTCGTGGCTTTGTCTTGTTTTGTTTCCAACTTAGGCTAATCTCGAAGTGTAGGTTGTTTTAGTGGTTTATTTGTGCTCTTTAACTTGTTGCTTGTTTTCTAACACCTATTTCGACCTATCACAAGTTGATTAGGCAATTGCATTTCACCTAACCAAATAGGAGGTATGTTTTACCTTTTCAAGTAACATAAAACCATTTTTCCTAGTCATATGAATACCTCAAGGTTTTATGACCTTAATTTTTCCTTATGTTTCCACTAAAACAAAATGTAACTCCCTTTAGGCAAAGTGGTGATATTATAACCCAAAGACATGGAGATTATCTATGATGGAATGAAAATTTTATTAGCTAAATTAATTATCTTCAAGGCCAATTAAGTTTCTAGTGTTACCTTAATACAAAACAAGAATAGTGAGATCTTAGTTTGTGTTATGTTGAAAAAGATTAACCTATTGGAGCTCAATTTAATAGTGCAAAAATTACTTGGGTGCCAAACCCTTTATGCATTATGCCCATCATCTATAAGTGTTATGATAAATCTTTAAATGGATCCACCTTACTCAAAGTTGTATAAATATTCTTTCTCATCATCTCCCATGTTCCTATCATATGCTAAAATTTCTAAAAATACAAGAAGCTTCTAAGTCTAGGAGTGATTTGATAATTTTTTATAGTTATTACAAAGTTGCAAAGTTTTTGTGGACAACCAAGAATATTCTTCCTGTCCAACCTCTTGTCTTAATTGTCACACTCACATGGAAATTCTATAAAATTTACCAGGTCCTTTCTTCTCTTCGTTTCTTTCAATTCCATCAATTTAAAAGATTTTGACAAACATCCAAACTATTAAGAATATTACATCATTAACATAGATTATTAGCGTGTCATTGTAATAATTATTTATTTGTATTATAAGTATTTGTTTGAATTGTTAAAATAACTTTTGTATTTATAATTTTTTTATAAGAAGTTTTCAAAAATATAAGACATTGAATTTCTATAAATATTTAATATATCATTGAACAAAATATTATTATTTATTTATGTATTAAAATTTCTAGACTTCTATTTGGCTCTACCCAGATTCTCAATATGATATTAGAGTAGGGATTCTTATATTGAGAGTCTATCACTACTTGTGGTCTTCATTCCATTATTAAAAAATAAAGCACTTTGTTTAGAGTCCTATTACAAATTCAACTAGATTCTAGCAAAGGAGGCCCTTGGTAGGCTACAATGTGGTGATTGTCATGTTGAATTCTAGCATGGTTGCTACCCTCTAAATTCTAAAAAGGATTGCCATGCTCATTGCTTATTGTAGGAGGCCTCTAGCAAGTAATCCAAAATAATTTTGCCCAACTCTCCACAACGGCTAGTCATTTTAGAAAACATGAATTCTTCCCTAATTAATTCAAAGGAGTTGTGATAAGACGTGGAGCAAGATATTATGCTAATTTACTTGTAGAAAATGATAAGATTTGTTAAGGATTGAAAAGCAAGCAAAGGAAAATAGAAAATGCCTATGATAGGCGAATTGATTTGGATTTTAGGATTGCTTTTGGTGATAAGTTTCCTTTGAATCTATATGAATGTTGCAATCTACTTCCTTAAAAATGTTTGCAACCCCTTCTTTTGGAGTGCTCACATTGAGCTTCTCTTTCCTTGTTGCCTTGCAAAGTTGTTCTTTCTTGGCCTTCTCAATATGAGCCTTCTTTCGATGAGACACCTACAAGTGTGTTCTTAAGCTTGGAATTGATGATATTCCAAAGCTTGCATGTTCTTAAGCTGAAGACTTGTGGAGATAGTGCTTTCTTTTTAACAAAAATGACTACATGTAGATTTGGAGAGTGTTGAGAAGAGAAAAGACGATAATCAAATTGTCAACTCAGTAATTAGATCCAATTTAATTCACATTTGAAATAAATAAAAAATATTTTAGTAATCTTTACGAGATCAAAGAAGTCTATGGGATCCAAGATCAACACAAGATCCACTAACAAAAAAGCTCTAAATTTTTTGTAAACTTCGCTCAAGATCAACTCTTAAACAATGAATTTTGATGAGGAATCTATGAATCCTAATTCATTTTCTTTTAGGTTGTAAAATTATGTCATATCTGCACATGTTGTGTTAGCTTTATTGTATTGAGAATATTTTATGGATGAAAATTATGTATGTGGCATCCTTTCTAATTATGTAATTGGGAGTGGCACCCTTGATGATTCAAGGCTATTCTATAATGACTATCTTCTTGTATTGAAATAGCCCTCATTAGACCTTGTCTTCATCATGCTTAGAATAGGAGAAATACCAAAAGTCATAGGATCTGATTACAATATGTTTCTGATGCACAAAAGGTCAACAACAATGGCGCTCAAACAAAGAAGCAATATGTTTTATTTTGTAGAAGACTTGATATATTTTCTTCTCCAAGGTCATAATTAGTAGCTCTTGCCCCTAAATATGTGTTGGAGATTTATTTATTTAGAAATTTATTATTTGTTTAAATATTATATATTACTTTCTAGATGTAATTAGATATATGTATTATGGAGGGTTAGTATTATGTATTGCTAAATAAAATCATTTTAAGAGAATTTATAGTCTTTAAAAATTATGATGTAAATTGATATATTTCGAAATGCATGGTTGGTGTATATGATTCTCCTCAACCATCGTAAGAAGTTCACATTAATGAGGGGGATATAAATGTGAGCCTCAAAGAAAATTTTGCTAAGTAGCCAACCTATTATAAGATTGAGGTACACGAGGTTGGAGGACATCCAACGACCTCTCATCAGTCACTAGTGATGAGGCTATAAAATTGTTTTAATGACAAAATCACTCATGCCAAAATGACTAAAGCCAAGATCAGTTTCTAGGTGGTAGCAATAATCATTTAGTATCGTTTGTGATTATACTAGTGGTGATCTATAATGTTGGTTGCATACACGACAACAAGAACTTTGTTCTCAATTTCTTATGTTATGATTGGATGTGTATGTCTTCAATCATATTTGTTGAGTTATAATGATTGGATGTGTTTATCCCTAATCATATTTGTTCATTGGTTGTGATTGTATGTGTTTGTCTCCAATCATAGAAGTTGGTAATTATGATTGGATGTGTTTGTCCCCAATCATAATTATTGTGAGCAAAAGTGTATGTCCCTATTCATAACTAACATTGGATAAATGTGTTTGTCCCTATCCAAAACTTGTTGTAAGACCTTGGATAGATGTGTTAGTTCCTATCCTTGGTTCCATGGGTAGATGTGTTTGTACCTATATTTGGATAAAATTCCAAAATGGTTAGTCCTACTGAAGAAGTATAGTGAGGCGAGTTCCACTATTTCTTATTATGAATAGATGTCTATGTCCCTACTCTTACCTTATACTTTTTGTGAACTATTGAACAAGGTCATCAAGTATTGTCAGTCTACTTATCCTCATTTGGAGAATGATTTAATATGGGGGGTGTCATGATTATTACATCATTCCTATAGGTTGTTAGTGTATTATTGTAATAAATTATTTGCTTGTATTAAGAGTGTTTATTTTAGTTGTTAAAACAACTCATATATTTAGGATTTGTAATAGGATTTTCCCTATAAATACAAGATGGAACTCCCATAAATATTTAATATATTATTGAAAAAAATCAAAGGAATAGAAGCAAAATATTATTTTATAAAAATTGCAGGTTTTCATTTGGCTCCACCCAAATTCTCAATACAAACTTCAACTTCTTTATCCCGACCTCCCTTTCACTTGCTACTTTCCCCCTTTCCCTCTTATAGAATCATGAAGTTCATTCAAACTTCTTCCATTTTCACCTCTAAGCATCTCAACCTTCAATCATTCCTTGTAATTTCCCTTTATAGAATTTTATAGACTCGTGGGTTTCTAATGGAATTATTTCATTTCCCCTCCAACTCCACACCACCCATCCTTCTATCTTTCCTCATTTTCCTTCTAATATTTTCTTGTGAAACATTGGTGGATTTCTAGACTTCCATTCCAATGTCTCATCTTGACTTCCACTTATGCATCTATTTTACAAAGGTTCCCAATACCTTGTCATTTATTTATTCCTATGTAGAGTTCAAACTAACTTCCAGACTTCCAATTTTCCATCCAAATATTATATCGTAATCTCTAGTTTTGTATCTCTTTCCCACGTTTCTTTGTATTACTTCCTTTGCTTAGTTCACCTTTTTGTGAAGTTTTGATGGAATTTTGGACTTCTTTTGTAATGTCCATTCCTAACCTCTCCCCTTTATTAAATCCCCACATTTCCTTTTGTTTTCCTTAGATACTCCCCAAATCTTCCTAGGATGCCATTAATGACCTGGTTTAACTCTTGCAACTACTCCATTAGGATTTTCCCACCTAAACACCATTGTCCATGAAAAGGGTGTAGATTCACATGAAATTTCAATGGTGGATGATGAATATTTCCATCTCACCATGAATGTGGTGGTTAAATTTGATAAACCAATGATCTTCATGCAAGCTCTAAATCACCCATTTAATTGATTTGGGGGGATTTCACCTATCTTGCACACCACATTTATGACCTCTAGTTCTTTGTCAAATTTCTACAAGTGATTGAACAACCAAATTAAGTGTTATATATACTAGTTCACTTGTCACACAAAAGGTTAGTCATTTTTGCATTTCTACACAACTACAAGTGGCAAGGATTATCTTGGTTTTCAACTTCTCCAAGTTCAATCATCTATATAGCACCACATTTTGTAAATCAAAAGGAGGTCATTGTATTGTAAATGGTATCTATAACTAAATGTCTCTATGACTCCATTTGCACTTCTTCAAGAAAATTCTAGTTCAAGGTTTTCTCTTTCCACACTTGTGATTATGATTATAATATAGCTTTGATGAATGTTGACAACATTCTAATTCATTGCAATCTTTGCAATGGTATCTTCTTTTTTGCAAATGGGTCTCTATATTTTGAAGATAGAATATTAATTATGTTTAGTTTTTTGATAGCATATCTATGGTGTATGTATATGCATAACTCGTATTTAATTATGATTTCAATGTGTTGTTTCACTTGGTATAGTAGGACTCTATAACCCAATGAATAAGGCATTGATCTTAGAAGTTAATGATCAACCATACTCTTAAGAAAAAACATCATTCACAAGTAGTTTAGGAGTGGGTTAATATTTTGTATGCATCTAGTAATTAAATGATTTATCCACAAAAATATATAGCTTTCCCTAGTTCTAAGAAATCATGTTTTGCATACCTTCATCTTACATTCATGTAGGGATGTCTTTATTAGATTAAAATAGATTTTATATGTAGTAGGTTAGTCTTTATTCTGGTGAAAACCTTTGGGACTACGTGTAGACTGGATTCTATTGTAAATATTTTATTTTGTATATATTTAGTTGTAGATTAGTCATGTTAATATACCTCTAGGAATACTCTCCTAGCTCTAGATGATCCTAGTTTGTAGGAGAGAATATCCACTCTTAATAATTATACTTAAATCACATATTATATTGATGAGTTGATCAATTGCCCTTCAAGATGACATTTCCCTAGCCTTGACATAGGTTAACTCCTCTAAGAGTGTGAGTAGCTATTTTGGGAACCAACAAACCCAACATCTTGAAATGATAATTATCCTTTCTTAAACATGAAACAAATCCTTTAGCTAGTTACATGTTCTAATTTGATGTTTATGCTAGACAAATTTTCTAGGTCTAATCAAATAGACATTACACTAGTGGACCTACATAAAAAAATTGTTGCTCCTTGGATATGCATATTTATCAAAGTATGCACTTAAGAATTACATAATGTGTGAACCACATCTTAAAAGGTTATGGATATTGCATTTGGTGATCTAAAAAATATTATTATTGTAGTATATCTTGAAGATATTATTATGTTTTGAAAAAGAAGAAAAGATCATTTGAAAAATGAGTTATGTATTTGAGATGTGCCAACAAAGAGAAATCTTTAGTAGTTTGAAGAAAATAATTATTGTTGCATGTACTTAAGGGACTTTGTTGATCCAAATAATTCTAAATGAAGGAACTAGGATTCATACAAATTAATTCAAGGCCACAAAATAACTATATTCTCCAACAAATAAACATGGGATTTAATCTTTCTTGTTAAGAATCTAAGTTAGAGGTTATAATAAAATATTAATTTACTATTCTATGAAAAATTAGTAATCAACAATAATAAGAGTAGAAATAAAGAGTCATGTGATAGCCACAAGGTCATCCATAAAAGAAAGAAATACATCAATATACAAGGGAAATGATTGGAAAGAATAATGCAAAACATCTCTACACTAACCTTTAAGGGGAGGTATGTGAAAATAAATATCTTGCAATTGTAGAAAATAATACATAAATGAAATAACGATGATTTATGTGGGGAAAACCCTTTTAGGAGAAAATAAATCCCACTCCAAAACAAAACCAATTATATTTTTATCAACTAAGTGGTTATAATAAAAATATTAGGCTATGACTATACAAGAATATCACCATCATTAAGATTCTAGAGTAATTTTGGTAGTATAATAGTTCTTGCAAGTTAATCATATGACTCATATAATACTCCATCCTCAAGTACCAATTAATAGAAAAAACTAAAATTACAAACTACAAATGGTTTAATAAAACCACAAATCAAAATAATGACCTAAAAATAGAGCTATAATTCCCCCAAATTCTAATGTCCAAGTTGGCCATTTTGCTAAAAAAAAAAGAAGATGCTCTTACAACCGAGATAACTTGTCATCATGTTTGTTATAGTTGCATCCTCAATTTGGGCACTTCACTTTAGCATACTCAAACCCATTTGAAGATTCCTTATGATCCAACAGAGATATATGAGCATTTAGATGGCATTTTCATGGCCAAATATAGGAATTGCATGGTTGAACCTAGGAAATATCAAAAATATATTTTTTGAAGGCCTTCAAAGCATTTTTGGCCTTCAAATGGATCACGAGGTGTGTCATATTCAACTAATCCTCTTTCAAGATCTACTTAGATCTTTTGGAGTTATTTCCAATGCATCCAAAACTTTGATTTTTGATAAGTGAGCTAGGAGTGATGAACCCACCAAATTGGGGTACCAATAATAAATACTTTATTAACTTTTAATTAATTAAAAAATTGAAACATTGGGATGCAAGGTTGAGACATCTTTCTCGACATCCTCACACTTGTTGAATACCTTGTCAAAGATCAAAGGGGGACTACAACACCAAAATCCATAGACTCACTATATTGCTTAAACTTCTTTATGTTCATTAGATTTATCAATACATATATAATATTCACCAAACTATCAACCTTATCCAACATCACCCTCCCATCCTCTACCATGTCATGAACAAAATGGTGCTAAACATTTATGTGTTTTGTCCTTGCATGAAAGATTGGGCTCTTTGGTAGACACATAACACTCTAACTATCATTTAGAAACTTGATAGCTCCCTAACTCAGCCCCACATCTAAACATAATCTCTTAAACTAGATGGATTCCTCATAGGTATGATTTGTTGCCACATACTTAACCTATGTAGTGGACAAAGTAACCATAACCCACCACTTACTCATCCAAATGATAGAACCACCAAATGAACCAAAAACATCACCACTAGTGGATCTTGTGTTTTTGACATAACCTACCCAATATAAATATTAAAATCCAAGAATATCCATCAAGTGTTGGTTGCTTGTATAATTACCATAGTAACATATAGAGTACTCAAAAGCACTTCGCAAATATCTAAATACCATCTTAACTTCATCCCAATGATTCCATCTAGGATTATCCATAAAAGGGATAAGAACTATTGATTCATGGGAAATTTCTAGTATTACACATCAATAATAGTGGTCATGTCCACAAAAGGATATAAAAGTCACTAAAAATCCTAACTTGAGAATTGGACATTCCAGCAGGGGACTAACATCTGCTTATGGTCGTTCATTTACATTGTCAAACTAGGGAACATATACTTGAAATGGAGCGGCATTGTATGTGCACTAAGAACCAGTTTCAATCATGATTGACCAAAAATAAATGCATGAAATAAATTCTACTTATGCTACAGGAATGTGATGTGAAGCCTTCTAAACTTAATCAAAGCAAAAATCATGACGACTATTACTAAGAGACAAACTATGAACTGGTCTTATGCTGTAGAAACAAACACAGGGATGGATTCCCGATGCTGCAGGAAAAATATAAGACTAAGTTTGCATTGAAACTTTCCATAATGAAATCTAACTTATGATCAACAGGAAATAAACAACTAACTAACTAACTATGGATACTTACTAAGTGGCCCCCCTTAGCAAGCATCAACTAGTTATGCAAGAATTGAACTCAAAACTTCATCATCTTTTATTCATAAACTTGGAATGATATACATTGTTCTGCTCATATGAAAACTGACACAAAACTCTCTCTTATCATAATACTAACTCTTACATATTCTGCTTGCTCACTCGTGCAGGAGGAACACTTATTTAAACCAGAAAAGCAACTAACTAACTCTAATAGAGAAAGATGTGGACATAAATGTATCCTAAAACCGAGGAACAAACTTCATAAATGAAAGCATATCCGTTCAACATGATCTAGAGAGAATTTAGCATTCCACTCTTCCCAGATTAATGATCATTTAGGTTTCCTCCCAACAATCTGGTCAGAGAGTCTTTGCTGGAACAACTTCCTCGACACCGTGTTGCAAATGGACTTTACTGCAAAGCCGAAGTCTGTTGCGCTTGACTCGATCATGCTCCCTTCAACAACCTGCGATGCACATGACAACAAAAGTGAAAGAAATCATGCGTGGAAAACAACACGATACATTCATTAATCACATATTAAATCTATTTCATTATTCGAAAACCACATGCATTATATCAATCATTCGAGAGGTCAAACAGGGTAATTAATAAGACACATAGAGATGTTAAGCTATAGGAATATAGGAATGTATTGCTATAGGATACTACCCATTTTTAGATAAAAAGTCTTTAATTAAAGAGTTAAAACATCCATAGCAATAAAAGTAAAGATATTAAAAATACATCATAATACTCAAATTATGAGCATATTCTGAGCTCATCATCTGCCCCCTACTTAACCTAATGATGGTCCACCACCATTAAGTTTCCTGGTTGTTTCTCTGAAATTCGTAGGAGCAGTATGGCTCTGAACTGTAGTTCCAAATTTATAGTAGAAACCTCTGAAATGTTGCCATCTTTCATATCTGCGGGTTTTTGTATCCTTATTAACATCTATAGCTCGATAGGGATAAAGTGGCCACATTAAAATCGAAGGTCGAAATGTTATTGGAAACCATAACTTGAACCTCTTCTGAAGATCAAGTTGTATGTACTTTTATGTCCTTCCAAGGGCTGCTTTAAAATTTAGGGGGCTATGTGGCTCAGATTTCTTTAGCCCAACAGTCAATTTCTCCCATCTCTTTTCAATTTTGGAAGAGGCAAGCTTCCAAAACATAAATGGTTGGCCTTTGAATTCTTCATACACTTGCTTTCTGATATCAAATATTTTTATTCTTTCTGTTTGATTATTGAACCCATATGCAACAGTAAGCCAAGTTTTCAGCATTGTGTAAGGATTTGAGCTTTCTGGTCACAGTGGGATAGGCTCATCCCTTTCAGCCTCTTCATAGGCTTCCAATTGTTTGCCATAATTAGTTTCATTGGCCTCCCATGACATGAGTGACCTTAAATGAATATATCACTAATATAAAGAAGTGGATTCCACTCTGTTTCAGAGGGAATTATCAATCCATGTAAATAAAATTCACATAAAGAATTCTTCAGCCAGCTAGGGGCTACCTGGTATGCATCATAAAATTCTTTGGCTGTATGAATAACAGGATCTAAATTCTTTGAAATTCTCATTAATTGAAACCAAAGAAATTTTTCCTTTAGGCACATAGCATAAACCCTAGGCGGTGGTCTACATTCCATAATTTTGCCAGTTATTTTCATTATTTTATCCATTCTCTTTTTCATTTCCTAGATTTCTTGTTTCTACCTTTCAATTTCTCTTTTCAGTTTCTTCTTCTCTTCCTCCCAAAGACTTTGTTGAATTTCAGTCTTGGCTAAGTGGCAGAAACTCAAGGTTTGAAATGTGATCGGCCTCCATGTGGTCCTAAGGTATTCCAAAAATTCAATCAAAAATATCTTTTTATAGACAACCATTGCTTGAAAAGTTGCAGGGGGCAATGAGGTTTCATTAGACACTTCCAATTATTCAGGTTGTTCGTCCTCTTGCTGCAGGATGAATTCATGTTGCTGCGCAGGAGGAGATTGTACTTCCTCTGAAATTTGCCTAGCTGCCTCAGCCAAATCATCAAGACTTGGCATTCCCCTTTCATTACTACTAGCATGTTGTGGTTCCTCAACTTCCATTGGCTCATTTTGTATTTCCTCATAAGCAATAGGTGGGCTATGTGGAACATTCTCAAATACATTCTAAGAATCATCATGACTATATTCTTCAGAGTCCTCTGAAATTATTATAACTTTAGGTTGAGCAGACGTTGAGGTGACTTTACGTTGTTTCCTTGCTGAAGCTCTTTTTGGCAATGTTGCAGCTGCAGGAGGCATTCTTGTGGCTTTCCTCTTTCTGACTTGCCTAGAGGATTCAAACTCAACAAAAGAAGATGATGGTGAAACTGCAGTGGCAACAAGTGTTGCTGCAGGAGGAACTGCTACAAGAGAAGGTGTTGCTGGAGAGGAACACTGTTGTCTTTGAACATGAGGGTTAGAATCTAGGGTTTGTTCTACCCTAGATGACTCTCCTACCTTCATTTTTCCTTTTTCTCTTCTACTAGCAGACCTGGTTTGTACTTGGGTAGAGGGCTCTGGTGTGGAGGTCGCAGGAATAGATGCTGCAGGGATAGGTGTTGCAGGGAGTGTTCTAGGAGGCTTTGGAAGTTGCAGACCCTTTTGGGCAACAAATTCTTGCCAAGAAAGGGGTGATACATCCCTCAGGGAATGCTCAATCAAAATTTTAATGAGGATATAATGGGAAATAGAGTTATCCCTTTCCCTCTAGGTTTCATGGGCACATTGCTTCAAAAGGTTTAACAAAAATTTGGAACATTAACTAAACCGTGCCTCATATGACTCAATAATTTGAAATGGTACGAATGCAAATAGGAAAAGCGTCCCTCACAAGTCAAATACCTGATTACAAAGGCAACATATTCTGAGTATGGAAAAGGCAGTGACACTCGTTTGCATCCTTGTTTTGAAACCTCCAAGGGTCCATCAGTTGGTACTATAAATTCTGCCCTAGCAGAGACAACATTTGAAGAGAAATTTTCTCTTACCGCCGGGAGCCCAGTTACTTCTGCAATCTATTCTTCTGTTACATCCACTGTCAAACCCCACACTGCAGCTTCTCCTTCTGAAAGAGTTCTCAAAAACTCGCGTGCAACTTCCTCATTAAAGGAATCTAACCTCATAAAATAATTCAGCCATCCGCAATTGCTAAATGCCTGAACCATTTGAGGATTTTGTGTCAAGAGTTCATGAGCTACAAGCTCATGTCTTACTAATTGGCCACCCATATTCGCAAATTATCCCTACTGAGATTCTTGCAACTCAAACCTTTTATGAAAATTCAAAAAAAACTTTTCTGCTCTGCCGTCACTTTCCTTTACTTTTCCAAGAATGACTCAAAGAATATTTGCATGAAATAATTTTTAGGAACTACTCAAATCAAGCAATTAATTGTTGTTTAGGATAAAACATGCAGTCATATTTGGAAAGTATAAGAAAATAAAAATATCTTATCAGTTGTGACAGTGACATAAGAAAAGGTTTGAAATGGATTATCCCACCCCTACTTAAAATTTGACATGTGTCCACACATGTGCGAAAGGATAGGCGAAGAATAGGCAATAATGACTGATATGTACATAGCAATTGATGAATAAATGAAATAAATAAACATTGTGACAACAAAAGATATCGCATACCTTGTAATAAATGCTCATAAATGTCGAGAAAGATTCACAAATCAACATGAAATGACGGCTGGAATTGAAACCATAAATGAGGGCGGTACGGCGGAATGGATGATATGGATGGGTGACATGGAAGAAGAGGTAATGAGTGGTGGTGATAGATGAAAAGCAGAGAAAGTGGCTTCCTTAAAAGGAAACTTTTATTATGGGCATGCAACATGGAATTTCAAAGAGATGCTATAGGAGAAAGGCCAAATCCTTTCATTGCAGGAAGATCAGTGGCCTCATTCAAAACAAACTGCTTCATAAATTCATCTTTGGACGCTAGCTTATGATACAACCGAAGACGGTGTCCATTAACCAGTAGCTTAAATCAGACTGGATCTATTGTAGCTAACTGAACTAAACCATTATCAAACACATTTTCTATTTCATAAGGACCAAACCATCTTGTGGTGAGTTTACCTTGATTTTCCTTGTATCTGGAGTCATAGAGCAGCGCCCAATCATTGGTAGAGAATTGCTTAGTTCAAATATGATTGTCATGCCATTTTTTTCTTTGTTGTTGGATAGTTTCAGTATGTTGCAAAGCAGCTTTCCTTATCTCATCCAATGCATTCAGCTGCAGGAGGTGTTCCTTTTAAGCTTCTGAAATATCAATGTTAAGCTGGAGAGCAGTCCTCAAGGTCTTATGCTCAAACTCTATTGGCAACATGATAGTTTTTCCATAGAGTAACTCAAAAGGAGTAAACCTTGTAGTTGTTTTTCATGTTGTTCTATAGGCCCAGACTACTTCAGGAAGGCGACTGCTCCAATCCTTCTTGTGTAATTGGACTATATTTGTAAGGATTGCCTCAATTTCTTTGTTGGTAACCTCTGCCTGACCATTAGCTTCAGGGTGATAGGGGCTAGAATTTCTATGCCTGATCTTATAATCATTCATCAAGGCAGTGATTAAGTTTGATATAAACTGAGCTCCTTGATCAGTAACAAGTTCCTTTGGGACTCCAAACTGAGTAAAAATATGGTTATATAGGAACTCGACAACTTTATTATCACAGGCATGTGTCATTGCTTTTACTTCCACCCACTTGGTTACATAATCAGTACACACCAAAATGTATGATTTCCCATTGGATGGAGGATCAATAGGCCCAACAAAATCCATGCCCCACTTGTCAAAGGGACTGACTACCACTTGTGGATTCAGTGGCATTTCATCAGACCTCGTTGGTCTCCCCATGCGTTGACATATGTCATATTTCCTGGTGTAGGCTACAACATCTTTGTGTAGTGTGGGCCAATAATATCATGTAGTAAGCACTTTCATATATATTCTCTTAGCTGCAAAGTGCCCTCTACATGGCTCATCATGACAGACATGCAAAATGTCATAGGTCTCATCTTCTCTAACACATCTTCTCATGATTTGGTTAGGTCTTGTGTAAAATAAACAATCTGCAATCTATGAAAAGTTAAAACTTTTCTCTACCAACAATTACCTTTCCTTTGGTGACAAGTGTGCTGGAATTTTGTTGGCTGCTAAATAATTTGCAATATCTGCATACCATGGAGTTTGAGCAGCAATAGAAAATAGATGTTCATCAAGAAAGCTATCATCGATTACCTCAGGAGGTGTAGTTGTTTGAAGCCTTGATAAAAAATTAGCCACCACATTAGCTCTGTCTAGCTTATCAATAATTGTAATATCAAATTCCTACAACAATAGGAGCCATTTTGCTAATCTGCCAGATATGGCAAGTTTATTCATGAGGTACCTTATTGCTGCATGATCTGTATGGACAAATATTTGGTAACTAGTGATATAATGTCAAAACTTGTCCAGGGCATACACAACTGCTAGTAATTATTTTTCTGTGACAGTATAGTTTAATTCAGAGCCTTGAAGGTTTTTGCTAATGAAATATATGGCATGCTCAATGGAATTCTCTTTCTATCCTAAAACTGCCCCTATGGAATAATCAGAAGCATTTGTGTGTATATGAAAAGGCAGACTCCACTTTGGTCCTTGAAGAACAGGTGCTTGAGTAAGTAGGTTTTTAAGTTGTAGGAAAGATTTGTCATAGGCCTCAGTCCAGTTGAATTCAAAATCCTTAGTCAATAAGGCATATAATGGACTGGCTATTTTGCTAAAATCATTGATAAATCTTCTATAATACCCATCATGTCCTAGGAAGCTTCTAGCATCCTTTTGTTTTATAGGTGTGGGAAAAGTTATAATAACTTTAATTTTTGCAGGATCAACCTAAATTCCTGCTTGAGAGATATGATGGCCTAAAACAATTCCCTCTTGCATCATCATAAAACATTTCTCACTATTCAAAGACAAATTTTGCTCCGAGCATCTTTTCAACACTTTTTCCAAGTTGGCTAATGCTTCTTCATAAGTAACTTCGTAAGTAGTGAAATCATCCATGTAGATTTCCATAGAATCATGAGAAATGTCAACAAAAATACTGATCACTGCCCTTTGAAATGTTGCAGGTGTATTACACAGTCCAAAAAGTAAGACAGTAGGAAAAAGTACCCC